>OU426981.1:100378811-100978811 GCA_911387785.2 Aelia acuminata
AAGATGCAATATTTTGTAATAAACGTTTTATTATTCCAAAAAAAGCGCCAGACTTTCGTTAAATTAACGTCCAGCTTTATAAACTCACCCAATGATTATCCATATCCATATTAATTATATATAATATACTTACTTTGCTAAGGAGAAGTTGAGAAATTCTGTGTTCATTGCTAGTTACTATTAGATAGATATTCCTCTGCTAGTCAACTGATGGTGGTAGACCGTGATATACCTCAATCGGCCGCGATATACTTCAATCGAACGCTGTACTTAAACTCAATCGGAAACCTGGCCGATCCGTCTTAATTCTTTCCCATTTGGTTTAATATGTTGGCTTCCTTCTCAAGGATAGTGTTACTTAGACCAATGCGATTCTTCCGTGATCGCGGCGATTGTGAGGACGGTAAAGCGGATTAGATTGTTGTAAGGTCTTAGCCCCAACTAAGATTTTTCCACTACATCTAGCCGTAACTCCCCCCCCCCCCCTTTCCCTTCCACAATCACTTATTATTACTTTCAGGGCAATAATAGCATCTTCGCGTGTAGTCAGGAACATCTACATGGCGTAAAGCTCTTTACAAAGTCCATCTTTACAAAAAAATTTCTATGTAAACTATAAAATGAGGGAAAATGAAATAATGCTAAATTGAAATGCCATTTTATTTTATTTAGAATTACTTACATTATATAGATATTTTATTTAAAATTTCAAATAGAAGAATCGTTATAGATGTTGGTTGAGTTTTTATAAGTTAATACAACGTGATAAATTGTATAATATAGCGTTGCCATGAGGTAGACAACGCATAATGTAATTAACACAAGATGGAACAGGTACATTTTTGAAATTAGTTGTTCAATTGATGACAATAAATCATAGATGGAAGCTGAGCTGTGTGCTATCGCTGGAAGCGGGTTTCGTGAGGGAGGAAAACTTCATTTTCCGATGGTACTTATGGTTTTTAATGTTTGCCGGTTCACCTGAACATTTAATGTAAAGAACAATACATAAACGTTGTATTAAATTATTATTATAAATTCAAATTAGGCCTTCCATCCTGATCATAAGTGTGCTAATTTATGGGTCGATGATTAATATTCAAGATTATGGGCACTTTCAATTTAATACAAATTAGAGATGAACAAATTCTTCCTGAATTATCAAAACAGTTGCAGAGACCTAGATAAACGCCCTTGAGTCGTTTCGAACCTAGTGATCAGTTTCAAAAATTAACTGCTTCGACTAGAAACCTTTCTTACGAAATTCAAATCGTCTATTAGTGTCGACAGATGGTGCTAAAACAAAAACAACCAACCAAGAACCAATCTAATCAGGATCAGTACCGATAAATGTTTTAACACAATATTTTATTGTTCTGTTACTATTAGGATTATATTAGGATTTTGTTTTTACTAAAGGGTGTCCAGGTGATCAGATTATAGGTGCACATTGCTATAGCTCTGGAGAAATCGAAGCCATTAATCTATTCATCTGATCTCTACTCACAGGGGATTAAGGATTAGTCGAAAATATTTCAATTTGAAGTTGGGATTACACATTACCCACAGCTGTAAATAGTTTTTCCTGACAAGGGAAATATGAAAAGCTGCTACAAGAAGATCAGTTTGGATGAATATTGGCAGTTTTATGATGCTTCATATCGTTTTATTGCTTTTATTATTATTTATTATTTTGACTTACATTTTATTACTTTGACTTCTGGCAGAATTTACAGTCTTTTTGTAGCATAGTAAAATTATGCTAATATAGGTTACAAAGTCCTTTTCATGTTTGTTTTTTATAGAGGAAAAGTGACATTGGATTGCGAAATTGGGACAGCTTGATTCAATGTTTCCATAAATGCAGGCAATAACCAACCAGATTTGACAACTAATTAACACGGCATTAGAATGTGCTCATTTGTTCATCACCGTAGTTCTAATTTTTAATTATGCACGTTTTATTTATCTGCTGTCAGGGTCATTTGAAATGTCGATTTTTTTTTCAAGCACCCATTTTATAATATAAATAACCATACGATATAAATAACCAAAAGTAATTTTAAAATTTGAAACAAATAGTTATATTACACGAAATAATATAATAATAGCCGAGAATGGATGTATAATGAGTGAACCTGATGCGGTTCCAGACCCAGCTGCAATACAATAAATTTTTGAATAAAATATATGTAGTCAATAAAATGTCGCCTTAAACAGAGATAGATAACCCAAGGGAAAAAAAAAGTCTGTATAAATTTTGAACCTTATAGTTTGAGCGAAAAATCGTACATTATCGATATGTTGAACAGTTAAAATGGTATTAGCGTAATTTATCAGTCATGTATTTACAATTATGTAGTTGTTAATAGGATTTGTTATCAAAATCCTAAAATAACTAACCATAAACTTATCTCAAAGGAAAAATGTGAAAATATAACACTTTTAATGGAAACAATTGCTTGACCCATAAATAATTTATAAGATTATAGGAAAAACTGATACCTTTTGGTTCATTGTACAGGGATATTTAATAAACTTTTAGGGACTCAATAACTAATGAATTTTTTTAGTACTGTGATCTGTGAAAAACTAGTATCAAATCGTCGGTCTTATAGCTGATGTCGATTTAAAAAAATTAGTAAAATTATGTATTTAATAATATTTTGTATGAAATGGTTTAGTTAATTAGTTACCACAGAAATCTTTTCTTTTTTTAAATAGCATTGTTAGTTTTATATGATTAACCAATGCCTATAATGGTTTGTATGTTAATGCAAATAATTTTATATATTATAATAAGCATTTACAAGATTATTATGTTTGACGTGGTCATTGTTTATTTAAGATTCAAGAGATCGAAGATTGATTGAAGATTAATTCTCATTTTAGGCAATAATTTAAACTACTGTTATTTTAATTCAAAATAAAAATTTGTTTACATCAATATGGAAGAACAGCCCAAATAAACATACTCATCCTCAAATTAATGTTGGTGCTTTTAAATCTGTTGAGATGGATTTAGTGTGAGGATATTTAGATGTTATTATGTGATATCTACTTTTGAAATATTTTAACATTGAATACGATTTATTTATTTTTCAATTTACTGTATGTATACCTTTGAGTATCTTCCTAAACTGAATGTTCATTGGAATCCTCCTTTAGGTTCATTTGACATGATAGGATGGAAGGCCAGAGATAAAAAAGACATTAAATATCCAAAAGATCATATTGTCAACTAACCTAAGAAAGGAAGGAGCGATGAGCGCTGCGTAGAGACCAGCAGAGGCACAACTAGAGGCACTATCCCCTCCCGGGCGCGGAGTTGCGACAACCCTCATATATAAACATGAGGAGGGGTTGCACAAGAACGACGACCGGCTAGGAAGTGGAGGACTCCACTGACCTGCTTCTCGAGGGCCTTGGGTGGCTCGCATTGTCCCTGCAAGGAACAACCTTTTTACCCTTATCGGTCGGGTTAGTTCTTTATCTGGAGAGTCGTCTGGGGTCAGGTTAGCCATTGCCTGCCATTGGATTCCCGTAGAAAATGCTGAAGGATTTGCGATCAATGTTGGTGTTATCATAATTTATGATGATGAGACGACATCGTTTATAACTTAAATCATAGTTTCTTTGGGACCAGAAGATGATATCGGTATTTGAGTTGGTATTGAGTTCGATAATACCTGGCGGGTTGAAACAATGTTAAATTAAAATAAACAAGGACGTTACCTTGAAGGACGATCTCTAATACTTCTCAAGTTCCTATTTGTTTTCTTCTTCTTCCTCTTCCTAGCCTTTTTGGATATACTTTTTTTCTCGGGACTAGGGGTGAGTGCGGAAAATTAATGCCGAGTTGTGGAGAGATCACGCCGAACCGCCCAGTGTTTTTATGGATTATTGGCCAAACACCGTTTAATATTTTAAACAAATTTTATATTTATTTTTTGTGACTTTAGAAAATGAACAGAGAAACTCACGATCTCCATTTTAAAATTCACTGGCTTCTCCACCCCTCCCCCCCCCCCCATAATAGCGTATATCCACTATTTCCAATATTCATTTATTGCTCAAAAAGTTTAATGTTTTGAAAATACATCAGCGAAGTGGAAAAAATATGATACTTATAGAAACGAAATTTTTTAGGAAAAATTGTGTTAAACCGAGCAAAAATTACTAATGATAAAAAATTATAGTAATTATTCTTATTTTAGTTAATACAATAATTTTAGATGTGAAAACCAATTAAGAATGGTTGTTTTGCGAATCCATCCATTTTTTATTTAAAGATCTTCCAGGAAATGTTCTTAAAACACATAAAGGTGAAATAGGTGGTCAGGGAAAAGTTTTACAGTTTGAAATAGATTGAACTTATTTGTGTAGCTAACTTTATCTTTGTGGTTAGGATAGAACGAAAATATGGTTCTCTCTCTTTATCCTTCATTAGAAACTAAAAAAAAAAAAATCCGATGCAGGAATAGTAAATCGCCTTAGTGAAATAAATGATAAGGAAAGTGCTAATTCGTTACCTAAGTCTTTAACTAATTGAATAGGCCCTACTTTTTCTAAACGATCTCCGAACTCTGTTTCGAGAGGGAGATATTCAGTTACCATTTTTGCGTGGAACAAACTGCAAGAACCCAGCGCCACCATACATAAACATACACCTTTATTGCTACACGACAAAATAAGAGACTTGTGTAAATCTTATGTTTGACCATAAATAGAAAGAGAATATCTTGAAAAATCGGATGACGAATCCCGCGACCGGACCAGATTAATAAAAGCATTTTTCCTTAATGGCTGAAACCAGCGCCATACCTAAATGTAAAATCTTATCCTATAAATGTCAGTGGTAAACATTATTTTTATATTTATTCGGTTTTGCAATCATTCCCACATGGTAGGATTCTCATGTAAATTTATTTATAAAAAGACCGTTTTTAATATATTTTTAGGAACTAGCATTATGTGTGCCTGTTTAACATTTTATGGAGTTGTTCCTTTATAAGTTTCTTTTGGATTCAAAATTAAAATAGTATCATTATTTTATTTCAGGAATTAAACGTTGACCGATAATACGAGTACAGGTCGGTAGCATTAACGAAGTATGCCATTTCTTTGCCGTTGCTTTGATGATAATTAATTTTATTTACTCTAATATAAATTAATTTAAAATCATGTGAGACAACCTCAAATGATCAGCTTTTGATAGGCATTAGAAAGGAGCTGATGCTAATCAACAAATGGTGGTTGATAATGTCTCAGAATCAATAGATTGATCTTAAAATTCGTCGCATTGTTCCGTCACTTTTCTCTTCATTATTGAGATGAGTTTAAAACAGATAGAATAATCGAGTTTTGATACTATCTGGAAGAGCAACGTATTCTAAAAACAATAAATTAGAGCAGGGGGGTGAGGCTGTTTTATGAATTATTGGTTATGATATAATTGGAAAATTCCCCAAAGCATTAAGCCTAGAGTATCTACCACTAATATTTTTACATAAAAAACTCAAGAATTTGAGTAGATTAGTGTTAAAAGTTTTACTTTCAACACTGCTACACTTTAGTTTCTCGTTTTCATTTAGTGCAAGTTATCAAAAATTGGAATATTTTACTTTGAAATAAAATGGTAAGAGAGGTGTCCCTTGACCGTATTTTTAAATAAAATGTGGGTTTCATTATACATATATTTTATACAATGCCCAAAAGAAATTTGAAAAAATGTTAACATATATACTCTCGATACCAAAATGTATTATAAATAGTTACGATATCCTTTCAATAGTTTTTCTCCAATAATATTTTAAAGTTTATCATTCTATTCCAACTATCATACCATCTCATATCAACTCCTATAACGAAGCCGGGTACCCTTCCAATAAAATGTATAAAAATTTTCAATTCAATTAAATGCCATGCTAAAGTGAACTTTGTCTATAATCGTAAACTTTTTGAAGATCAAGTTAACCTAGTGAATAAATGAGGCGAGCGTAATAATAATCAAATATCCGTTTAAGTATTAATCTAATCTAAGTTTACATAAATTCTATTACCCTTTCTATAATTTAATATCTATATTGCTTCAATTATTCTATTTATTTAATTCTTATTGGAATATTATGGGATGGAATATCTGTATCATTTCTCTCCCAACTGTTTTTGCCTTCTGTAGATATTTCAGCCTCCATTTCACTATGCCTCTGACTTGCTGGACTGGTATATATCACACAACTCTGATATTTATTTATCCTCATTTTATGCTATTATGGCTAGTCGAACGATGCTACGATAGTTTTCCTCGATTTTGCCTACCAGGTATAATTAGTATAGGAAAGTTTAACGAGTGTATGACATCGCACAGGCTTGAGACAAACATTTTTCGATCCTTCTGAAGGACGGAACTAAGGATATCTGCTCCATTTAAAAAATCCCGAGGCTACCTGCCAGGCTACGAACCCACGACATAGGGTTTAGTAGGCCTTGATGCCAACCACTATACCAAAGGTGACTCCACACCTCTGATATACAAAGTATTTGTATAAAGTGTTTCCGTCAAGGTTTCCTACAGATTCACAGCTGGATTCCCGTATATTATGACTTCCTTCTATCTTCAATATCATGCCTGTCCTTCAGGTACAAAAAATTCTCCATGACCTACCCATTGCACGCATATAATATATTTATATTGTTTATTATACAATTTTGTTATAAAAATAATGCGCTAAATTTACAATAGTTCCGTTTAGATAGCCTTTAACTTCACTGTTCGAGTATACCCGCTACACATTACGGATCATTGAACACTTTGGCAAATATTTGACACGAATATGGCCTCACCTTCACAATTGTGAATGTCTATGCTGGTCCTACACCATGGGTGCTATCAGCAGAAGGGATCTATAAAAAAGCCTTGGACTTTATGCCTAGTCATCAAGAATGTTTTTGAAGTGACAGCTCCGTGGGCCGGGAGGAATGGTCCACTTATCTTTCAGAAAGAGCTTTGTGATCTTTTGTGATACTCCTCAACAGTGACTTGGAGATAGATTAGTTCCAAATATTCTAGCCTTGATCTCGATTCATAACAACTACAAATCGAGTTAAAGCAGGTAGAGCAGTGATGGGTTAAATATATGTTGATACAAGTATTATGTAACATATAAAGATATTAAAAAAATAATCAAATCTACTTCATCCCTTAATTTAATATAGAAAATTAAATCATCGCTATTTCATAATTATCACGATTCTAAAATATTATTTTTATAACATATTTATTGAGTAATATGTCAAATACTCCGATTTACGAAAATTGTTGGAGTACTATTCGTAGTTTTCAGTACCAACCACGTAAAAAAAATTATTAAAACAAACGCGCATCATATCAGGAAATGTTTTAGAAAGCTTATAAAGCATATCTGTGCGTGAATGAAAATTTCAGCACCTCTTACTCATTGATGCCTTGTAGAAAGAATGACATTTTTAATTTTGATTTAAATTTTGGTCATTCTTCCATTATTAGCTTGTTTATAATTTATGCTTACATGTATTATAATAGCCAATAAAGTTATAAAAAAAAAATGTATGCTTATTTGATACTAATAAAATAAAGTCTAAAAAATATAAATTTTAATTACACCATTCATATTCAGTGATCCAAGGAATCTTTTTTTCATTTCAATTACCTGTCAGACAAGAAACTAATAAGTCATAATCCATGAATTTTATTATAAATAACATAGAAGCAAATATCCTTGTTTCATTCTCGATTTTTTTTTTTTAAACTTATTGTTTTCCTTGTTGATAGTGACATTCATTACTGACTGATAGGCGGATTCATGACGGTTTAAGACTATGCGTTTCTTGTTGCACCGGTAATACTTAAGATGGAGGAATATTAACCGAACAAAAAAGCATTCAATTGATAAATCTTTTGCATACTGTTTTTTTGCAATTAAGTGGTAGTCAAATGACAAAGGTAATGCTTCAATTACGGTGAATGAGTTAACCTTTCTCCTATTTCCTTTAACCGCAAAAACTTATTTCGGAATCCTTCAAAATATGATCGATTTGAAAATTCCTAATCAGAAAATCAACAGAGAATCACAAATTTGTAAAAGAAAGTTAAGAAAAAAATAAAAGATTAAGAACCATGGTATAGTTTAATTTTTCGTTTCTTTTTTATATTTGACAAACTAACATATGTTTACTTTGATCTTTTTTATTTTTTCGAAATTACTTTTATATCAAATTATTTATTTTGATTTGTTTCTTTAAATTGCAGTAAGTATAAATAGAAAATTAAAACAATAACTAATTTTGGACATTTTGTGGTTAAATAAAATATTGACATATACACATACACAAAATCGAATCGTTCATTTACTTGTACTAAAAATTCTTTGTTTTTCAACGTTCATAAAATAAGTTATATATATAGACTTAACATAAGCTTTGATAATGCCTGCAATGTGCCATGAGCTTATTCTATGGAGATAAGAGAGATTACAGCTGATTATACAGGCTGTGATACTGAACATATCCATTAGGCCAACAGTTTATTTGCTGGTGGGAAACTTTGCAAAGAGCAAAGGATTATACAATTTTATATATCCGTAGCTAACCTTACATTAAATTTTACGAACTTAAATAACTTCTTAACTGTTTTTATCAGGGATCGAATAAAACAGTTAACTCTTTTCATTTAAAAGTAAAAATTTAACTTTTATTAACATGTGTTGATGGATAAAAGTATATTTTTACTTTCACTTACCTATATATGAAATATATAGTAAGTGGAAGTGTTGCGATCATGGTCTGTGTGTGTGTGTGTGTGTGTGTGTGTGTGTGTGTGTGTGTGTGTGTGTGTGTGTGTGTGTGGGTGTGTGTGTGTGTGTGTGTGTGTGTGTGAACAAACTAGCTCCAAAACTATAAACCGTGCGAACCTGAAATTGGGTATTTAGTGTATGTATATGCCCGCGATGTGAAAGCAAAAATTTCATCGAAATTGCTCAAAGGGAGGGGGTACTTTATTTAATAACTTTTTACGTTTTTTTCGATTTTCTCAAAAACGGCTCTAACGATTTTGATTAAACTGAGTATTTGATATAATAAAATGCCCGAGATATGACTGTAAAAATTTCATCAAAATTCATCAACCGGAGGGGGGACTTTACTTAATAAATTTTGTATCATTTTTAGGTGTTTTTTTTATTTATTCAAAAACGGCTTTAACGATTTTGATCAAACCGGGTATTTGTTGTATGTATATGCCCGAGATATGACTGTAAAAATTTCATCAAAATTGATCTACCGGAAGGGGGAATTTACTTAATAAATTTTGTATCATTTTCACTTGTTTTTTTTTTTATTTGCCCAAAAACGGCTATCAAGACTTTGATAAACCTGGGTATTTGATGTATGTATATGCCAAAGATGTGATAGCCAACATTTCATCAAAATTGGTCAAACGGAGGGGGCACTTTATTTCATAACTTTTTTCCAATTTTTAGCTTTTTTTCGATGATCTCAAAAACGGCTTTAACGATTTTCATCAAATTCGCCTTGTTTAATGATAATTAGGTGTTATTTAATATCAGGTAAGCGTTTTAACTATTAAAATGTTCTGAGGGGGCTTAAATGGGCTAGGGGCCTTTTTTGATTGTTTGGTTTTTTGTTTCCTATAAAGTACCTTTGTTTTTGTTTATATGGAGAAATTAACTGTCTGTCGTTACGCCAAAAAATAAGAAATAAGAGGATAATACACATATATATATATATATATCCTCTGTATGTTATTATATATATATATATATATATATATATATAATAACATACAGAGGAGAAAAAAGAATGCGGAGTACGCCTTTAATGACAGACCATTGTTTATAATTAAAGCCGTCCTGTTCATTTGAGAAGTAGCAATTAACAAAACGCATTAATTTCTAATCTAAGTAAGTTGGTAAGTGAAAGTTGTGTGTTGCGAGCACGCTCCAGATTTTTAACTTTTAGTTTTATTATCATATGGTCTTTCAAAACAGTTATTTCATAACTTTTATTTTCAAACCTAAATAATAAAAGTTTTTATTGTAACTTTAAACTGATAAGTAAATAAACGAAACATATGGCGTAACCTCCCGGACCGCTTGTTGGAACAAAATAAGCTGTTGGAACGAACTGTTCTTGTCTAGATCATTCCGTGATGGCGGAGACCTGCCGACATTGTTCTAGAATATTCCAGGCCCCACTATTTACGATATATATAAGGGGCAGAGACTGAACGAGTTAGTTGAAGTCTGTGTCTTGACTGTGTAGCTCAAGTCATATGATTGTGTGTGATAAAGTTATCATTTTTGTAACCTGTTCAAGTGTTTAAGTTGTAATAATTCGTTGGCATTGTGATAACTGAATAATTCTGTTAATAAATATTCTTTAACCCACATAAGTGTTACAACTGGTGTCAGGTGTGGGGTTTAAAAAAAAAAAAAAAAAAGCCAGGTAAACGAATTGGAGAACTTAAAGTCACCGAGCTGAGGAGAGAATTAGAAAAGCTGGATTTAGACGCTACGGGGACAAAAGCGATCTTGTTGGCCCGCTTACGTGAGTACTACTTGAGTCAGGGCATAGATCCTGAAACTGTAGAGTTTGAGGATAGCTCTTTTAAATCCGCTATAAGTAATTTGTCTGCTGAAATAAATGATAAATTAATAAGTCAATCGGCAGAAATAATTAATAAATTTTCAAATTTATCTGGCGAAATAAATCGATTAAATGACAAATTCACCAGCCTAAATTCTAATTTGTCAGCCGAAATAAATGATAAATTAACCACCATGTCGGCTGAATTAAATGATAAATTGGCTAGCCAAACTGGTGAAATAAATAACAAGCTGACCAATTTGTCTGGGGAGATACGAGTAAATGATAAATTGATCACCTTGACTGCTGAGGTGAATGACAAGTTGAGCAACCAATCGGCCGAGTTAAATGACAAATTGATCAGCCAATCTGCCGAGATGAATGATAAGTTGACCAACCAACCTATCTGGTGAAATTAATGAAAGATTGGCTCAACAGGAAGCAAGGGCTGTGGAGTTAGAAGAAGAGTTCGAAAAATTAGAAAGGAGGCTGGAAGAAAGAGTTCAGGCATGTGTAAAAAAGCAGCTCGCGCAACAGCCACTGATAGAAGGGGAACCCGCTATTCTAGAGAGCCGAGCCAGAATAAAACCACCAACTTTTGATAGTAAATCGTCATGGTCGAATTACCTGAAACAATTCAACGCTGCGGCAAGTGCTAATGGATGGTCCCCTAGAGATAAGGCGATGGCTTTAACAGTAGCCCTCCGAGGGGAAGCTCAGGATGTCCTCCAGACCCTGAAATCTGACGACCCCTATGATTTTGACTTATTGATAAGCCGGTTAGAGATGCGGTTTGGCCACGGCCACCTTGAGCAGGTGTACCAGTCTCAGCTGAAAAACAGGAAACAGAAGGCAGCAGAGACGATCCAGGAGTTCGAGGCGGACATTGCCAAGATGATAAGACTTGCTTATCCGACAGCCCCAGAAAGTTTGTTGGAGTGCTTAGCAGTCCAAGCATTCATTGACGGCTTAAGTGACTTGGAGATTCAGAGAGCGGTGCGGCTTGCTAGCCCTAAATTGCTGGTGGATGCACTAACCATAGCATTGGAGTTTGAGGCGGCGACCGAGGCTTCTCGTAGCTACGGATGTGTCCAGACCAGGCGTACTACCAACCGTGAAAATGTGAACCACAGAGACCAAGAAGGTGTTCTCTCAGGGGTTGCGAAGGCTTTAGACTCGCAGAGAATACCCTTCCGGTGTAGGAACTGCGGGCAGCCGGCAATAACTGCAGACTTGGAGAATCTTGTTTTAGAGGTTTTAAAAGTCCTAGAATCCCGGAAAAGGAGACCCGTGCGGTGCTGGAGCTGCGGGAAGCTCGGACACATTAGGAGATCCTGCAAAGAAAAGGTCGCTCCTGAAACAGGAAAAATAGGACACGCCAATACCCGGAGGATAAAAGCTTCCCGGGGCATTCACCACGGTGCTTCCCCAATAATGGTAACCTCCTTGGGACACCGAGACGACAGCGCATATGTGGATGGCAGCGTCAACGGCAAGAGGCACACGATGTTGATTGACACTGAAGCTACGAAGACTATTGTCTCTTCAAGTGTGGCTGGCAAGAAAAGACTGACACCATCCAGATGGCAGCTGAGGACTGTGACCGGAGAAGAAGCCAAGGTATTCGGGGAAACCGAAGTAAAGTTACAGTTAGGCTCAACCCGTGTCTCACACTCGGTCCTAGTGGCTGACATTGAAGAAGATGTAATCCTCGGGATGGACCTTATGAACGCGTATGGCTTTCAGCTCGACCTGAAACGGAGTATTGTCAAGGTCAGTGGAGAGGTGCTGTCCTTACGGAGTCGGGGACCAGCCGGTGTGGTAACCATCGTAGAACAGAGTGTAAAACTTCCTTCGAGGGATAATCGCTCGAGTTTTCTTCGAAAAGGCACTAAGGTTGAGACTTCAGCGTCGATTACCTCGTTGGTTCGGCAGGCGGCTACGAAGAGCGAGCTTAAAGGCAAGCAGAAAGACAGGGTGATTGAAGGCGTCGATCCGTGATTGCCTCGAGAAGAGAATCGATATCACCCTATCGCTGTCAATAAGAGGCACGTCGCCAGAGATCGGATGAGGAGACAAAGCGGGAGCAGGGCCAACCAGGATGGATACGAAGAAGGAGAACTTGCTTGGCTCTACAAACCACAAGGAAGGCGGGAACTATACGTGATTAAGAAGAACATCAACGATCTGGTCTACAGGGTGTTCAAGTACCCCAAAGGAAAGCCCATTATCGTCCATAATGATCGTTTGGCGCCATATACGGGGAACCATGAAGAAGAAGCAGCGGATTACGGAAGAGACCTCTCGTTCGACCTAGGGAGCAGGCACGCATGGAAAAGAAGACATCCAGGAGGTATGTCTCTAAGGAGGGGGCAGTGTAACGTTAAACTGATAAGTAAATAAACGAAACATATGGCGTAACATCCCGGACCGCTTGTTGGAACAAAATAAGCTGTTGGAACGAACTGTTCTTGTCTAGATCATTCCGTGATGGCGGAGACCTGCCGACATTGTTCTAGAATATTCCAGGTCCCCACTATTTACGATATATATAAGGGGCAGAGACTGAACGAGTTAGTTGAAGTCTGTGTCTTGACTGTGTAGCTCAAGTCATATGATTGTGTGTGATAAAGTTATCATTTTTGTAACCTGCTCAAGTGTTTAAGTTGTAATAATTCGTTGGCATTGTGATAACTGAATATTTCTGTTAATAAATATTCTTTAACTCACATAAGTGTTACATTATTTAACAGTTTTAATAAACCACTTACTTAAATAAGTTTTAATAAAAAAGTTTCATGTTTTTACATTATTTCTTCGTTATAATCATTTCTGTCTATTATTTTGTTGTCAAAGGCGGTGATTTAAAAAAAAATGTCCAATTTGAATTTTCATGAGGGGAAGGGGTTCCCTAATATTAAAAAATCATACCTTCCGTATTCTTTAATGAGGGGGGGTTCTGTCTGTTATATAATAGATAGTGTTGTCTCGAAAAAAGATCTATATCAAATTTCGGGGGGAAGGTGGTAAAATTTACATTTTCATTTCAAAATTCAATGGCGGAGGGGGAGGGCGGCTCGCCTTACCTGTAACTTAATATTTACCGATTTCATTGAAATGACGGTAATTCTCATGTTTTAAATTTTAAATTTCAGAGGTAGGTCGTGGCGCGAGAATTCCAGTAATGCATGATTTACCGATTTAATTGAAATGAGGGTGCATCCTTATGTTTTCGGATCCTTAGAATTTGAAACATTATAAGTTTAAAATTTTGGTTATGGGGGGGGGGGGGTCGCATTAACAGTAATTTAACATTCACCGACTCATCGAAATGATGGTACATCCTTATGTTTTCAGATACGTAGAATTCGTAAATATCAGTTTTTAATTTCTGTGGTGTGGGGGGGGGGTGGCTCACATTACCAGTAATTTTATATTACCGATTTTATTGAAAAAGTGAGGTCCTATGTTTCTGGATACGTAGGATTCGAAACATTATAAGTTTAAAATTTTGGTTATGGGGGGGGGGGGTCGCATTACTAGTAATTTAACATTCACCGATTTCATTGAAATGAGGGTACATCCTTATGTTTTCAGATACGTAGAATTCGTAAATATCAGTTTTTAATTTCGGTGGTGTGGGGGGGGGGCTCACATTACCTGTAACTTAACATTTACCGATTTCATTGAAATGACGGTAATTCTCATGTTTTAAATTTTAAATTTCAGAGGTAGGTCGTGGCGCGAGAATTCCAGTAATGCATGATTTACCGAATTAATTAAAATGAGGGTGTATCCTTATATTTTCAGATTCTTAGAATTTGAAACATTATAAGTTTAAAGTTTTGGTTGTGGGGGGAATGTGGGGAAAACATATTACCAAGTTTCATAGTTGAAGCATAAAAAAATTACAAATAAGGAATTATCCAAAATAGTTAATTCCCTCCTCCAAGTAATGCATGGCAGATATTTATTTCAAAAGCACCACCCGGGATAACATGATTAAATTCATTATTATCAAAAATATCCGAAAGTTATAGTTTTTAAATATTATTCAATCCCCCCCCCCCAAGAAATTCATAGTGGACATTTCTTTCAAAAACACCCCCCCAGGATATCATGATTAAATTCCTTAATGTCAAAGATATTAGAAAAGTATAATTGTTTGATATTTTTGAATCCCCCCCCCCAAGAAATTCATAGTAGACATTTCTTTCAAAAACATCCCCCAGGATATCATGATTAAATTCCTTAATGTCAAAGATATTAGAAAAGTATAATTGTTTGATATTTTTGAATCCCCCCCCCCAAGAAATTCATAGTAGACATTTCTTTCAAAAACATCCCCCAGGATATCATGATTAAATTCCTTAATGTCAAAGATATTAGAAAAGTATAATTGTTTGATATTTTTGAATCCCCCCCCAAGAAATTAATAGTGGATATTTCTCTCAAAAGCACCAGGATATCACAATTAAATTCATTATTATCAAAAATATCCGAAACTTGTAATTTTTGGATATTTTTTTTATATGAGAGTACTGCCTTTGTAAATTTTGAAATAGATATTTTTTTTATAATTTTTTATGTTTTGTGTTAGAGGTAATAAGTAAAGGTTTAACTTTTATTTTTTTATTAGATATATAAAGGTTTTAAAACATTTAAAACTTTTTTGAGCTAGAACTTTTATTTAACAGTTCTGAAAAAACTTTTATCACTCAGAGGTTATTAATAAAAGTTTTTTTATAACAGTTATTTTTATACTTTTTCTCAATAAGTTATAACTGTTTCAATCCCTGGTTTTTATTGTAATTGTTTAAATAAACTGGAGATAATCCGAAGAAGTAAGGCAATAGGTGATTTAGTTAGGAGTTTTATGAAATTTTAATATGTAATTAGCCAATTTTAAACGATTTCGATCTAATTTTGAGGGTTTTTTCTGGTCTTTGAACATGATTGAAAATTATGTAAATTCCATTTCGATCATTATGTTTCACATTTCCTCTGAACACTTTGATCTGATCATAAGTTGATCGGGTTCGAGGACCACTCAAGGTCTTCTTGTCATTTTCACAAATTCCTCAAGAATTTTGCTAAAGGTTAAAATGGCAAGTCGTGATCTGACTTAAACAGCTGCTCATGGGGCCGTCATGGTTCGATCAATACAAAAGAAATAAAATATTTGCCGAAGTCCCCTGAAAAAGTTTTATTCTTAACTTCTATAATTTAATCTACTTAATCTACTTGAAGATTTTAGTAATAAAACTTAATTTTCGTTTACATAACTAGGCAAAATGTAATTAGAATTGGCTGGTATATCAGAGTTGTTATAACACTGCTCAGTAATCTATGTAATGATCAGTAAATTGAAGATCATAGGATTGATTACCGGTCCCTACTTACCATTGAAGCTAGCCAGGCAAGTTACACCTTAACCACTTAATTAGAGAAGGCCTCCAGTTGAAATATACTTTTAAGAAAACTATGTTATAATCGTACTTATAATAATAACATTAAAGCTGAAAGAGAGGGTCATTTTTAGCGAACTAGTATATCTTTTAAATGAAAAGAAACCCGGATACACTTTATTCATAAAAAACACTCTGCGAATAAAAACCATTGTGAAATAATTGACCAAGATTGGAAAATTCTATTCAGTTTTCTTATTAGGGCAATTTAAAGATTTAAATAAATTTTTAATTGAAGTTAAATAAAATTTGTGTAAGTGTAAAAGTGAACTCAGTGACAGAACATTTCTGCTCTCGAAATTTTTTATTTTTTTTATGATTAGCTCACAGTATCCTTCCTACATAATTCTTAGCTCTTTGATTAATGATTTGCACAAAGCATTTTAAATGCGAATGATCTTTGAAGTAAAAAGGTAGTTGGGGAAGTACGTACGGAGGATGGATCAACGTTTTTTAATCGCTCAATCGTGCCTGGTAATCGAGATTTAATAACTAGTAGGGATCCTTTCTACCTTCAAGGCAAATCAAGGAAGAGGAGTGTCTCAGGGAAACGTCCTTGGTCCATTATTTAGGAATACCATTCAATACTACTACCAGCAATACTGTCATCTAATACTAACGAATTTACTAAATATAAATAAAACCTGGTTTACTATTCAAAAGTAAACGTCTGATTACAGAAAGTTGCGTGATTACGAAATACCTTAACTATTACAGATTGGTTAGGCTAATTTATTTACTTATTAACTAAGAAAGATATCTCTATGAATTATGATACACTTAAGGGTATGGTATATGATTTATCCTGGCTGACATAATTTCTAGGATTACACCGTTGAGGTTAATAATTCAGAGATACTCTCTCATGTCCATTTAAATGAATTTAATCAGTCAACTTGATTTATAGATGGAAAAGAAAGATTTTTCTGGAAGTTCATTAAAATATTTCGTAGTTTCTTAACAACACTTTATGAAGATTTATTCATGCGTCTTTCATTGATTTCATTCTCACATATAGTTAAAAATTGAATTTTTAATGTGTAAAGAATTAGAACAGTACAACAAGTGGTGTTAAAAAAACTGTTTAAGAACACCGACCGACCTGCCTACTGGTTACTTATAATGCCAGGGGTCAGCAGCAAATGGGTCATTTGAATGTAACATGCTATTGGATGGACAACCCTTTTTTTTTCTTTTGGGTCACAACCGTATATTTAAATAAAGATCTGAAAAGTAAAACGATTTTTAAAAAATATACAATCTTTAAATAATAAATACAATTATGATAATTACATTTTAAATAAATAAGGTAATAACACTCAAATATAATTCAAACTATAATTAAAAAATATAGATGTACTAAAGCAAATTACCTTTATTGCTTATTATTGTTATTGATTCAGAACAGTTACCGAACATTTCTTATACGTTCAATGATTATTCGTTAAATTTTACTATAAAATTAAGTTTGATGGATTTGGTATATTTAAGATATTATAATTTTATTATATGAACTATAAGTATATTAACACATATTTTAAATTTAATTTAAGTATAAGTTTATTATTAAATCTATCGCTGTGGAGCCAAGAAACACTTTATCTGTACTCCTACACGAGTCACTGAACTTTTCAGGCTTTTTCTGATTTCATTTCTTCGTTGATTATTGTACTATTGAAATGTAACTTGCACCAATGAACCGTCTCATGCATGCAGTACTTTCATATGTACAATAGTTTGAACAGATCGAAATAATACTATCTCTAGTGCCATAAGATTGTAGATGCCTATGCTAACCTTCCATAAGTTTTATATTTAACTTTTATTGAAGGGAGCTATTTTAATTTTATTTAAATCTAGTTTTGACCAAATTATTATTGTTATTATTATTATTAATTATTGATTGAATTTCTATTTTATAGGAATGATAACTTTCTTTATCGGAAACGCTTAGAAAACTTTTTTTTAAACTTATTTTAAAAAGTTTGCATTGATCTCTGAAATATGGTTACAGTCATGGTTAAAATTTAAATTTAATTTAAGTATAAATAATTTAAGTACCTAAATCTTTGATCTCAGGAGTTGATTTGGTCTGAGGCGACGGCAAAAATCATTTGTACTATAAATACATTTGAATTTAACCCAAAACCGTTATGAGTTTATTATTTTGGGACCGTTCATCTGGAAAATAGTATTTTTACCTTCATTTACATTATCTCTGATTTCCTTTTTGGTTTTTTATAATGAGCAAAAAAGAAAAAAAAATAGCTATTATTCTTGAAGGTGGAAGATATTTGACTGAAGATATTGATAAAGTGACAATGGTAGGGGTGAAATCAAAACAAATTACACATACATGTGGGTATTACATTGAGATAAAAACAAATAATAAATATAACTATTCCGAAAGGTCAAAAACATTGAGCCATTGTTATGATTCGCTCAGCGTTTATTTCGCTGCATGAGCCAATTTCGGTTTACTACTTTACAAGGACTAATTTAGGATCGCTAGCTTCTTTAATATTTACCTATTAAATCTATTTAAGAAAGGAGGAGAGCTTTTTAGTTCTAGCAAAATTTAATAATATTTAACCCATTTCATCCCCAGGTTGAAATAGTATTATTCCCCCCCCCCACCCTTTCTATGTTATGATTAGTCAAAACATATGATTGTTAAATTTAAAAGTTATGGTACTTCGGGAACCCTCTTATTCTGAATGATGCTTAAACGTACTTCTGGGGGTCAGTTGAAAAAAAAAAAAAAAAAAAAGGTCCCATTTTTTTAATCATTACATTCCTTTAATCTTGATTACTACAAAACTTATTATTGAGTAGACTTAAAAAACTTTTGGCGTTTTTTCTTAAATTTATTATAATTCATTTTTCATGATATTCTTGGAAAAAACAATAATTTAATATGAATTTTTAAATTTTACATTTCTGAGGGGTGCATATATAAGGTATTCAAAAAGATATACTTTAAAAAAATTCAAACTATCTTTGACATTCAAAAAAAAAACTTATAGAACCTTATACATTAATTCAATACAACTAAGATAGAAAAAATATCATCCTAATATATTGAAATTAATGATGTTTAAACGCATCCCTGGAAAATGGTTTGATATTCCATACGTTCCATTTTTAAGATATTTCATAATTTCAAACACTGGGTATGCATTAACATCGTGAGTATGGAAATAATGAAATAAAGGAAAGTTATTTCACAAAAATTGTTACTTAAAATTTCCAGCAACTAATTACTTTTAAAACTAAATTTATTGCAGTTGTTTGTTTTGCTACTTGTTTGTTAAACTATATCTTAAAAATGGGTCGTATGAAACATCTTATGTAAACCATGTTTCATTGTTACAATCAACAAATTTCAACCTTTTAGTTAAAAACAATAGGTAAAAAAAAATTTAAAATCCTTCGGCAAAATTGGTTTGGAAACAAAATGATTCTATAATTTCAAAAGCCGAATGAATTGTATTGTATGGCCTATTCGCAGGGAGCTAATATGGCCTCCTTTCCATATTGCAAAACGAATAATCACGTGAGCAAGTCCTTTGAAATCTATAACTGAGTATAGTTCCTCATGAGTAATCTAATTAAATAAAGCTGAAATTCTTTTTGTTTGTTCTTTATAGAAATCCATACCGTTTGTCCTAAATTCTCCAAGTTTCGTTCAGTGGTTCTTTGATACCAATCATATTAAAATTGCATAACTTCAGCCAATCTCTGGTTATATTCTTTATTGTTATAAAAATCGTTTTGATCTCGCTTTACATTGGTTTTTACGAAATCGACCGTTTGAGTCGATTAAAGTCTCACTTTATAGATTTTATAGATTTAAAAAATGAAATTCTCCGGGTGAAACCGGAATAAACAGTTAGTTGTAAAATAAAAATCATCTATATTAGCTGCATCAATGGGATTTCTTCTAAAACCTAATTCATCATGTTGCTCTTTCTATAAAGGAATCGTACTGTCATTAATATTTTTATCTTTCAGCTTTTAAGTAATAGCATAATATAATTAATTCTATTAATAATTCTGCTTTATAGCTCAATTAAATCTCAGCCTTGAAAGATAAGCAAGTTATATTCCAACTAAAAAAAACAATTGTAATTCAAATGCAAAAACATCAGAAAAAATAATGAAAGATTAGAAAACAATGTAAGATCCCAAAAGGATACTTTACTTTTACTTTTATAGGCGTTCCAACGGGGGTTGCCTTCAAAAGGATACAGAGCTTGAAAAAAAATGCGAAAAGAATCATCAGCATGTGGTTACAAACTAATCATTCTATAAACATTGCTTGTTTCTTTATTTAACGCCACTTTATGCTACTGAGGCTTATCGGACGATGCTACTGTAGGAGCCCTAAATTTTGCCTATTCAGGTATAATTAGGAAAGGAATTTTTTACGCCTACCTGACATGTGTTCAGTTAGGCGTGAGTTTCAGTGACATCACACTATCTCGGGACCTTCATTTACCATGAATATTAAACATGTTAATCAGCATAACAATTTCAAGTTTTAAAAATATGCCCAACTGAAAATTTGTATCTTAAAAGATATTTAGTATATTAAGCTAGTTTTGGTCTTAATTTTTAGTTAATTTAATAAAGTTTAAAAATTTTTAAAGTAGGTTTTGTCAAACTGCTTCGGGGGGCTGCCGAGTTCGGAAATTTGGCTATTGCATCCCATTCAAGAAAAAACTACTAACACCACTTGAACAGCTTTAACACCCTTTTTGAGACAAAATTACTGAACTATTTAAGAGGGACTGAAAAGGAGATGAAGGTATGAAAATTAATTTTGCTCTATTAAGGTCGAATGAGGTATTTTTGTTAATAGCTGGACTAATACCTCCATTAGTTCGAAACACATAAGTAATACACGAAATTCACATTTTTCAGCTGAGTGAGTTAAAATAGATACCTAAGCGATAATATATGCAAAAATTCAGTTATAAGTGGAGATCGGGTTTCATGTTGAATTAGTGCCAAATATGTTCGTTTGAATGGAGGAAAATTTTCGAAAATCTGTCATTCAATATGTGAACATTTTTTAAACTCTTTAATTAAATGAGATATATTCAACAATCGCAAAACTTACAAGAAAATTATTGTGTCTGTTTATTCTTTACTATTATTATTGTACAGATATAAATTAAAATGGCTAATAATAATTTTGGAGGGAATCGGCACCGTAAATTTTCCATGTATATTTAAACGCTATGAATATACATTCCCTTTGGACTCGTTGTCAGTATTTTTTGTTTTCTTCATGTTAATTTAAACAAAAGGAAAGATTTGTTTTCATTACCTCCCTGGGTACATTACTGCCCGTTAAAATAGTATTTTAATCTAATTCTTATTATTCTAAAAAAAAATATTTAGGTTTAGGGAAAGGGTTAAAATATAACCTTCATGATCCCGGACAATCCTCTGCAGCTGATTCATGTTCCAGTTGTTATAAAAACTGGAATTAGTAAAGCAAGGTTATACTTTGGCCTTTGAGAACTCATGTTTCTTGGCCTAAATAAAACACAGTACTCCAGAACGTTTTTATATATTTATACTGATTACACTTCAGGTAATTTTTCTTTTCCTATGGACTAGGGAGCTTGAAGATCTGAAGTACATTATGTAGGTCTAACAAGAACCGACAACAAAGTGATCTAATGGGAGTTATTGAGCATTCTATTTTTCTATTTAGTTTCATATGAATTAGAAACTCGAACAATTTAAAGATTTCAATCGAACCTGATCCCATCTCTTGTAAAGACAAATAAAAACATCTGACGCGATGCGCGCAACACACAACTTCCACTTAACAAACTTACTTTCATTAGAAATTGACGTTTTTACTTGATTTTTTTCATATTTCAAACTTACCAATTTCTTATTTTTAGGCGAAACGAGAGACTGATATAATGTGCACCGAGGTTTCGACCTAAGTTTTTTTATCTTTATCAGGGCTGTATATACAGAGGTTTCTGCTCGTATTCAAACTTTAAATTTTAACGAGAAATTTGACTTGGATATTTCTTCCTATTCCAAATGTATCTTCATACTTGTTTTTGTAGATGTAAAGTTACAGAATTTCAAGATTAAATATGCATGATTGATGCATTCCTTGAGAATTTTAATAAACCATTATTCTAGAGGTCCAAAAAGTAGATATAGTTTAAAGAAATATCATCCCACATTTAAGCAATGCAAATTCAGAAGTAAATATTTCCATTTTACCACCTAGTTTTCAACAACTCATTTACTGTTCTGAATGAAATGATAATTATCTTATCCGATTGAACTTTTTTATCCTGAAAATTGTAGTTGCTTTTTTTTTTAGATTAATAATGTTTTTAGGGTGTTCTCAATCCTTATTCAGCTCCATGCCACAAATGATTTGAGAACCCTACTAAACTAAAGAAGGGGCCTGATTGACGTAGTATTAATTGTTATGGTGAACTATTGAAGATATCAAATCAACTATTATGGACTACCAAAATGACTGTTTGACTTCAGTTGTTTTGACTCCCTTACTTTTATTCTAAAACTACTTTTTTTTATTATTTCGCTAATTCGCAAGCTTCCAATGTCACATAATAAACAGACCTTGACACCTACAATCCCAAGTTTAAAATAATAAAAAATTTCTTTATGGTTAACACTAGAAAAGAGTCAAGACCCACGTTTATTAAATCTACTTCCTTTTTTTGTCACAGAATATGTATAACTAACAAATAAGTTCAGATACATTATGACTATTGGTTATAATTCGTAAACACAATCATTGAGCGACTAGCTTATTGCCAATATTAGAAATAAATAAGAATTAAATTAGAGGATCATATTTATTAAAACCTAATCAAGAGATAATGAGATTATTAAGTATAAATTATATTTGCATATATTATTGATAGAAAAAAATGTAAAGACGATAATAAATTAGTGGGAATATCATTAGAGCAAACATTGTTTTACCATATATATTTTTTTTTTCTAATAAAATATATAATATGACATGTTATGGTGCATTTGGTGTAAAAATAAGGAGAGGTGATACAATTCAGGATATAAATAAGCCATCGTGTTTTAATGCACATCTACAATAAAAAATAAGAAACTTATTTTAGAAAGAATTTTGTTAAGCTTCAAAACATGTCGCGCCATAAAGTTACTTAAGTTCCTAATGTTAACTTAAGTTCAACGATACCTATTATTAAAGCATCTTACTTTTTTAATAAATCCATGTACTGAAGTTTCAGCAATAGTAAAACAAATCAGACATTTAGAGCCCTAATAATAGTTTTGTTAATAATGTATATCTGTTCTTATAGTTTTCATCTCAGTTTTTGTAAATTTCTTTTTACACTACCCAACTCTTTAATACAAGAGTATAACAAAAATATGTTATTTCAATGTGATGTTTGTCGTGTGATTATAATCAATTTCATACGTGTTTTTACCCGGATAAGTTAGGTGCACGTTTGAAATAACTGGGAGAGCCCTGGGTGGCACGAGATTGTCCCATCTACTAAATAAATGATTATCTCAGAGTTGATTTATTTGTTTACAATGTATGTAGCAATGGTCAACTCGTGTACGTAAGACGTACCTATGTAGGTGTATACAAACAAGCATGGTTATGAATTATGGCTTATCTTATTTGTTATTGAAACATTTAGGGGTGCACGGGCTGTGTTTTATATAAACCCCGCTACGTAGGGAATTAATTAAAAAAAATATCTTATTGAAATGTTTTTTTATAGTTTTAAGTATTTTGTTAATCTAAATAAACAATATTTAATTTTTTTAAATTTTTAACAATGCTAAAGAAACATAAACATGGATATTAGCAATTAATATTAAAAACAAAAATCAAACGGTGCATGCAAAGCTAGATTTTTTTTAAAAAATATCCTTTGTATAATACAGCTGTATGTCGTTAACTTTTTTTTTCATAGATGATAATAAACGAAACTCCACACATATTACCTTAAAACTAAAACCGAAAGAATTATCTTGTCAATTTTAACCCTCTTCACTATTACATTCAACTAATACACATGTGACTTGTGATAACATTTACAACGGTTCAGAAACATACAATTTTTCTAATAAAACCAGGGACAAAACCGTTGCATAAAACTGTACAGATAGTAGCAGACATGCTATATTTTAATAATATAGAGCAGTGTGATATAATATATACGTAATAGACTCACCGGTGACTGACAGAAACCAACCGCAAGGCTCTCGCTCGAAGACTGCCGGCCTTACATCAGAGTCCAGCTTTCACTCCCTCCACCACCTTCTGCTTCCTCGCACCTATTTGTTTTTATCGATTCTCCGAAGGGTTCGTTACCCACTGTTCTTAATAATTAAGAAAAAGAAAATTAAACGTACCCTTCCTAAAATTTTACAGTATCGTATTCCCTAGTGCTTGTAGTCTTATCTTGTTTTGTTATTGCTCTTTCTTGAGGTTACTGTTTCACAGAACTAAGAGCTCTTACACATTCTGCAATGCCTGCCTTTTCCTTGCCAATCACATCATCAGGAATGCAGTGTGGCCTATTTTCGGTGATTTCCAATTTGCAAACCAAGATTCACTAGGTCTGAAACCGGTCAAAATGACGAAAATTTTGATTTCGAATCTATGCAATAAAACAGAGGACCAGCCCAAAACACACTTGTTGGAATTTGGAACCAATTTATCAAAGGCCTTGTTATTTTCGTTTTAAAAAGAAAAATACTTAAGATTCGGCATGGTCGATATAATAACTACTGAACTAGTAAACAAAATTATCCATATTTAACCATATTTCCCGAGTCGTTTTCAAGAAAAATATATATTCAGTTGATTTTAAGTGGGAAAATTACAAAAAAAAATAAAAGCAAATAAAATAATAATACCTACTCATCAACCGGTTTGATTTTTACTTACGTTAGAACTAAAATTATTTGTATTATAAGGATGTGAGGATGATTTACTTGTAATTATTCCTTTTCATTATCCATTTGTTTTTCAATAAATAAGCAGATTATTTCGTGATTTAATTTATTTCATCATTAATTCCAAAAATTGAAAATTCATTCATAATATAAATAAAGAAGTTAAATATCTGGCACTGCTTCTGATTAATTAAATCTTCTAATTACAATTAATTCAGAGAAGGCAGCGATTGTTCTGTGGAATGCTTCCGGTATCTTTTATTCCTCTCGGAACTTTACATATCTGACAATGGGACATATCGAAGTATAACATATCAATAAAAGTGTTGGAAGCACATTAAACATTCATCAATGAAATAAATTAGTTTCCATTTTGGAAATCAGATATGTAACATTGCTCTGATATTAATGTTTTTTACTAGGCTTCAAATTCATGACCAATTTGCCCATTATTGTTGCTAACATCTGAAGAATTATATTCTTGCAGTTTGTTAAACGAGGAAGAAATTCCTATTGGTAAGCTGTCCTTTGCTTACAACTCTCATGTGTTTAGGAATATCTTTAGCGTTGTTTTTACTTTATTCTCCATTGGACAAGTTTTGGTTCATTAATTGTTCAATAATTTTTTTTTATAATTATCACTACTGTTGAATTTTTAATGTCCATATGTTTTATTACCCTCTTTAATAAGTAAATATCTGTTCTTTTTTCCCTTCCTAAGTCATGTTGGTAAGTACGGTTAAGACATAGGCTGTCCCCACTCTCATTTTTTTTTTTTTAATTAGGTGTCTCCATTCAGATTTCGCTCTAAATTGGAAAATCCTTTTGTCTGTTTTTATTAATTCATAGTACTTTCTTTCTGGAAAATTCTATATTAAAAATACGAAAAGTAGGTACATTTGTTTAGAAGCGCAATTAACTAAAAACTAGCTGTTATTAAAAAATTTCCAGATATGTACTTAAAAACAATTTACTATGTATAAAATATTTAATCAATCAATATATATTATAAAGCAAAGTGTACAATGTGCGTGCCGATAAGGCTCATAAACGAATGAACATACGATCAAGAAATTTATGTTATCGTGAAGCTATATAACCACTAACGGACAAGAAGGTTTCTGTTTTTCTCTTAAGGGTGTAAAATTTAAGAGGAAAGGACTGGAATTTTAAGCCTCTCGCATCATGTAATTAGCTTATTTGAGATTGATATCCGAGTTTATGAATGAAAAATTTAGTTTGAGTTCCAGACTACCAGGAAGCGCTAGGATACGTTTCACTCAATTTTAATTGTTCATTCATTCAGTTCAGTTCGTAAAGGTTATACATTTTTTCAGCTGTTCTTTTTTAATTACTAACCAATCAAGCGAAAATAATTAGTTTCTCCATTGCTTTCAAAATAAAATAATGATTTTACATCTCTGAAATCTATTCGAAAACCGACTGGATTCCTTACAAAATTAGTTTTCTCATAAGAAGGTTAATTGATCAACACATTACACTGAATCAATATATAGTATAAACTTTAGTAAATTTAATGCAATGTGAGTGAACATTCCTTAGGTGTACATTGAGCTAATAAAAAACAGACATAAAAAAAAGAGATAAATTGACTGAATATAAATCGAAAATAAAAAGTTTGAAGTGTTCTTATTGTAGTTATGAAAAAGAAGTTGGTTTGAATACTATGTATGATGGGCATTCCAGTTGAAAAATGACTAACTCCAATTACAGGATTTTTTCAATAAGATTTTATCATCCCTCGTAGTTCAGGATAAAAAGAAATATGGTGAAAAAATTGTGCCTTCATGCAATTTGGGTTTTCAGTTTGTAATAGTAGTAAGATTCGAGATCTGCAGAGTCCGCTCAAATTACAGGGGGATATCTTAAGGAGGTTGAAATGGAAGAAAGGTCTTAAAAAAAGTTTCTATGAATCTTCGGTAGTTTCTATCCTTCTGGATCTAATAGGACCATCACAGTATTCGGCGCTTAAGTTGTTCTCGAAATATAATATTTTTAACTGAGATATCAGATTTTTCAACTATAATCTAATAACTTATTATCTGCTGACTGCTTGGAATGGGCTTATACGATTCAGAATCACAGAAACCATAAAAAACGATGCATAACTCGACAAAGTTGCATTAAAATTAATTAATTGTTCATTTACCATTTTCAAACCCCTATAAAGTATATAAGGTTCCTTATTTGGGCGGACACTGCAATTCTGGAATCTTAATATTGATACCAAATTAAAACCGAAGTTTCAAGAAGGTGCTAATTTTAAAGTTTTTATGTTATTAAAACTACCACACAACTACCGGAGCGAAGCAGGGCACCCCAGCTAGTATTGAATAAAATTTAATATTTTGGCAACTACGACTTCCTTGGCAAAGTCCTGTCACCTCTATAGTTGTTTTCGAAAACTGTTTCAGTATCGATATCTTTTAAGATTCTAATTTCTTATAATTAAATTAGGTATTCGGAATTAAACTTTGAAGATAAAGTATTACTCCGAATACATTAGTACTACCACAACAGTCAAAGGTGTTAAGATAGCAATAAACCGTGACTAAGTTAGCAAGTAACTGATACGTTTATGGATGGAATCGGCAACGTAATCTGAAAGAATATATAGAGCCCTTCTCACTCCTATGCTCAGTGATATAGTTATATGTGTCATATGAATTCCATTAGTCAAATCTCAATACATTGTTAGCTCGTTGAATCTTAGCTGGTGGTATTGAGCAAGTACTGATTAGCTATAGCGCACTGAGCTTTGAATCAAGGCCCGCATAGAAATAGCTGTCACACATAACCTACTGTCCTCAATTACGTAAGGTATTAAATCCCTTTCTATAGCAAGCCATCGCGGTTCTGAGGGTTATATTGTCCATCATAGGTCATCTTTATGTACTAGCTAATTATCCTTTTTACCCGAAAGTTCTAAAAACGTGAAGGGAAAGAAATTGACCCTCCTGTTGAAAAAATATAGAAAATGTACTGATATTGACAACATTTCAGTGGTATACCGAAGAGAGGGGGGAGAGCAGTGCCCCGATTTCCGAGGTAGCTTTTTTCAAGGATTTTTATTTAAAATATAAAGGGTAGCTTTATTGAAAAAAATAAAAAAAATATTTTTTAATATCGATAAGTGCATTTTAGTTATATAATGCATTTTTTAGCACTTGTCAATAATAAAAATAAAATAGGGAGAGTATTTTATTAACTTTGGAACAGCGGCTTTTTGCCGTATAGAAACAGAGCCTTAAATAGTCTGACTACCTCCATTCCCCCACCCTGGTCATAAGAAGTTAACCAGCCTGCCCCCAACCTAGATGAAATCCTGTGGACGCCCTTGTATTCCAGTGTTCACCAAGATTGTTTTTGTTTTTTTTCAAAATAATTAATACATAAACCCAAGTCAAGAGATGGAACACCAGTGGTAGAATTGCCAAAAAATACAGGTCCTAGTTGGTTAGATCATTCTACAAAAATCATATAAATTCTTCCAAACCATATTCATCATGTTACCTTCATTATTATTATTATCTTAATGAGAACCTGGGCTTCCGGAATTTAAGAAAAAGATTCAACCCACATGGCTTGACAAAGACCAGAACCCAGCAGGGAGTTGATAAGTACAAAATTTTACTTTTAAATCTAAAAGATGACAGGTTCTGGAAATAAGTTATCATGAATGACGAGAAAGTGGATATTAAAAAAAAAAAACACACACAAGCAGTGGGTAGGAGTACCTTGCTTTGGTCAATAAGGACCAAGCCATTTTGCAGCATGACGATGCCCCTTACACACTGTTCTCGATTGAACCAGGAAAAATTATCATAACTGCAAAGATTGAAATTTGAGAGAGAATCAGCCCAGATATTGCACCATCAGATTATGGTTGGTTTAGAGCAATGGCTTATTTTTTACAGGTCGGATCTGCAATGTGAAATTTCAATTTAGTTCATTCATTATTAATACAGCTGGCTTACTGATAAAACACCACCCAACCACATTATGGTAAACCATATAATTGTCTAAATATAAGAATAGTCCGGGGTGGCGGTCAAAAAACTATTATGAGCTGAGGCAGGGTGTCACTTCGCCTGCTCTACTGGCCCCTACTCTCCCAACAAAATTCAAAATCATAATTTTTTTTCTCTAATATTCTCATACTTTACAATAACTTGTTTATATTTTTAAAACATCAGGAAATTAATGATTTATTGATTTTTACAACAAAAAAAACTTTCGCAAGCTCTGTTTATCCCTTAAAAACCAGTTGCTTACAGAGTAGAAAATTAATTTTAATAAATTTAAAAAAAAATAATTTGGCAAAAAATATTATTTAATAATAATATTTATTTGTTTCTAAACATAAAAAATAGGTATAACAGTATAATTAAACAAAATTAGCCAACATAAAATAAAGAATTAGTACAAGCACCTTGAAGGACCGTTTGTTTCATGTAAACCTTTATTTTAAATCAAATATACTACTAGCATCCTTTAATTATAATTATATAATAAATTAATAATAAAATAATGCAATAAATAAATTAAAATAGACATTATAATGTTCGATAATTCAATATCAAATTAGCCAATTTATATGTTGTGCTGCCAATTTGTATATATGTAAAAGGGGTATTAAGGAAAAATAGAGTATTATTATTACAATTAAATAACAGATACAGCTTTTGCATGTTTATACTACTTAAGAACTCTTATAATCTATTTTTCATCACACTGTTTATTCTGCCCATCTTTCAACACATCTAAGTATACCACTTTTAAGGCAACTGAATATGGTGTTAGATCTTGAATCGCAGTAATCCAAGGATTTTTTAATGGGAGTAAAAATTCCTTATCTATACCATCCATTTTATGTCCTACCCTTCGGATAGGACATAAAATGGTACTCACTAAAGATCCCTATCCTAAATATAAGTGGATAGACAAAATTTAGGACACCCACTGTAGCATCGTCCGTTTAGCCTTAGTGAAAGTTACTTTACTTAAACAAACAAAAGTTTTTAAAGGAGTAATAATATAATGGTAAAGAATTCTAAAACACGAATTGATTATATGTGAATGCAATATTAGATGAAAGATTAAATTTAATTTCGTTCATGAGGTTAATGGAAAAGAATAACTTGGGCTGCAAGTGGACTACTTATTTTAAAGGAAATAATGTAATTAACTTTGTTATGATATTATAGATAGATATTTCATTATGTTTTGATGACTTGTTTCTTAAACTTAATTTTTTTATAGCCTAAGCTTAAAAATGAAGTGTGGCTGCAAACACCATCAAGTCCTCTTCTTAATATAAAATGATCTTTTCATATTGCTATTGTTAGCTTTATTGAGCTGGTGTGTTACCAAGTTATAGGATGGAGCTTTACAGTTTTTTCTGTAAGAAATGAAAATTATCAGTGTATTACTAACATAGGACATTCATCCTAAAACAATGGCAGAAGCGCATAGGTCACTAAATAATTGGTTTGCAATAAACTTAATAATAATAAACTTTAATGAACTTAACAGTAATTAAATTAAAATTATGACAAATTTTCTTCTATTTGAGGCCACAGATTGTATTTAAAGATTTAAAATATCCATAATTATAGTCTTACTTTTTATGTACTTATTCAAACAATTGCAAGTTAAGATTTCCTTTACAAATTTCAGCCAAGGAAGCTGCTCATGATAAAAAGTCACTAATCTCTTATACCACAGTGCCTGTGACATACATAAAGAAAAACATCAAAACTGACGCACCAACTAATTGGAACGAAGAATGGCAAAAATCTATAGAGGACGACCTTTACACAAATATATCCCGAAAATCACACATCATGAAAAACTAAAAAGCTCACATTACAAACTAACACAATTAATGACAGAACGCGGAGAAAAAAAAAAAAACATTATTTGAATTGGTTCCACCTTCGTAATACAAACACTTGTGACTGTGACAGAGAAACTTCACAAACTTTGAAACATATACAACTGTCACATGCAAGAGCACAACAGAGGACATTTAATAAAAATAATCCTGATGAAGGGGGAAACATGGCCTACTCCCGAAAACAAATTATTTGAAAAATATAAATTGGAACTATTAAAATTTTCAAAATTAATTAACCTTCAGAATTGACCCCAGAGAAGCCCGAAGGCCCGGCAGAACTAGAACAAATGGACCTCAACTCCCACCACACCCAGTGGTGTTTTGAACTTTTATTTTTCGTTTTTTGTCTTTTATTCGTTTGTGTGTTAAGTTAGAAAAGTTTAACATACAGGTTATTTACTATTACTGTGAAAAAAAAAATTGTTAACATCTATGCAGGTAGTATGCCTCAGGGCATGGATTCTGTACAATGTAGAAATACACGACCCTCCCATAGGGTTACTATGGAAGGGGGGGAAAAAAAATTCAATTCATCAGGACATTAAACATTAAAATTAAGAAAAAATACATAATTAACAATATGCATACCCATCTGTGACCACAAAACTGTTACAGTTAAATCGGCTAAATGCCCTAGTCAAACACAATTAAAAATTATAATAAGTAGTCAAATACACTGTATTTCTAAAAACTTGCAAATCAAATGGTTACAGAAATTTTCCAACATGTAAGTTTACTACTGCTTATTTATCTAATTAAGCAATTTTAATCAAAAACATATTCAAAAATTATATAGGGTAGCTGTACCAATAGTTGACACTTTGAGAAAAAAAAAATTATATTATTGACACTGTTCACCAATAAATTGATGTTAGGATAATCTTTGTTCTGAATTTAGTTAGACCAACCCCTCTAGAAAGCTGGGAATACAATATCCCATGGTCCACATTTACGGTTTTCATAAAAAACGAATTCTTAGAAACTTCTAAAATGAACCAATAGTTGACAAATCAAAATGCAAAGGTTTGGAAAGTTGACATTTGCATTAATTTTTGATTTCCTATGATGTATGATAGTAATGACTGCAATAAAAGTTAATATTTTCTTTTTTTATAAACTAGTAAATTCACAATGGAAACAAAATAAATTTCCACAATTTAATTATCCTTATATATATAAAAATCTCGTGTCCCGATGTTTGTCTTTCTATTTCTCAGAAACTACTCAACCGATTTTAATGAAATTTGGCTCAATGTATATAGTTTTTGCCAACTTAATAGATAGGATAGTTTTTAACTTGATTAGTGATCAAAATAATTCTTATATAGCGAATTATTGCAAATACACTAGGTCGTATTTCGATTTATTAACATCGCATCATATGTTGATTTTATAACGTTTTTGTTTATAAGCATGCTATTTTAATACAGGTTATCATTATTATAATTTTGTATTGTGTTATGTGAATGCAGTTATTTGTTCCTATATTATTATTTATTAGTAATACAAATCTTTGTATTTATTGTTAATTTTCATTAAAGAATAAATAAATCAAGAAAACGTTACAATAAATTCTCAAAAGTGTAGGTAATTTTTCTTCCTTTTCCTTTTTCATTTGTATTTAAATTAAATTACTAGATATGCGCTGAAACGCTTTGCTGTGGCCGCCCTGATATCAACATTTAGTAAAGTAAATACATTTTAATAATTTAAATTAGGCTATTATTTGAAATAATATTCTATACATGTTGTAACAGCACCTACTGTCACAGGTGTAACCTAATAGAAACCTGACTTGGGGAGTCAGTGTCGCCAAAAATTAGTGAAAATTAGTAAACTGGCTACACTGCGGGTACCAGTCATAAAAACTCCCTGAGCGTGTTTTGATTAGGTGTTGTGGGATACTTTGTGATTTGCTAAAGAACTGCATAATTAAGACTTTAATATTATATTTTCAGTTGATTTATTTATTTATTTAACAGAAGTTTCTTTATTTTCATTATCCATTTTGTTATTATTATTTAAATACAGTGTTTTTTTATTTTACCAAACCTTTTTATTATTTTTATCCCGTGCTCTAAAATGTAAAACTTAAAAAATGTCAGTGAAGATTTGTAATTCCTCCTTTATCAACAATAATTTAAAGTTGAGAAAATTTAATCCCAATCGAATAGAGGCTGTTACTTCCTGTTCAGCAGAGTTGTAATCATCTTTATATGTAAAATTTAAGAAATGTCAGCGAAGATTTCAATCCTTTCTTTAATTTAAAGTAGGCTATTATTGGGAATGATATTTCGTTGTTAATTTCACCAGAATACAATTTTTTACTTATCTTTAAATGATTGTTGATTAAGAAAGGATTACAAATCGCGGCCTTTTTTTTATTTTACATATAATGATTATTACACCTCTACTGAACAGGAATAATTGTTATTTGGGTAACCGCAAGTTCAGATTTATCCACCATAAATATGAGAGTACCTACTACTGCAAAATGATCCATCGGCAGATATATTTTCTAAACAATTGCTGTATATTGGAAACGTTGAAATAGAGCTGCATCGAAATTCAAAATTTATCAAATTACCAGAAAATTTCTGAACTGTTGTAGAGACGAAAATTGAACTGTCTACGAATCAACTTCCAAAATCAATTGACAATGTTCTAAATGTAAACGAAGCCGTAAATTTCCCATCTGAATTTTTTAATTCCGTGGATATACATCTCCAGTTGAAGATTGGCTCACCGATCATTCTTCTTCGTAACTTAAATCCACCTCAATTGTGCAACGGTACACGTTTGGTCATTAAAAGGATCACAGTAAATGTTATTGAAGCAAAAATGTTGCCTGGAAGGTTTACAGGAGATATCGCCCTGTTGCCACCTATACCACTGGAACCGTCAGAATTTTCAATAAAATTTAAAAGGCTTCAATATCCTATTCGTTTGGCTTTTGCCATGACCATAAACAAATCACAAGAGCAAACAGTGTCCACTTGGACTTTGAAAATCCGTGTTTTTCCCATGGGCAATGGCATAACTCATGTGGGAAATGGGCATCGCCTGCTCACATGTGTAGAAACCATCAAATCTTTGGTTTGTGTTAAAAAACCAAAACAGGTTTACCCAAAACATTTTGAACAAATTAGTACTTGAATAAATAAAAATTCTTTATTGTATTATGTAAAAACCTCTTTAAGAAGAGATTTCTTATCACTCAAATATATTGCTAAATTAAAAGCTTCAACACACCACCCTCCTACCGAACACTTATTTGCCGAAGGGTCGGGAAATCGAGGTCACAAAGAAATTGAGAAAAACGCCTATCAAAAGGACATATATGACGCGTTAACCAAGATTGGCATGACCCTGAGCAAAATTAAACCCGTTGTTAAACTAACAATAACAAGTTGAAGGAGTGTTAGGCCAATAATCAATAGATCAATGGCTGAGGTTACCAAAACTTACTTCAGTCATCCTTTGTAAAATTAGTGGAAAAATACAGCCATTGCGAGTTAGTTTATACCGATCCATCAAAAAAGGGCGAGAGTGTTGGCAGCTCTGTGAGTCGTAAACACAATCAGCTCCTTTTTAATCAAACTACATTGAAATATGAGATGTAAAAAATAAAAACTTTAACTTTCCTATATTCTTTACCAAATACTTTTAAATGGTGTAATGCTCTATTCTCAATCACGTTTGATTTTGATTAGCTGAAAGTTTTTCATCTTTATCGATGAATATTGGTATCACTGTATTTGTTTAAAAATATTAGGATATAACTACTAAGCCACAGCAACGCGTGGCCGGGTCTGCTAGTTTTATATAAAAAAAGCTTAACTGAGGCAAAAAAACAACAAACATTTTTAAATGAAAAATGAGATCATCCATCATAAGTATGATGAATAGATTTTAGTAATGGCCAGATGTTTCGTTTTTTTAATGTTGGGTTTGCACAATTTCAGACTCTCCAATGATGAACTTCACTCTTTAGACAATTAAAGATGGTCACATCCATTGGTTGGATGAAATGTGTAGCATTTTGATAGAGTGCGACTAATAGCAAGTATCCCGTCTTCTTTGCAAGATTGGGAAGTGGGGAGAGTCAGATGAGATGCTTGTCCATTCAGGAATAGGATTATTGGCAATGCCAATTTGCGCTCAATGATCCATGGATAAAGCACACTGGCTAGAAATTCATAAAATAAGACATCTGTCATCCAGCCAGACTCAGAATACCATGATCCACGCCCCGATGGAACACTATTGCTAATTCTGGCGGTGAATTAACATTGATGTCATCTATTGAAACTAAGGATTAATTTCTGTTCTAATAGTTGACACCTACATCTATACCCTAAAACATTGTATAAATATATTAAAAAGGATATCAAATGATTCTCATGAACTTAATGAATACCATAAAAGTAATTAAAACATAATTGAACTCAAATAAACCAACTAAAAAGTTTTTTTAACTTGACTTCCACCCTAATGAAACAGGATAGCAGAAATCAAGTTTTCAGGCCACTAGAAAATTCGCCATAATAACTTCTCACAAATAAGCTTGAGTTTACATCGAACTAATGTTGATGGCAGCACAGCTAACTAGTATAACTTAGCAAATTATCGCCAAATTTTGAACCAAAATAATCAACCCTGAATCTTATTATTCACACTATATGTACAAAATGTCAACTATTGGAGCAATGTCAACTTATGGTACAGTTAACCTATATTATACTGAATTATTTATCAATTTTTCAAAAAATCCCAGAATACTTCAAAAATAATAATACATAAACAAAATAATTATAATGCCATAACTATTAATTGTGATTTGATCAATTACTTATTTTCTAATGGCAAATCTTAATCTTTAATTATACTCATTTAGAGCATTATGCAGTTTTTCAACTTCACTTCACAGCATCTCAACTTATCATCACATCTTCCTTATCTCTCATCATCATAATCCTTTCAATATCTCATAATCTAAATATCTCAAATCTGCTTTTGACAATATTCAAATATCAATGAGAAGTTTGTTGTGAGAAATTTTATCCAATCCAAAGAAATATTGAATGGAGTTCACCAAGAAAAGGAAAATGTAATAAGTTATGATGTCACCTATCTTTTTACTAATATTCCTTTAAGCAATAAATAAAAAAAATATTGAATAAAAATTTGGATGAAATTTATTTATAAACTAAAGTAAAAAAATGATTTATAGATGGTATCAGAATATGCACCGAAAATGGATTTTTAAAAGCCAGTGGAGAGATTTATAGACAATTATATGGGATAAATGATGGTTGACTGAATATTGAATAAATATAAGAATAGCCCAGGGTGGCAATAAAAAAACTACAAATAATATTAAACTTATTGAAGCCAACATTTGAACCCAACAATGCAGGTTGCTAAGTTCAGATTATGATATTTGGTCTAAATAACAGTAGCTTGTCTTTTTTTACAATTAAAAATTGAAATTATAGATGCAGTTGCCCTTTAAGGGCCAGACTATCAGGGTAGATATCAAAAACCTTTAGACCAAAATCTTCTATTACATATAAAATTCATTTAGCCGTATATGATTTAAATACTTTCAAATAAGAAATTAAAAAATTAAGTTACCATGGGAGTACTTTGAGAATAACCGTTCAATTTTTCATCTCTGTCACTTCTCATTCAGAACTTTCCATTAATGGATTTGTTTTTCATGAATGTTCCTTGTTCCTCAACACTAATATGTTAATTTATTTGGGTTTTTTTTTGTTGCCTCTGCATGGTCATTGGCAACATCTGTATTTTAGACTTTGTTGTAGTACTTTGTTATTTTTAAACATTGTATTGTTTTTTTTTACTGTTGTTTCATCGTCTTCAAGATTTTTCTCTAAAGTCCTTAGCTTTTCATAGACTTTGCAATTCTTTAGAAGGTGCTCTAATGTTATTTCTACTTTGCATGTAGGGGGTTCGAGTAGGGGGAGAACATACAATGGCCTATTCTTAGCCGGCTAAAGGCAGTTTCCTCTCTACGCGATTTTCTGTTGGAGGTGGTCTATTCTCTTGGGTTCTTCTAATATGTTGTATCCATGCTTATAATGATTATCTCTAAGAACTTAAAATACTATATATAACAAGATTAATCACACCATTATTTAAAAAAATACAAAATAAATAACTAGAATGGAATCAGTTAATATTTCATTTTACTTTCATTTACCTATATATGAAATATATAGTAAGGGAAAGTATTGCGATCGTGAAAAATTTCGACTTCCGGTTTTCAACGGAAATACACGTTCTGGGGTCCCCTGAGTCCGAATAACAAAGTCCCGCAAAATGGTGTTTGTTTGTTTGTTTAACGTCCATTTTTATGCTACTAAGGCTAATCGGACGATGCTACAGTGGGAGTCCTAAATTTTGCCTGTCCAGGTATAATTAGGATAGGGATCTTTAACGAGTACCTGACATCGTACAGGCTCGGGACCTACATTTTACGTCCTATCCGAGGGACGGCATAGCTAAGGATTTTTTACTCCCATTAAAAAATCCTAGGGCCACCGCTGGAATTGAACCCGCGATCTTTAGTATTGTAGGTTGCCATGCTAACCACAACACCACAGGTGACCCCTCGCAAAATGGTGTGTGTGTGGGTCTGTGGATGTGTGAACAGACTAGCTCAAACACTATAAACCGTGTTAACCTGAAATTGGGTATTTAGTGTATGTATATGTCCGAGATATGACTGCAAAAATTTCATCAAAATTAATCAACCGGAGGGGGCACTTTACTTATTAAATTTTGTATCATTTTTGTTTTACTCAAAAACGGCTTTAACGATTTTCATTAAACTGGGTATTTGATGTATGTATATCCCAAAGATGTGACAGCCAACATTTCATCAAAATTGGTCAAACGGATGGGGCACTTTATTTCATAACTTTTTTCTAATGTTTACCTTTTTTTCGATTATCTCAAAAACGGCTTTAATGATTTTGATCAAATTCGTCATGTTTAATGAAAATTAGGTGTTCTTTAATATCAGGTAAGCTTTATCATTAATAAAATGTTCTGAGGGGGCTTAAATATGGAAGGGGCATTTTTTGTTTTCCTATGAAGTAGGACCATTGTTTTTGTTTTATGTAGAAATTAAATGTCTCTCGTTATAGGTACTATTATACAAATTTCTGCGCGATGTGTCTTTTTTGGGTTACAAGCAACAAACTGAAAAAAGTTTGAAAATTTAGATTATACTTTGCCTATAAAATGTTATGCCAATTGTTCGGAGGTGGAGTACTTTCAGTCTATTAGATATACATTTTTGATCTTAACACTATATTGGAGCAAATGGCCAGTGCTCTTCTTGGTCCGGGGAATGGATTCGGATCTTTCCCGGAGGTGTATGATGCGGTGATAAAACAGCTCCTGTTATACGGCTGTGAGACCTGGACACTAACCAGAGCCTTAAAATAATTTAAAAGATGTAGGGGAAATGTCATCGAAACGATAACTGGAGCAATGGATCGGAATACTGACGAATAAAACTCCTTTTTTCATCTTAAAACTCCTTTGACATTAAAACCGGGTAAACAATGAAAAGACCGCATACTGTTAGCGATAAGCCATTCTAAATACGATTTGTATCGACTCGGCCGGGTCAGATCTATGGACGTTATGATACCACTGAAGTATTTTCCTTAAGTATCCATACTTGAACATATCGTACATAAAGTATCGGTGATATTAATTGGCAGGTAGGTTCATTCGGATCTCTTTAGAGGATTGATAAAAATATAATACCACCAGTGAAATTGAATTATAAGAATAATATCACAATTGAGTGGCCATACATTTATCACAAAACTAATAATTCAAGGTTTTCTTAAAAAATAGGGAGAGGCATCAACTATTTACTTACTTTTAATCTGCAGTCTGGAGCTAATAATCAAATGTGTCATTCAAAGGCAAAACAGATTGCCAATTGCAAAGAAATCGCTCGTCTGGATAAGAAAAAATTTCCAGTAATATTGGTTCAAGTAAGTGTTCCGAAGAATCGGTTTACACAAATAGACATAGCATTTTGCTTTTAATAAATATTTACCTATGACTTATAAAGACTTTTGCGATTCAAACAACATAAGACATTTCACTACCGCTCCTTACCATCCACGGAGTAATGGGTTAGCCGAACGGGTCGTTCAAACATTTAAGAAGCGATATGGCGCTTCGAAAAGGGACGGCGATGACATGTATGCCAGGCTTCATCGGTTTTTGCTCACTTACCGAGCTACACCTCACTCAACGACTGGTCGACCTCCGTGTCAGGTCTTATTTGGGCGACAAATCAGGACCAAACTAAGTTTATTAAAACCTGATCTAGCGGGAGATCTGGATTTAACATTGGCGAAGCGCAAAAGTCTCTTTGATAAAGGAAAGAAATGGAAGCAGTTTGAAGAGGGAGACGCCGTCTGGGTGTTAAACCCATCTAGTCAAGGATACGTAGAAGGTCGAATACAGAAGAAAGAAGGCAACACACTTTACTGGGTTATTATTAATGGGAAGAGGCAGAGAAAGCTTCCAGACCAACTCAGGGAGAGATTCGAAGCTCAAGAAGATGGGGAGGAGATGTGACATATCGATTATAATAATTCTGTATTTTAAATTAAGAAATGTTGATATTATTGTTAATTCAATCATACGTTTTTATTCGATTGTTATGAAACTCGAACTGTGAAATAAATATGATTTATAAGGTTAAAGGTATTTATTTCTGTATCTAATATTGGCGCTGCTGGATAAATGGGCAACAGAAGACAGAAGAAGGTCAGTAATGCAACCAGTCCGTACGGTAATTAAGATTCCTTGCGCGAGAATCAACATTCAGACACTGAAGACAACTCGGGAAGGTTATCATTAGCTGGCCGGAACCGTGGGTCTTTTAGACATTTACAGTTTGGGCCTTTCCTTCCTGAAGAAGAGGACTGGCAGTACTATAGGCAACGATTTGAAGTCGAACTTCGAATTCACAGCGTAGTTGACGATAATGAGAGACGGGACATTCTTCTCTCTAAAGTGGGACCACAGGCGTTCAGAGTAGTAGTAGACCACTTTAGGCCTGAGCCGGTGAGTTCTTATGCTTACATTGATATAATATCTGTTTTAGAAAATTATTACGGGAAAACATCGTGTCCAATTGGCGAAAGAATTACATTTACTCGCAGATTCCGTGAAGAGGGCGAGACAGTTACTCAATACGTTAATATATTAAAAAGACTAGCTTCTGGGTGTCAGTTCGGTAGCTCGCTCAGCGAGCGCATCCGTGATCAGGTTATAGTAGGAATTAATAACACGAACTGGCAAAGGGAATTACTTCTTCAGTTTCCGGGAGTTGATAGCAGGTTGGAAAACGTTCTTGCACTGGGCTCCACTCTTGAACGGGCGGATGAAACGCAAACGCACCTCAACAATAGTCAAAAAGTTTCAAATAATACTTTTAAAATTGAGAAAAATGATTTTTCTACGAATCGAGCAAAGGGCTACTACAATCATTCGGGGAAAAAAAGGAAAACATTAGTTCAGGGCCGCGATTGTTTTCGATGTGGATCGAGACTTGACGAACGGCACGAAAAGTGTCCTGCTTTGGGAAAAAAATGTAACCTATGCCAGGTAAATAATCATTTTGCGAGCGTATGTCTAAAATACAACAAAGCAAAAATAACATGGGAAAGACAAAGGCGCCGTGCAAACCAAGTAGGTGAAATTAGTGACTGTGCATCTTCTCGCAGCTGCAGCTCTAAGAGTATATCAATTTACAACATTTCTGGACCATCGAGGGCAATGATTAAACTAAAAATTAACGGGATCAAATTAGACATGTTATACGATCCAGGCGCGTCCTTATCCGTAATAAGTGAAAGCATATGGCTTAAAATAGGCTCACCGTCCCTGAAGCCTGCTCATAACTTGGTCGCTTATACAGGGGTTAACATTGATACACTCAGCCAAACAAGGGTGAAAGTCACAGCTTTTGGACAAACTAAGGTATTGCCGGTGACAGTGGTTAAAAACAACGATTTTCCACTATTTGGACTTGATTGGGTCTTGCAATTCAAACTCCCATTACCTCCTGGGGCTAAGTTATGCACGGTAAAAGGGGAAGTGTGCTCGATAGGGAAAATAGTCAGCGACTTACAAAGAAATTACAAGTCTGTTTTTATGCTTGGCCTTGGCACTTTGAAAAACCATGAAGCAATAATCCACATGGATCCAAACGCTGTCCCGAAGTGCTTTAATGCCCGTCCAGTTCCTTTTGCTTTAAAATCAGCCGTGGAAAATGAACTTTCAAGGTTAACTTCAGAAGGTGTCATTGAGCCTGTTGACTCTAACCTTGAACTAGTAGATTGGGCCTCGCCAATCGTCGTCAGCTTGAAAGCCAACGGAAAAATACGCCTTTGCGCCGATTTTAAGGTGACAATAAATAAACACATTTATGTAGACAAATACCCGCTACCTAGATTTGAAGAACTCGTGGACAAGCTTCGTGGCGGTGCTTATTACACCACATTAGATCTGCGCGATGCTTATCTCCAAATGCCTGTACAGGAAAGTTCCCGCAAATATTTAATAATAGCCACACATAAAGGATACTTCCGCTACAAAAGACTTCCTTTTGGCATCGCATTTGCTCCAGCATTATTCCAGCGGACAATGGATCAGGTGCTAGATGGATTATCAGGAACAGCTTGCTATCTGGACGATGTCATTGTCACGGGTGCGACAAAACAAGAACATCTTGATCGACTAAACCAAGTCCTTTCTCGTTTCGCCAAAGCTGGAATCCGGTTGCAATCGGCTAAATGCAATTGGTTCCAAAATTCTGTCGTCTACCTTGGTCATCGGATAGACAAATTCGGTATTCATCCAACAGACTCACACATTGAGGCGATTAAAGATATGCCTTCTCCGAAAAATCCAAAACAATTGAGGTCGTTCTTGGGTTCAATAAACTATTATCAACGGTTTATCCCACAACTGCAGGATAGGTGTGCACCTTTACTTAGGCTTTTGAAGAAGGGGACTAAATGGAACTGGAACGAGAAAGATGAAAATCTATTAAATAGTCTTAAGAATACACTTATGTCTTCGGATACATTAGCCCACTTTAATCCGGACTACCCGATTGTTGTCAGCTCTGACGCAAGCGATTACGGTATTGGGGCTACTCTTGCTCATATTATGCCCGACGGATTTGAACGGCCAGTGGCTTTCTCGTCATGAAGTCTTAAATCAGCAGAAAGAAAGTACTCCGCCTTGAACAAAGAGGCCCTAGCTATAGTGTTTGCAGTACCTAAATTTCATCATTATTTATTTGGACATGAGTTCGTTTTGAGGACTGACCACAAGCCCCTAGTACGAATATTCGGCGAGAACGATGAGTTGCCTAAGATAACTTCTGATCGCATCACAAGGTGGGCTCTCATACTTTGTTCATACGAATACCAAATTCAATATGTAAAAGGGAAAAACAATGCTTCTGCAGATTTACTTTCCCGATTACCGTTACAGCAAGAACCTGATACAACTCCAGCTGATTACGGGCGTAGACTTAGACATACCAGGATAGAGAACCTCCTACTCACCAAGGAGAAACTGAAGACGGAAACTTGTAAAGATAAAACACTCCTAAAAGTTATAGCATTTATTGAACAGGGCTGGCCTGATTTACCACCATCAAACAATGAGTACAAAGTATACTACAACAAACGTGACGAGCTTTCTTATGAATCCCATGTTGTCCTCTGGAGAGGAAGAATCGTCATACCATCTACCCTAAGAGAACACTGTTCAAAGTTACTCCATGGAGGCCATCCAGGAATCGTAGCTATGAAGTCGTTTGGACGTCTTCATGTATGGTGGCCAGGTATAGACTTGGACATAGAGAGGAAAGTGCGCAGTTGCAAGGCATGCCAGGAAAATAGATCATGTGACTCAAACACTTAATAAACTAAATATTATTATTTCTTAAATGCTAAGCTTTCTAAATCGCAATACTTTCTATTAATATATATTTCATATACATGTTATTGAAAATAAAATTAAATCTTACAATAAATGTAATAAATACAGGGGCGGATCCTGCACAAAATTTGGGGGGTGTCATGACCCTTCGGTCTTATAATTACTTGTCTGACAGCACCGTTTTTAACGTGATTATTACGGTGTATTAAGAAGGACTGCGTTTTAAACAACCGTAAGTGTTATGTTAAGGGCATTGTAACCAGCTGATTGCATTATTTGCTTAAAAATACAAAACGATATGAAAAGCCAAAATATTTGGGGGGCCATGACCCCAGAGCCAAGGAAATTTTTATCCTTTTTGAATTGCTCGCGAATTATGTTTTATTGTATATTCGTCCTAATTCCTTTTTGAGTAACTTTTCGGGGAATAATTTCAGTGAGCTTTTAGAAGGAAAAAATGCGTGTTCACTATGGCACCGTTTATTGAAGCACCGTTTATTGAGTCAGTGCCATTCCAACCGTAGAGCCGACTTCACCTGGACTACGCCGGGCCATACGAAGGACACTACTGGTTCGTACTGGTCGATTCAACATCGAAATGGTTAGAAGTCGTACCAGTTTCTCAAACGACTTCAAGGAAAACGATCCATATCCTCAAAGACATCTTTGCGCGGTTTGGCTTACCAAAGATGCTAGTGACCGACAATGGCACGCAATTTACCAGTGGCTCTTTCAAAGACTTTTGCGATTCAAACAACATAAGACATTTCACTACCGCTCCTTACCATCCACGGAGTAATGGGTTAGCCGAACGGGTCGTTCAAACATTTAAGAAGCGATATGGCGCTTCGAAAAGGGACGGCGATGACATGTATGCCAGGCTTCATCGGTTTTTGCTCACTTACCGAGCTACACCTCACTCAACGACTGGTCGACCTCCGTGTCAGGTCTTATTTGGGCGACAAATCAGGACCAAACTAAGTTTATTAAAACCTGATCTAGCGGGAGATCTGGATTTAACATTGGCGAAGCGCAAAAGTCTCTTTGATAAAGGAAAGAAATGGAAGCAGTTTGAAGAGGGAGACGCCGTCTGGGTGTTAAACCCATCTAGTAAAGGATACGTAGAAGGTCGAATACAGAAGAAAGAAGGCAACACACTTTACTGGGTTATTATTAATGGGAAGAGGCAGAGAAAGCTTCCAGACCAACTCAGGGAGAGATTCGAAGCTCAAGAAGATGGGGAGGAGATGTGACATATCGATTATAATAATTCTGTATTTTAAATTAAGAAATGTTGATATTATTGTTAATTCAATCATACGTTTTTATTCGATTGTTATGAAACTCGAACTGTGAAATAAATATGATTTATAAGGTTAAAGGTATTTATTTCTGTATCTAATATATATAAAATATAAATATACACATTCATATAATAGAATAAATTTTATAAATAACTAGCAGACCCGGCCACGCGTTGCTGTGGCTCAGTAGTTATATTCTAATATTTTTAAACAAATATAGTAATACCAATATTCATTGATAAAGATGAAAACCTTTCAACTAATCAAAATCCAACGTGATTGAGAATAGAGCGTTACACCATTTAAAAGTATTTGGTAAAGAATATAGGAAAGTTAAAGTTTTTATTTTTTACATCTCATATTTCAATGTAGTTTGATTAAAAAGGAGCTGATGGTGTTTACGACTCACAGAGCTGCCAACACTATCGCCCTTTTTTGATGCATCGGTATAAACTAACTCGAAATGGCTATATTTTTCCACTAATTTTAAAAAGGATGACTGAAGTAAGGTTTGGTAACCTCAGCCATTGATCTATTGTTTATTGGCCTAACACTACTTCAACTTGGTATTGTTAGTTTAACAACGGGTTTAATTTTGCTCAGGGTCATGCCAATCTTGGTTAACGCGTCATATATGTCCTTTTGATAGGCGTTTTTCTCAATTTCTTTGAGACCTCGATTTCCCAACCCTTCGGCTAATATCTACCGGATATCTACCGAATAGTGTTCGGTAGGAGGGTGGTGTGTTGAAGCTTTAAATTTAGCAATATATTTGAGCAGGCGCGGTTCCAGAAAAAAAATTCGGGGGGGGGGGGGGGGGGATTGGACGGTATGAAAAAAAAAGCGTAAAAATAGCACACTTTATTTGCTTATGCTTATACATTAAGTTCATATACAAAATTCTGTATAAAAAATTCTAGTCAAAATTAAACTAAACTTTCCTAGAAAACTCGTAAAAGTTAAATGCGTAATTAATTTTTTTAATTCATCCCACTAATTTTTTTTCTTCGAAATTTCGGGGAGGGGGATTGATCCCCAATATCCCCCCCCCCCTGGGACCGCCACTGTATTTGAGCGATAATCAATCTCTTCTTAAAGAGGTTTTACATAATACAATTAAGAATTTTTATTTATTCAAGTACTAATTTGTTCAAATGTTTTGGGTTAACCTGTTTTTTTTTTTTTAACACAAACCAAAGATTTGATGGTTTCAACACACGTGAGCAGGCGATACCCATTTCCCACGTGAGTTATGCCATTGCACAAGGGAAAAACACGGATTTTAAAAGTCCAAGTGGACATTGTTTGCCCTTTGGATTTGTTTATTGTCATGGCAAAAGCCAAGCGAATAGGATATTGAAGCCTTTTAAATTTTATTGAAAATTCTATCGGTTCCAGGGGAATAGGTGGCAACAGGGCGATATCTCCTGTAAACCTTCCAGGCAACATTTTTCTTCAATAACATTTCCTGTGATCCTTTTAATGATCAAACGTGTACCATTGCACAATTGAGGGGGATTTAAGTTACGAAGAAGAATGATCGGTGAGCCAATCTTCAACTGGAGATGTATATCCAGGGAATTAAAAAATTCAGATGGGAAATTCACGGCTTCGTTTACATCTAGAACATTGTCAATTGATTTTGGAAGTTTATTTCATCGAAATCAACATTTTTTGCTGCCAAAATAGCACGACTACCCACTTATAGTCCAAATAATTGTTCAAAATATCAGGAAAGACACTTTATATTTCGTAGACAGTTCATTTTTCGTCTCTACAACAGTTCAGAAATTTTCTGGTAATTTGATAAATTTTGAATTTCGATACAGCTAGCTCTATTTCACCGTTTCCAATATAGAGCAATTGTTTAAAAAATATATCTGCCGATGGATTATTTTGCAGTAGTACTCTCATATTTATGGCGGATAAATCTGAAATTTGAGGTTACCCAAATAACAATTATTCCTGTTCAGTAGAGGTGTAATAATCATTAAATGTAAAATTTAAAAAATGCCGCGATTTGCAATCCTTTCTTATTCAACAATCATTTAAAGATAAGTAAAAAATTGTATTCTGGTAAAATTAACAACGAAATATCATTCCCAATAATAGCCTACTTTAAATTAAAGAAAGGATCAAAATCTTCGCTAACATTTCTTAAATTTCACATTTAAAGATAATTACAACTATGCTGAACAGGAAGTAACATCCTCTATTCAATTGGGATTAAATTTTCCCAACTTTAAATTATTGTTGATAAAGGAGGAATTACAAATCTTCACTGACATTTTTTAAATTTTACATTTTAGATCTCGGGATAAAAATGATAAAAAGGTTTGGTAAAATAAAAAAACACTGTATTTAAATAATAATAACAAAACGAATAATGAAAATAAAGAAACTTCTGTTAAATAAATCAACTGAAAATATAATATTAAAGTCTTAATTATGCAGTTCTTTAGCAAATCACAAAGTATCCCACAACACCTAATCAAAACACGCTCAGGGAGTTTTTATGACTGGTACCCGCAGTGTAGCCAGTTTACTAATTTTCACTAATTTTTGGCGACACTGACTCCCCAAGTCAGGTTTCTATTAGGTTACACCTATGACAGTAGGTACTGTTCCAACATTTATAGAGTATTATTTCAAATAAAAGCCTAATTTAAATTATTAAAATGTATTTACTTTACTAAAAGTTGATATCAGGGTGGGCCACAGCAAAGCGTTTCAGCGCTTAGCTAGTAATTTAATTTAAATACAAATAAAAAAGGAAAAGGAAGAAAAAGTACCTACGCATTTGAGAATTTATTGTAACCTTTTCTTGATTTATTTATTCTTTAATGAAAATTAACAATAAATACAAATTTGTATTACTATTTGTCTGTGGAAAATAATAATATAGGAACAAATAACTGCACTCACATAACGCAATACAAAATTATAATAATGATAACCTGTATTACAATAGCATGCTTATAAACAAAAACGTTATGAAATCGACATATGACGCCATGTTAATAAATCGAAACACGACCTACTGTATTTGCAATAATTCGCTATATAAGAATTATTTTGATCACTAATCAAGTTAAAAACCATCCGGTCCGTTAAGTTGGCCAAAACTATATACATTGAGCCAAATTTCATTAAAATCGGTTGAGTAGTTTCTGAGAAATAGAGAGACAAACATCGGGACAGCGTCATCTAAACTATCCTTATCCTGTAGTAACATGGTCCGTAGGGACTCGTCGAATAAACCTGATATGAGTCTAGCCAAGATTAAGCCATCTGAAAGTCCCTGAAACTCACATTTCTTAGCCTGGGACCTCAACCTAGTCAAATATTCATCAATTGATTCAGACTCTGACTGACTACAGATAAAAAACCTGTACCTCTCAAAATTTAAATTTTTTTGAGGTAAGAAATATGTATCCAGGGCCTTGATGGCTTCGTTTAAATGAATGAATGAAAACAAAACTTTATTCTGGAACTTTTAGTCCCCTAAGAATAACAAAAAGGAAACATATGGTATTACATTTGTCGGACTAAAATTAAATCAGTAGGATGAAATTATATATATGACATATGTACATTATCCTAAATTATATTGTAACGTTAAATCGATAAGCAAATAAAAAAAAAAAACATATGGCGTAACCTCCCGGACCGCATGTTGGAACAAAATAACCGGTTGGAACGAACTGTTTTTGTCTAGATCATTCCGGAATGACGGAGAATTGCCGACATTGTTCTAGAAGATTCCAGGCCCCACTATTTACGATATATATAAGGGGCAGAGACTGAATGAGTTAGTTGAAGTCTGTGTTGCTCAAGTCATATGATTGTGTGTGATAAAGTTATCATTTTTGTAACCTGCTCAATTGTTTAAGTTGTAATAATTCGTTGGCATTGTGATAACTGTATATTTCAGTTAAATAAATATTTGTTACCCACATAAGTGTTACAACTGGTGTCAGGTGTGGGGTTCGAAAAAAAAAATGCCAGGTAAACGAATTGCAGAACTTAAAGTTACAGAGCTGCGGAGAGAATTAGAAGAGCTAGACTTGGACACTACAGGTAAGAAGACGATCTTATTGGCTCGGTTACGTGAGTATTACTTGAGTCAAGGCGTAGATCCTGAAACAGTAGAGTTTGAAGATAGCTCTATGAAGGCTATGTTTGTTGAATTAAATGATAATTTTTCTAATTTATCAGGCGAGATAAATGATAAATTAACAAGCCAATCGGTTGAAATAAATGATAAATTTTCAAATTTATCTTGCGAAATAAATGAAAATTTGACTAGCCAATCGACAGAGATAAATGATAAGATTACTGGCCTAAATTCCAATTTGTCTGACATTAACGATAAATTAGCCAGCCAAGCAGGCGAAATAAATGACAAATTGAGGAACTTATCTGCCGAAATAAATGACAAACTGGCCAGCCATTCTGCCGAGCTTAACGAAAAGATGGCTAACCTGAAGTCAAGCTTATCGGCTGAGATAGATGACAGGCTGACCAATTTATCGGGTGATGTGAATGGATTGAATGACCGGCTAGCTCAACAGGAAGCAAGGGCTATCGCTTTTGAGGATGAACTCGAAAGATTGAAAAGAACGCTTGAAAAAGGGGCCCAGGCGGTCTTCAGGGAGCACCTCTGCCAGCCATTACGGGACGAGGAAGTACGTGAACTCGCAGTTATGGATAGCCGAGTCAGGATGAAGCCACCGACTTTTGATGGTAAATCGTCCTGGGCGAACTACCTCAAGCAGTTCAACGCTGCGGCTAGCTCCAATGGGTGGTCCACGAGAGATAAGGCTGTTGCTCTAACGTTAGCCCTCCGTGGTGAAGCTCTGGATGTCCTCCAGACCCTAAACGACCCCTATGATTTCAACACGTTAATAAGCCGGCTGGAGATGCGTTTTGGCCACGCCCACCTTGAACAAGTGTACCAGTCCCAGCTGAAGAACAGAAAACAGAAGGCATCAGAGACTATTCAAGAGTTCGAAGCGGACGTTGCCAGGATGGTAAGACTGGCTTACCCAACAGCCTCAGACGGTTTGTTGGAGTGCTTAGCAGTCCAAGCGTTCGTCGACGGCTTGAGGGACTTGGAGCTTCAGAGAGCGGTACGTCTGACTCGCCCTAAATTACTAGTAGACGCTCTATCCACAGCACTGGAATTTGAAGCGGCTACGGAGGCTTCTCGCAGCCATGCACGTGTACGAGCCATGAACAGTACCGACACAGAGGAGTGTCCGCAGGAGTCAGAGAACCGTAACAATTTTGAAGACGCGGTTCTGAAAGTTGCGAAGGCTTTGGAGTCCAGGAAAAGGAGACCGGTACGCTGTTGGAGCTGTGGGGAGCTCGGGCACGTTAGGAGCGCCTGCAAGAAGCAGACCGCTTCTGACGCGTCTAAGCCACAGGGAAACTAAGACGGGTCGACTCCTGGAGGGCGACATCGACCCAACAACGCCTTCAAGACCCTCCCCTAGTGGTTGTAGCCTCATTGGGGCACAGAACCGGTAGTTTATATGTGGATGGCATCGTCAACGGCACGGGATACGCCATGTTGGTAGACACCGGTGCTACGAGACCATCGTCGGCCCGAAGGTAGTTGGTGATAGAAGGCTGTCGCCCTCCAGGTGGCGACTGAGGACCGCTACAGGAGAAGTAGCCAAAGTATTAGGAGAAGCAGACGTTAAGATACAGTTCGGTTCAAACTGTGTCTCGCACTCAGCTCTAGTGGCTGACATAGAAGAAGAAGTGCAGCGGATTACGGAAGAGACCTTTCGTTTGACCTAGGGAGCAGAAGCATGGAAAAGAAGACATCCAGGAGGAATGTCTCTAAGGAGGGGGTAGTGTAACGTTAAATCGATAAGCAAATAAAAAAAAAAACATATGGCGTAACCTCCCGGACTGCATGTTGGAACAAAATAACCGGTTGGAACGAACTGTTTTTGTCTAGATCATTCCGGAATGACGGAGAATTGCCGACATTGTTCTAGAAGATTCCAGGCCCCACTATTTACGATATATATGAGGGGCAGAGACTGAATGAGTTAGTTGAAGTCTGTGTCTTGACTGTGTTGCTCAAGTCATATGATTGTGTGTGATAAAGTTATCATTTTTGTAACCTGCTCAATTGTTTAAGTTGTAATAATTCGTTGGCATTGTGATAACTGTATATTTCAGTTAAATAAATATTTGTTACCCACATAAGTGTTACAATATATAGGATAATAAAAATACAAATAGTGTTTACACATTGTTCTAAATATTGACCATTTTTACATTTGTGAGGAAGATTGATTATCTAGGAGATGGGTGAATAAATGGTGTTTAAATGTAGCCAAGGAGGATGCGCTGCGTATGGAATTAGGCAGGGAATTCCAAAGATGGGTTGCACGTACTGTAAAGGATTGCTCAAAGGAGGCTGTTCTACGGGTAGGAACAGAAAGGTCGGTGTGATGGGATCTTGTGTTTAATAGGTGGATGGACGAACGAGGTTTAAGGAGTTCGAGGATATAGGTGGGTTTTTTTGTTCTGAAGGATTGGAATAGGAAGGAACCAAGGAAGAAGAAAGCCTTGCTCAGTATACAATTGGAGTAGTGTGAAAACGAGGCTTCTGGCACACTTTTTTGAGGAAGGATCAGGTACCCACTTCTGGGCATAGCCGCCATTTTGTTTTTTTGGCTTCTCTGAGACTATATAAGGGGAGCGCGGTCTCACTCTTTTTTTTTTTTTTTTTTTTTTTGGGACTTTAAGACTTCTACTGAAGCCCTATACTGCCCATACTAACACCCATGGCACTGGGAGATACTTCTCCTATGAAAGAAAAGCACCACCCAGGGCGGGACTCGAACCCGCAGCTCCGGCATGGGAGTACGGCGCAAAAAAAAAAAAAAAAAAAAACTTTCTCATTCTGTTAAGTGTTACGCTAGAGTGAACATCGACTAGTCTCTTTAACGGCTTTTGTAAAAATCGTTTATTCTATTTTTTTTGTGAAGTTAAATTGTTTCTCTTATTGTTGTTTTTTTTTTTGTTGCATAATTATACATTTTTTTTTGTTTAGTGTGGATTCAAATTATTTATTAGCAGAGGCTTTTTTTTGTTTTTCAAAAGTAATTTATAATTTTTCATTTGAAATGAAATGAAATGAAAAATTTTTACTTTATTCTGGGACATTTAGTCCCCTAAGAATAACATTGTTAACAATTTGTTCAGGCAGCATTTATCTGGCTGTACTATATACAATTGTTGAAATTAAAAACTAAAAATATACACTTTAATAATAAATGAAAATAAATCGTAACTTCAGTATTCACGTGCTTTGTAAAACATATAAATAACAAAAAGAAGAGTGCCATTATTAAAATGAATAAATAATAAAACTAAAGTATTTGTACAAACCTTCTAAGACTATATCAAAGAAAATAATAATTTTTACATCTGCAGGGAAGATTGGTGTTCCAGGAGATGGAGAAATAAGAGGTGTTTGAACGAGGCTAGGGAGGAAGCTTGACGAACGGATCCGGGTAAGGAATTCCAAAACTGGGTGGTACGAACAACGAAGGATTTATCGAAACAGGCGGTTCTGTGAGTGGTGATATACAAGTCTGTAAGTTGGGATCTTGTATTTAGCTGATGGATGGACGAACGTGGGGTAAGTTCATATCGTTGTTTTTTAATATGTTCGTTAAATTTTTATTTTTAACATTTTTATTGTAAATATATAACTGTAAACTTGTGACAGGGCTTTTAAGACCAAGAACATAATATTGTTTGAAGACTCCCATTTTGGATAGCTTGAGCTCCAGCTACAAAAAGATAAAAACTGAGATAGAAGAATCTACTTCGAAGGGAAGCGGTTGGACTCTTAAAAACATTGACGGCGTACTACTCCGTATTAACCGGTTTAAGCCGATAGGAGGCTCGAGTTTTATCCCTTTGCCCCCACTTATAGCCAATAAGAAAGCCATTAATGTGAAAAATAACGATGACCGATGCTTCATGTATGCTATATTATCTCGACTCATCGATGGTCCTAACGCAGACCGCCAAAGCAAATATAAAAATCTTGTCCACGGCTACGACTTTAGTTGCATTTCCTTCCCCACTCCTCTCCACGAAGTGAAAAAATTTGAACAATGTAATAATGTAAGTATTAATGTCTTTGGTCTTGGAGAGAAGGAGGAAATTTATCCCCTAAAGGTGGTTAGACAGGAGAAGGAAGATTATAGAGACCTACTTTTATTGACAACTGATGATGGATGTAGTCACTACGCATATATAAAAGATTTTAATAAACTAGTTTATGCTCAAATCAGTAAACAAAAAAGAAGGGTACACGTTTGAAAGCGATGTTTCCAACATTTTAGATCAAATCGAGAAGGTATTAGCGAATGGGTGAAAGAACATATGGAATACTGTGGAGAGAATAGACCGACTCACATCGTATTGCCTGAACCTAGTGAGGACGGAAGACCACCAACGGTATCATTTACTAAACTACAGAATCAGATGAGGATTCCCATCGTCATCTATGCAGATTTTGAGTGTGTGTTAAAGAAAATAGATAATAACAATCCCACCCATACATTCGCATACAACTCCCTACCAACGCCACCTCCCTATGAGCTTCTGCACGTATATTAAGGTTGCAGAAGACATTCCTCGTCACTGCCTACCCACTGACTTCCCTGTGGAGCCCTACATTTATACCGGCGAGGATGCAGCAGAGGAATTCATGAAGCATATAAAGTATGTAGCAGAAAAAGTATCAAAAGTGTACTCGATGAAAAAACCTATGCTACCACTTATACCATCTCAACAATAAAATTTTTCAAAATCTCAGAATTGCTATCTTTGCTGCAAACCTTTTGTTCCCTCCAACAAAAAAGTGGCGGACCATCACTGGTATTTATCGTGGTGCAGCTCACTCGCAGTGTAATATACTATATCGTACTCCCCGATTTCTCCCCGTCTTCCTCCACAATCTGAGTGGTTATGACTCCCATTTCATAGTTCGAGTGTTGGGCTATGATAAAGGTCGTATTAACGTCATACCGAACAGTGAAGAAAAATATATTTCTTTTAGTAAACAGGTAGGACCGCTAACGGTTAGATTTGTGGATACCTTTAGGTTCATGGCATCTAGCTTAGATAAATTATCGAAAAATCTACCACGCCCTAAATTCGTCGACACAGCTAAATTCTTCCGTGCTGACAAAATGGACCTAGTAAGGGAGTGTATCCATACGATTATACAGATTCCTTTGAGAAACTTAAGGAACCCGCTTTACCACTTAAGTAGGCATTCTATAGTACCCTTAACGAATGCGACATCTCAGATGAAGATTACCATCATGCCCAGTCAGTCTGGAATACATTTCAAGTAAAGACCCTAGGCGAGTACAGTGAGCTTTACCTTAACGTAGATGTTATGCTCCTATGCGATATATTTGAAAATTTCAGAGATGTTTGTATGGGAGCATATTGTTTAGACCCTGCTTGGTATTTCACGGCTCCTGGTCTGGCATGGGATGCCATGCTCAAGTATACTGGGTATACACCTTGACCTTTTGACTGATTATGATCAGTTACTTATGATCGAACGCGGGATCAGAGGAGGAATATGTCAATGCAGCCAACGTTATAGCAAAGCTGATAACAAAAATCTTAACCCCTACTACGACCCTCAACATGAATCGAAGTACATAGCCGCTTCTATTATATTCGAAGGGTGACATGATATGTAAATTTGGAGGTCATCGGCATATAGATGAAAGTGGGAGTGACGCAATACGGTTGATAGGTCATTTATATAGACGGAAAAGAGGGTTGGAGAAAGGGAAGAGCCCTGAGGTACACCTCTGGAGAGAGTTAAGGACTTAGAAGGTGGTTTAATAGGAATAATAACTGCTTGTGAACGGGAAGACAGGAAGGACTGGAACCAGCGTTTACAGTATATTCCTATATTCCCCAGGTAAACTACTAAGAATATGGAGTCCTCTCTCACCTAGTATCATCTTGAATATGGCGTACATCCTCTTCTCTGAATAGAGGTCCTCAGCTCCTATCGCCTCGAAGTAAGTCAGGAACCTCTCTATGAAGGAGACCCATTCTCCAGCCGGGTCCTCACTCCAGCTCAGTTCTCTCGGAGGCGGTACTAATGATTCCATCTTCGGATTCCCTATAAATTTCTCTGACTATGGCTCAGATTTAAGACTGCGCCATGTTAAAGTACTAGATATAAAGTTAATCAAGTTCACCACTAGAAAGAATATTTATTACTGAATATCATTCGAGTAAAAACAATCACATGGTTATATGCCATAGAGATTCAATCGTATATCTATATAAATAAAGTTGAAATTCTGTTTGTTTGTTCTTTATAGAAATCCATACCGTTTGTCCTAAATTCTCCAAATTTCGCTCAGTGGTTCTTTGATACCAGGTGCGAACACCTATCCACATTAAAATTGCATAACTTCAGCCAATCTCTGGGTATACTCCTTAAGGCGTTTTGGAATTTTTAAACCATATGTTTTTTTTTTTTTTTAACAATACAATACGTTTATTTACATGTATGGTGAATTTATTTTTTAAAAATGCCTCCTAAGAAGCGAGCGTCAATAGGAGTAGTGAGCTCAAAAGCTAAAAAACAACGTAATATACGAGCAGCTGAAACTTTTGGCGAGCATCAAAATAGAATAGAACAACAGAGGCTTAGGCAGGCCGAATCTCGGGAAACTGAGTCTTGCCAAGAATACGAGGCACGTCTTGCGCAACAGAGGCTTAGGCAGGCCGAATCTCGGGGTTCTGAATCCACTGAGGAGCGAGCTCTCAGACTCCAATGTGGCCGCTCAAGCAAAAGTCGAGCAAACGAAACCCGCAACCATCTTGACCTTCACCTGGAAGCCTATAGGTATAATCCAAGAACGGTTTATAATGTTCATTCTAAAGTTTCTATTGGGAAAATGAATTTAGTTTGTCAATATTGTCAGGCTAAAAAGTTCAGAGGCGAGCCTCCGGGGATGTGTTGTTCTAATGGAAAAGTCATCCTCCCACCATTAAGTAATCCACCAGAGCCGCTTTTGTCTTATATGTCAGGTACCACTTCTGATTCCAAACATTTCCTTCAAAACATAAGGAAATATAATTCGTGTTTTCAGATGACATCATTTGGGACGTCTTTATCTCTTGAATCAATAGGTTTTATGCCGACTTTCAAAATTCAAGGGCAGATTTACCACAGAATCGGGTCTATTCTTCCTTCGCCCAATGAAGAGCCTAAATTTTTACAAATTTATTTTGTAGGAGATGAAGACGTTCAATCAAATCAACGTTCAACTCTCAATCCAGAGACTAGAAATAATATTATTTTGATTTACAAAAGTTATTTCACCAGCACAACCATTTGGTAAAGTTATTTAAAACTGCCTTAGACAGAATGCCATCTGATGATTATAAGATTGTAATTCGTGCTGATAAGACTCCCGCAGGCGAACACGAAAGGCGATTTAATGCTCCATCTATTAATGATGTGGCAATCGTCATTGTGGGTGAGGATTGTGATAAGAGGGATATCGTAATCCACCGACGGGGAAAACCTCTACAGCGAATTGCAGAAACTCATCGCTCTTATGATGCTCTACAATATCCTGTCATTTTTTGGGAGGGAGAGGATGGATACCATTTTAACTTGAGGCAAACTAACTCAGGCCAAAAAAAAATATCAGCTAACGACTTCTATGCCTATCGGATCATGGTGAGATCAGATAATAACCACATACTGCAATGCCGACGGCTGTTTCATCAGTTCATTGTAGATATGTACGCTAAAATAGAAAGTGAACGACTCCTTTACATTCGTTTAAACCAAAAGAAGCTTCGGGCTGACGAATACATCCATTTACGTGACGCGCTGGCCTCAGACGGCAACGTCTCCGACATAGGGCAGATGGTAATATTACCTGCTACATTTACAGGAAGCCCCAGGCACATGCATGAATATGCTCAGGACGCCATGTCTTATGTCAGGGCCTACGGTAGGCCGGACTTTTTTATCACATTCACATGCAATCCAACTTGGATAGAAATAAAGGAAGAACTAATGGAGGGCCAAGATCCGACCGACCGCCATGACCTCACGGCTCGAGTATTCAAACAAAAGCTGAAAAAATTAATTAATGTTTTGACGAAGTGTCACATTTATGGAGAAACTCGATGCTGGATGTACTCAATTGAATGGCAAAAGAGAGGTTTACCAAATGCTCATATTTTGATTTGGCTAAAAAATAAATTACATCCCTCTCAAATTGATGACGTTATTTCAGCAGAAATACCCAATCCTGAGAGTGATCCAATTCTATTTGAAATAGTAAAAAAAAATATGATTCATGGTCCCTGCGGCTTATTAAATCCTAAATCACCATGTATGAAAGAAAAGATCCGTACAAAAAAGTATCCGAGAAAATTGATACCAGAAACCCAAACAGGCAATGATGGCTATCCTCTTTATAGAAGATGAAATCCGGGCCAAGGGGGTTATACAGCAGCAATACAGCTGAAGAGCAATAACCAGTCCAGACAAATAGACGTGGACAATAGTTGGGTAGTGCCATATTCTCCTCTCCTTTCTAAAATGTTCCAGGCACATATTAACGTAGAGTACTGCAACTCTGTGAAATCTATCAAATACATATGTAAGTATGTTAACAAGGGAAGTGATATGGCCGTTATCCAACTAGAAAATAATAGAAGTTCGGATGAAATTTTCCAATACCAAATGGGTAGATACGTAAGCAGTAATGAGGCTGTTTGGCGAATACTGAAATTTCCAATTCACGAGAGATACCCTCCCGTCGTCCAACTCAGTGTTCACTTGGAAAATGGGCAGCGAGTTTATTTCAGAGCCGATAACGCCCAAGAAGTAGCCGCCCGACCACCAGACACCACACTGACTGGCTTCTTTAAATTGTGCCAAGAAGATCCGTTTGCAAAAACATTATTATATTCAGAAGTTCCTAAGTACTACACATGGGATAAAAACAATAAACTATTCTGCAAGAGAAAACAAGGTTCCTTAGTATCAGGATTTGTTGGTCGTGCGAGTGATGCCTTAGGCAGAGTGTATACTGTACATCCAAGCAACTCTGAATGTTATTACCTGAGGTTACTTCTACACTCTGTACGAGGACCGGAATCTTTTCGTGATTTGAAAATTGTGGACGGCGTTTTGTGCCAGACGTTTCGCGAAGCATGTCGAATGCATGGACTCTTAGAAGACGATGAGAACTGGGATCAAACATTGTCAGAAGCTTCCCTCACATGTTTCCCATTTCAACTTCGTTCATTATTTTCCGTTATAATAACAACCTGCAATCCGTCGAATCCAGGCCTTCTTTGGGAGAAGTACAAAGAAAATCTAAGTGAAGATATTTTAAGAATCCATCGGCGGAACAGTTGTATGGAAGATTTAAATTTCAGCCCAGACATTTTCAATGAAGGACTTCTACTCCTGGAAGATAAGACGTTATCCATTAATGGGAAAACTTTAGTTCAATTAGGTTTACCAGCTCCTATAAAAATGTGCAATGCCAATAACGATAGGGACTTTTTACAGGAGAGATGTTATGACATACAAAAATTAAAAAGGTTCGTTGAGTTAAAAAGGCCTCTTTTAGTTCAAGACCAATGCTTAGCCTATAATGAAATCCTTGAATCGGTTAACAATGGAAATGGGGGTATTTACTTCCTCGATGCTCCAGGTGGCACAGGAAAAACGTTTTTGATAAACCTATTATTGGCAGAGATTAGGTCTCAAAATGAGATAGCCGTTGCCATTGCTTCATCTGGCATAGCAGCTACGCTATTAGACGGAGGACGGACTGCACACTCAATGTTGAAACTGCCTCTCAATTTAGCTCTTTCGGAATCCCCCGTCTGTAATATTACTAAGAGAACAGGAAAGGCAAAATTGTTGGAAAAGTGCAAAATTATTATCTGGGATGAATGCACTATGGCTCATAAGAAAGGTCTCGAAGCGTTAGACAGGACCTTAAGAGACCTAAGAGGAAGTAAAGATACTGTTATGGGCGGAGCAGTTGTACTTTTGGCTGGGGATTTTCGTCAAACCTTGCCTGTCATTCAACGGTCAACTCCAGCTGACGAACTTCACGCTTGCCTTAAGGCATCCTATCTTTGGAGGCAAGTTCAAATAAGACCTTTGTCTACCAACATGCGGGTCCATTTACTTCATGACATAAATGCTCAGAGGTTCGCTAGCCAACTACTACAACTTGGCGATGGAAAAGTTCCCCTTGACTCTTCAGGCCTTATATCTTTTCCAGAAGATTTTTGTGTAATGGCTACCTCTATTCAAGAAATCGTTGACAAAGTATATCCTGATATTTCTAGAAACTTTGTGAACCATGGTTGGCTTTGTGAGCGGGCTATTCTTGCTCCAAAGAATGACTGCGTAAATCGCTTAAATACAGAAATTCAGGACAGGCTTCCAGGTGAAACTACAACGTATAAGTCCGTTGATACTGTTATGGATACAGAGAAAGCGGTATATTACCCTACTGAATTTCTGAACTCTTTAGAGCCACCAGGATTGCCTCCTCATCAGTTAGAACTGAAGATTGGTACACCTATTATCCTCCTTCGAAATATTGACCCTCCGAAACTATGTAATGGGACCAGGCTAAGTGTGAAATGTCTGTTGCCTAATGTAATCAAGGCAACTATAATAACTGGCTTCGCTAAGGGAGAGAATGTTTATATACCTCGAATCCCCATTGTCCCCAGTGATATGCCCTTTGATTTCAAAAGAGTACAATTCCCAGTCCGGGTCGCATTTGCGATGACTATAAATTAAGCTCAAGGGCAATCACTGCGGGTAGCTGGTATCAATTTAGAATCTCCATGTTTTTCTCATGGGCAGCTTTACGTTGCATGCTCTAGAGTAGGTTCATCTAAAGACTTAATTATATATGCCCCAGGGGGTAAAACTAAAAATATAGTATATCCTAAAGCTTTAGAATAATAAAATATTTGTCCTATTTTTGTTGTATTTTCTATTTATAGAATTGTCCATGTTTATCAGAAAAATGAAATTCCCCGGGTGAAACCGGGATATACAGCTAGTAACATTATATAACAATTGTAATTTAAGATGTTTTCAAATGAAAAAAGTGCATCATTTTCGTTTATATAAACGTTTTGAGGCCAAAGGTATACAGACTTGAAAAACTTGGTTTCCACTACTTCCAAGTGGTTCAGGCTCCAGACCTCAGCTGCGTTACGGAGAGTTGAAGAGACAGTGGCGTCGAAGAGGGCTAGTTTTGTTTCCCAGGTGTCACTTCTGCCCCGTCGTAGGATCTCTTTCACCCTTCAGCTTGCCACTTGAGCAAGAAGATATTATTTAATTACTTATTTTAAAACATGTGTTCTGATTTTCATTACTTTGTTAATGTGTTCTATCAAATTCACTATGTATGTAAAGTTTTTGTTTATTAAAACCTTTAAGTCAGGTCTATGAAATTCTTTATTTTTCATTCATAACAATTTAATAAACAAAAACAACTTTTAAAAATACTCATAAAGTTACTAGTGTTTGTTAGGTTTATTTCTTATTTCTAACCTCCGGAATTAAGATGGATAAATATTTGTGACCAGAGCGTTTCGAAATAGAACCAAATACAGTAACGGCCGATAAATGTTGGATGCATTGGAAAAAAACTTTCTACAATTTCGTAAAGAAGATGGAAAAGGTTGATGAAGAAGGTAAGCTACAACTTTTAACTAATTATATTGCACCTAACATTTATGAATAAATTAGTGAAATTAACAATTTTGATGCTGCCATCACGACTCTTGAAGCACTTTATGTCAAACCTCGGAACGAGATATACGCAAGGCACTGTTTAGCAACCAGAAGCCAACAACCTGAAGAATCATTAGACCATTATCTGCAAAATTTAAAACGATTAAGTAAAGACTGCAATTTCCAAGCCGTTTCAGCTGATGAACATAAGAACTTATATATAAGAGATGCTTTTATTACAGGTTTAACTAATTCTCGTATTAGGCAAAGGTTATTAGAGAATACTAAGCTAAATTTAGATGAGTCTTATGACCAAGCAAGAGCCCTGGAATTGGCCGAAAAACAGTCAGTATCTTATTCCATTCACAGTTCTCCAAGTGCTGCTACCGAAACTGAAACCGTCGCTATCTCATCAAGGCTATGTTACTTTTGTGGATCCAACTGGCACCCCAGATCATCCTGCCCAGCCAAGGATGCGGTATGTATGAAATGCGGAATAACCGGTCATTGGAAACGTGCTTGTCAATCGCGGAAACATAATCAGAACAATACAAACGCGCGAAAACACCGTGAACCAAAAACATCAGCGGCTTCCAACTTGCTTGCTAACACGACGGCGGCTTCTCCAAACAATCTAATTCATTTAACGGTTAGTATAACTTTAAACGGGATAAGGTTAAAAGCGCTAATCGATACTGGGAGTTCTCTGAGTTTCTTAAACTCTGCCCTCGTGAGAGAATGTAATTTAATGGTTTTGCCGTATAAAGGACGAATATCTATGGCAAATTCATCTCTCTATTCGGAAATAACTGGACAATGTAAGGCGGACGTTAAACTAGGCGAACTCTCTTACAACGATGTAACGTTATTGATAATGAAAAATCTTTGTTGCGATGCGATAATTGGGCATGATATTCTCAAAAAACATTCCGTAGTAGAAATAGTTTTTAATGGTTCCCTACCTGCTTTAAAAATCTGTAGCGTAGCACTAGCGCGGGTTGAACCGGTATCTATTTTTGCGAATCTAATGAGAAATTGCACACCCATTGCAATTAAATCCAGAAAATTGTCGAATGAAGATAATAAATTTATCAATGAAGAAATAAAAACTGCTAGAAGAAGGTGTGATAGAACCTAGCTACTCACCTTGGCACGCGCAAGCATTCGTTGTAAGAGATGGAATACGAAAACCTCGCATGGTTGTTGATTACTCCAGAACGATAAACAAGTTTACACAACTTGACGCCTACCCTCTTCCGAAAATTGAAGAAATCATATCAAAGGTTTCAGAAAACCAAGTTTTCAGCACCTTAGATCTCAAGAGCGCTTACTACCAGATACCCATATTAGAATCGGAGAAGCAATACACTGCATTCGAAGCCAGCGGAAAATTGTATCAATATCTTCGGGTTCCTTTTGGGGTTACAAACGGAGTCGCTTGCTTTCAAAGGGTTATCGACCGCATTGTACAAGACGAAAATCTCGAAGGTACATACCCTTATTTGGACGACGTGACAGTGTGTGGAAAAAATGAAGAAGACCACGACAAAAACCTAAATAATTTTCTCAATGCTGCGAGAAAATATAACCTAACTTTGAACGAAGAAAAATGTCAATTTTCGGTTAAAACAATTCATTTACTGGGTTACGTTATCTCTAACAAAACTATAACACCTGATCCTGAACGCATGAAACCACTGTTAGCAGTACCAATGCCGGGAAGGTTCCCGTACCTAAAAACGCTGCCTCACTACAGAGAGCTCTGGGCATGTTCTCGTATTATAGTAAATGGATTCCTAAGTTTTCAGAAAAGATACGCCCTTTACTGAAAACAGTATTTCCCATACCTGAAGAGACAATTTCAGTCTTCAATGCCCTGAAGAACGAGATAGCCAACGCAGCGACAGCTGCTATAGTTGATGACGCCCCATTTCTAGTAGAAAGTGATGCATCCCATTTCGCTATAGCTGCTACGTTGAGTCAACTTGGGAGACCAGTCGCTTTTTTTTCTAGGACGCGAAATCAGAGTTGCAGCACTCTTCCATCGAAAAAGAAGCATACGCCATTGTGGAAGCATTGCGATACTGGAGGCATTATCTTATGGGGCTTAATGTTATGTGATTAAACACACTGTGTAACTAATAATTATTTATTTAACTCGACAAAGTAATAACATATAACAACATTCAAATTCAAATCTTTTTATCACTTTTTGGTAACCGTCTATATCATAACCTTCCTTCTATCTATCTTTGCAGTGTTGCCCGCCTAGCGATATATTGAGTATGTTGGAGAGGGGGCCCCCACATCACTCCCCTTCCAGCAGAGGTCTACCTGAAGCGTTTAGGAACGTTAATTACCCGACCACGCCTGGTAGTACGCCTATTCTCTACTGGCGTCGCCATGACTAGCGGTTCCGCAAAGGATACCGTTTTCGCTGGCAGCAAGCTCTTGAGAAAGTCCGGCATTGGTGAGGTTGATGTGTCCTCTTGGTTGGACGCTGATGTTGAAGGAATGTCGCTCTGTTTTCCCGCTCTACTGACTGGTGGTAAAATATTTCCCTCCGAAAGCTGGTTGGTGTCTAGGAAGGCTGGCTTAAGCCTGTCTCGTGTGACAGTTTTTTCTCTTCCGTCCTGAAGTATAGTGAACGTTTTGTCTGAGCGGGCCAATACTCTATAAGGGCCAGTATATGGCGGCGTCAGTGGTGGTTTTACCGAATCATCCCTTAGAAAGACGTGAGAACATGAGGATAGTGCTGGGTGTGAAAAGATTGGTTGCTTGCTGTGCCATGCCGCTGGTGGTGGTTTAAGTGCTCGTAGCTGTGAGGCTAGCCTCTCTGCATAATTGAAAGGAGTAATTGATGTCACCGGTTGTAGGAACAATTCTCCTGGTAACCTTAAACGGGTGCCGTATACCAGTTCGGCTGCTGAAGCTCCTAAGTCGGTTTTCACAGCTGAGCGAAGACCCAGCATAACAAAAGGAAGCTCTTCGGTCCATCGCTCACGAGCGTGCTTCAAACGACACATGAGGGAAGCCTTGAGAGATCGGTGCCATCGCTCAACCATGCCGTTCGCCTGCGGATGGTAAGCTGTTGTATGCTGGATGCGAGCACCTATTAAATTAGTGATGTAGTGAAACAGGTTGCTCTCAAAATTCCTGCCTTGGTCCGTGGTAATCTGAACAGGGACCCCAAAACGGCTGACCCAACATTCCAAAAACCTGCGTGCCGTCGTCTCTGCTGTTTGGTCAACCATTGGTACTGCTTCTGGCCATCTGGTGAATCTATCCACACAAGTGAGAAGGTAGCGGCATCCGTGAGACAAAGGTAGTGGTCCGACAATATCTATGTGCACCATTGCAAAGCGACTATCTGGTGCTCGGAATGTGGCCAGGGGTGCCTTCTCGTGCTTTTGAATTTTGGCTGTCTGGCACGGGATGCAGTTCCTCACAAATGTTTTCACGAACTTATTCATGTGGGGCCAGATAAACCTGGTTTGCAGTAGAGCCAACGTTCCACGTCCACCAGGGCGAGAAAGGGAGTGGAAGTGTTCGCAAATTTGCTAGCGGAATTTAACTGGGATGTATGGCCGGTTCATACCTTTGTAATTGTCACAGTATATGTGATGTGCTCCGTCAAATGATATTGGATGCAACTGAAGTTTCTTGGGGTGTGCCGAAGCTAGTAAGTGCTGGAGTTCTGGGTCAGAGCGTTGTGCGTTTGCGATGTCGATGGCGTTTGGTACCGGTTGTCGTACGGCCTCTATTCTGGACAGAACGTCAGCAGTGACGTTGTCGGAGCCTTTAACGTGGCGGATATCAGTGGTAAACTGTGAGATATACGAAAGCTGTCTCGCCTGTCTTGGTGTAGCTTTGTCTCGGGTTTGTGTGAAGGCGTAAACTAGAGGCTTGTGGTCTGTCAGGCAGGTGAACTGTTGGCCATCTAAAAGATAACTGAAATGTTTTATTGTACTGTATAATGCAAGCAGTTCCCTGTCGTACACCGAATACTTGGTTTCCGGTGGTTGTAATTTACGTGAAAAAAAACCAAGCGGTCGTAGACCATTGACGTCTTGTTGGTGGATGACTCCTCCAATGGCGTGATCGGACGCGTCGGAACAAACAATTAAAGGCATGTTCGATTGTGGGTGAGCCAATGTAGCCGCGTTGGCTAATAGTTTTTTCGTTTTCTCGAAGGCTGCTACTTGTGTTGGAGTCCACTCTATAATAGCTGTCTGTTTCATATTGCTTATGGAATGTAAGGGGGCTTGGATTTTAGCTGCATGTGGCAACAGACGCCTATAAAAATTTACCATTCCTAAGAATCTCTTCAACTGTTTTACAATAGTCGGCCGTGGGTAGTTGATTATGGCCTCTACTTTGTCCTTACACGGTTTGATGCCTTCCACCGAAACGTTGTACCCGAGGAAGTCGATCGACTTTGTGGCAAAAACGCATTTGGAGAAATTTATGATAACTCCGTAGCTTTTTAAACGTTCTAGGACTCTCCATAAGTCAGCGATGTGCTTTTCCATGTTATCAGACGCAACTAGAATGTCGTCAATATAGGCGTAGCAATTATCAGCAGAGGACAACACCTCGTTGATGAACCTTTGGAAGGTTTGAGCTGCATTGCGCAATCCGTAGGGCATAAAAGGAAACTCGTAATTCCCAAATGGAGTGCATACTGCAGTCTTCTTGATGTCGTCCGGGTGTACGGGTATTTGCTGATAAGCCCTTGTAAGATCGAGTTTAGTGTATATCTTTTTTCCGTGTAAAAAACTCGTGAAGTCTTGAATGTTCGGTATGCAGTACCTGTCAGGAACCGTGATCGCGTTTAGACGTCGATAATCACCACAAGGACGCCACTCGCCATTCGCTTTGCGCACCAGGTGAATAGGACTCGACCACGGGCTGTTGGACGGTCTACATAACCCCATTTCTTCCATCGAACGAAAAACCGCCTTTGCTGCTTGCAACTTCTCAGGTGCCAAACGCCGAGGTCGAGCAAAAACTGGTTGACCTTCTGTTGTGATGATATGACGAGTGGAATGCCTGACCACGGGATGAACAGATGTGGGATGATAAAGTTCTTTATAATCATGTAAAAGTTTCCCAAGCGGTGTATTTGGGTCGACCGTACTGACTGATAAATGGTTGAGTACTAATTTGTCAAGACTGTGGGCAGTCGAGGACTTGAGTGTTCGTCTGTCAAGCAGGCGCTTTGAAGAGATATCCAACAGTAAGCCGAAGTGGCTTAAGAAATCTGATCCGATGATTGGTGTTTGGACATCAGCTATAGTGAAAGTATATGTGAAGTTACGGTTTAAGCCCAAATCTAATGTTAGGATCCGGTCTCCATACGCTGATATTTTCGAGTTGTTCGCAGCGTACAAATAGCGAGAAAATTCCTTTCTGTCAGAGAGTCTTGGAGGAATGAGGGAAATATCGGATCCAGTATCTAATAAGAAAGTTAATTTATTAATCTTATCAGTTATAAATAGGCGACATGAGTAATTATGGCAAGAACAGGTTGCCACACCTGCTTGCCAATTTAAACGTTTTTTGAAGATGTATAATTACAAGGAGAGCGACATTGCCTAGCTTTGGGGCCATAAGTACTATGATACCAGCAGAGATCAGAGCCTTCACTGTCGTTGGAGGAAGATCGGTTCCTAAAAGCCGGTCTCCTGGAAGTAGATTTACTTCTGCTTCGTCCTCGAGTGTGAAGTTGATCGAATTTTTTCGAGAGTGTAGCTACCTCACGTCTTAGCTCGTCAATGTGGGACGAGTCGGCGATGCATCGTTTACTTGGGAGCTACATGTAGGCTGGGTCAATAGTGCTATTTTATCAGCCATTTCTCCTAACTTCTCCATTTCATCTGAGCTAACCTGCAATATGGCCTGGATTGCGATAGGTAAACGCTGAATCCACAATTGTTTAATAATATTATCGGATAGAGAGGTTCCTGCTAATGACTTCATCTCTCGGAGTAATTCAGAAGGGCGCCTGTTACCTAATTCTAAACCTTTTAATAATTTGTTTATTTTCTGTTCCGAAGTCTCACCACAGCGTTTAATTATTGCCGTTTTCATTTGATCATAAGTAGGGGGTTCGGTTGCATGCAAAATATCGCTGACCGTGGACAGCACGGAGGAGTCAATAGCTGATAAGAGGTAATTGTATTTAGTACTGTCGCGGGTTATATTTGCTAACTCAAATTGAGCCTCGATTTGCTTAAACCATAAAACAGGGTCATTAGACCAAAAAGGTGGTAATTTGACACTTACGTGAGCCACTCGCGAGTCTGGTTGTGCAGGCAGTTGAGAACGAAGAAGTTTGAGTTGATGTTCCAATTCGGAAATTCTTTCTTCTGAAGACATTTTTAATCGGGGTCACCAGTATGGGGCTTAATGTTATGTGATTAAACACACTGTGTAACTAATAATTATTTATTTAACTCGACAAAGTAATAACATATAACAACATTCAAATTCAAATCTTTTTATCACTTTTTGGTAACCGTCTATATCATAACCTTCCTTCTATCTATCTTTGCAGTGTTGCCCGCCTAGCGATATATTGAGTATGTTAGGGAGGGGGCCCCCACAATCTCATAGGTAGACCTTTTAAAATTTTAACAGATCAGCGTTCTGTATCTTTTATGTTCCATCAACAGCACAACAACAAAATAAAAAACGAGAAAATCTTAAGATGGCGACTAGAACTATCCTGCTTTAAATTCGATGTAATATATCGTCCAGGTAACGAGAATAATGCTGCTGATACCCTTTCAAGAATAAGTGCCACAACAAACTCAATTACCAATCTTCGAACGCTCCATAACTCACTCTTTCATCCTGGGATAACGAGAATGTTACATTGGATCCGCGCGAAGAACCTTCCTTTTTCCTTAGAAGACATAAAAAAAATGACAAGCTCTTGTACAGTGTGTGCAGAGTTGAAACCCAGATATTTTTCACATTCTGGAAACTTAATAAAAGCTATAGCGCCCTTCGAACGCATTAATTTTGACTTCAAAGGCCCTCTCCCCTCTGCGTCAAGAAACAAATACCTACTCACAGTTGTGGATGAGTTCTCAAGATTTCCTTTTGCCTTCCCTTGCACAGATACATCTGCTAGTACGGTAATCAAGCATTTGGACCATCTTTTTGCCCTCTTTGGTACACCTGCTTACGTCCATTCTGATCGAGGGAGCTCCTTCATGTCGGCGGAACTCAAATCGTTCTTAACTTCCCACGGAATTGCTACCAGCCGAACTACTCCTTATAATCCACAAGGGAATGGACAGGTAGAAAAATATAATGACATTATTTGGAAGAGCATTATGCTTGCCCTTAAGTCATTGGATAGGAGAACAGAGCAGTAGGAAGATGTGCTTGACATGGCACTTCACTCTATACGATCACTACTCTGCACTTCTACGAATGCCACACCGCATGAGCGTATGTCCAATCACCCTCGCCGATCATTCAATGGTTGTTCTATGCCTACTTGGTTAACTAAACCTGGCCCTGTTTTGATGAAAAAACATATCAGAGCAACGAAATATGATCCTCTTGTGGAAGAGGTTGAGCTACTGGAGTCTAATCCAGAATATGCTCACATTAGACTTCCTGACGGTAGAGAATCGACAGTTTCAACCCGACACTTGGCACCTACTGGAGATTCAATAATACGGACAAGTAAGAATCCCACTGAAGAAAATAAGACCTTGGATAACAACGAAGCTCCTTCACTAACCTATCCGATAAGAGATGACAAAGCTGAAGAAGATTTAAACAATGATGAAAGTGGATCCCCTACAGTACTACTGGCGGAAAATCGTCCTATCCGTGAAAGAAAACCACCTGCTCGCTTCAAAGACTTCATAACTTTTTAGGGAGGGGTGAATGAGCAAGAAGATATAATTTAATTACTTATTTTAAAACATGTGTTCTGATTTTCATTACTTTGTTAATGTGTTCTATCAAATTCACTATGTATGTAAAGTTTTTTTTTATTAAAACCTTTAAGTCAGGTCTATGAAATTCTTTATTTTTCATTCATAACACCACTATGATGACCATTGAACAAAGTTTTCCGCCGTTTGGAAGAACTTTGCTGATGATAGAAAAGGAACTCCGAGGTAGGTGTATTCTATCTGCACGGTATTCCAGTATAGTGGTTTCAGTTTTTTTCTCCTTTGTGACTTGTGGAACGCTATCATTTTTGAATTTTCCGGATTCAGGGTTAAAGAATTTTGCCTACAGTTTAATTCTAATACATTAAGTTTTTTTTATATGCGTTCGCTAAATAGGACAATATCAAAAGGCATGTAAGAGCCTCGAGACCTCGCGTTCGCTGTTTTCCGAGACACCAGTTGTTCCTCCATTCCGAAATGTTGACCATATCTGAGATAAATAGAACAAGGGGCTAAAGCTTTCCCCTTGTAGAAATCCCAATTAGACATCTATATCTTCAGAATATTTACCGTTGATATTAATTTGCACTTTAGCTTCATCATACCATTATTTCACAATTCTAATTATTTTTCTGCTGATGCACATTGCAAAGAATTTTTGCCGAAAAGGTTCTGGTTTATAGAGTCGAATGCTTAGAAAAGAGTGTGAATATTTGTTCCACCCAGCCTCTACCCAGTCTGAAACTTGCTTGTTCATCAGGGATTATATTTTCATTTTCAGCCCAAAGCTGTATTCTATTTGCTAGGATAAGAGTAAAAAGTTGCCTGGATCCTTTTTATCTCCTTTCTTGTATATCTGCTTTAGTTATGATCTTGACCACGGGAGTGGAAGGTTTTCCGAATCCATGACCATGTCATAAAGGTTCAACAGATAGTGTTCCCACTGTGGCGGCATGTTTTTAAATACTTCATATGTTAATTTATCAGGTCCTGGGGATTTGTTTCGTTTGCTGCTAAATACAATGTTGAAGTTCCTCGGCAGAAAATGGTCGGTCCAGAAATGGATGTGTTAGGGAGCAGAGTAGAGAGTCCATTGGAGATTTCTATGCATATTGAGATCTATAATATTGTGCCCAAGTAATGATGTCTATTTCGTTTGTGACAAATGTATCTGGTCTCAGAGATTTGACAGTTTTCCAAAATTCAGAGCTGTTTTTAACATCTTTTAATCTATTCATAATTGTGTTTCTATATTCTTCTTTCTTTTGTCTTATTAGTTTTCTATAATTATTTCTAGTGGATAGATATTCTTCTAAGAGGCCCTGAGAGAAATTCCGTTTTAACAATTCTCGATATTTCTTCATTACTTGTGTTTTCAGATATTTGCACTCGAAGTCATACCATTTAGTTTTGTGTCTTTTGTCCTGGAATCTATACGCCATTAAACCCGCTTCAGCTAAAGATTCAATCATTGCAACTATGAACTATGAAATTTTCATGCAAATGGTTAGTATTATCGGAGTTAATATATATTCGTTGCGATAAGGTTAGGTTATTTTGAAAGATCTTTGTCCTATCTGGTTCCCACTTAGTATATTTAGTACTTTCTGAAGATGGTTCTTTATTTTCTAGTGTACTGTGATCTATATTATTTAAGAGGATAGTGCAATTCGATTCGTTAGTTCTGAAAATGAAGATACCTTCATGTTTTGGACTATTGGAAAGCATTTTTTTCATTAACCCATATCAGGTCTACTCTACTCTTACCTCTTGTAGAAATACGTGTGAACTTTCCCGGTATGTCTGATAAATATCTACCATTGCCTAAATAGAAACCGAGAACTTCCAGTGTCTCCACAATAAGTTTACCACGTCGATTAATTTTCGCGTGTTTCACCATTCGCATGGCAAAGATATTGGTACCTTCAAGTTCATTATCATCAATGTTCTTCAATGTTTGTTCTACTCACCAAATATCTCCTAGCAATGTCCTTCGTCCTTACTCTGCTATAAAACAACATTTGCTTTTAAAAATTCAATCACTAGTTCTTTAAACATAAGACTCGGTGTAGTTCATTTTTTTCCGCATAATTCAAGGTAGAAACCAACTATATAACCACTGTACTATATAACTACTAACTAACCAACTATATAACTACTATACTATATAACTAACCAACTATATATCAATTCACGGACGCGATCTGATTACTATGGATAATGGGGCTGATTAAAAAAAAAAAAATCTATCTTCGTGCAAGAACTTTCTTGTACGAAGTTTATCACGTATAAGTAGACCGCCGATAGGCAAAAAGGGAGAAACGAAAGGAGAATAAGCAGAGTTTAAGTTATTTCCCAGTAGATTATTCTCTTCAAATAAACTTCTAGCCCTATTCAGCTTTAAAATTATCGGATGCATCCTATGATAGCCCTTTTTTATACTGAAATTTCCAGTAATAATGGTCTAAGTAAGTGTTCCAAAGAATTGGTTTTATTGGTACTAGGAAGCTTGATGAAGCCTATAAAGGAGGGGGGGGCATGCACCCACACACAGCCCTTCCCCTGGATCTGCCAGCTTTTTACTTCCGCTTACCTATTTATGAAATATATAGTAAGGGAAAGTATTGGGAACGTGAAAAATTTAGACTTCCTGTTTTCAACGGAAATACACGTTTTGGGGTCCCCTCAGTCTAAATAACCAAGTATCGCGAAGTGGTCTGTGTGTGTGGCTGTATGTGTGTGAACAGACCAGCTCAAAAAGTATAAACCGTACGAACGTGAAATTGGGTATTTGGTATATGTATATGTTCGCAATGTGACAGCAAAAAATTCTTAAAAATCGGTCAAGCGGAGGGGGTACTTTATTTCATAACATACTACGTTTTTTTCGAATTTCTCAAAAACGGCTCTTAACGATTTTGATAAAACTCGTCATGTTTAATGAGAATCAAGTATTCTTTAATATCAGGAAAGCTTTATCATTATGTATTAAAATGTTCTGAGGGGGCTTAAGTGGGGAAGAGACCTTCTTTGTTTTCCTATAGTACCTTTGTTTTTGTTTATATGAAGAAATTATCTGTCTCTCGTTTCGCCTAAAAATAAGAAATAGCTAAATATGCAATATGAAAAAGAAGAAACCAAGTAGGTAAATATATACAGGATAAAAAACGCAAAATATTCCGTCTCCTCATAAAACGCTGTACGCTGTACTCCTGTAACTGTACGCCTGTTATGACAGGCGATTGTTTATAATTAAAGATGTTCTGTTCATTGAATGGAAATTATTTGTTTCATGGTAACTATACGAAATTTTCAACATATAGATAGATAATTACAAAATCATACGACTTTGTTGTGAGTTTTGTACTTGGATTGAATTATCACAAGTACAAACTTTTATTTAATAATAAAAATAAAATTATATTAATTTAACCATCATTGTGGGTAACCACCTATTTTTTAAATTAATTAAAAATAAAATTAGTGTACTTTAAAGAAAAAACCAAAATAAGCAAATAAATGTGGAAAAATGTGTGAATTTGAGAAATGGCAATTAACAAATCAAGTAAATTTCTAATCAAAGTAAGCTCGTAAGTGAAAGTTGTGTGTTGCGCGCATCATACCAGATTTTTACCTTTATGTTTCTTTCCTACTACTAACATTCTACCTGTTCTGCATATTATTTGTCCTTTAATTTACTTCCTTACTTTTAGTTAACTTGAATGATATCTTTAAATGACTAATAAATTTCCAAAGGGGGGTTCAACACCTTTTTGAGCTATTCTACGCACGCACGCACGCACACACACACACACACACACACACACACACACACACACACACACACTCACACCATCGGCCGTCATTATTAACCCATTCTATCGATTCCTATTAGCCATATAACGTCAAGAAAACTTGATCGTTATATAACTCTATAATAGATTAACTAAAGTTAACCAAGGCCACTAAGCGTTTTGCCCATGCCTACTAATGAGGCATTCGCATATGTGTAGTTTTCCTGGAGGATTTTTCCAAGCAATTGTTATTGTTTATTCTATTGGAACATCGTACGCTATCAGTACATGATATAAGAACAAACAAAATGCAGAACAAGTAGAATTTTAGTTGTATGAAAGGAACTTAAAGGTAAAAAATCTGGTGCGATGCGTGCAACACACAACTTTCACTTACTAACTAACTTAGATTAGAAATGAACGTGTTTCGATAATCTGTAAACGCCATTCAACTTCGCACTTTTTTCCACATTCATTTCTTTATTATTTGCTCTCAAAGTAGGCGCACTAAATGTTTTATTATTAAATAAAAGTTTTAACTTGCCATAATTCGGCAATGCAAGCATAATACTCTAAGTCGTCTGATTTTATAATTCTCTATGTAGTTGTTGAAAACTTCATTTACTTAACATGAAACAAATAATTTCCATTAAATTAACAAAACGGCTTTAATTATAAACAATGGTCCATCATTAAAGTCGTACTGCGCACGCATGGGCTCAACGTGTTTTATATTAATACATTTTTGTTCTATATAAAAAAACACTAATTTCTTTTATTATTAAATAAAAGTTCTTACATGTGATAATTCGGCAGTGCAAGCATAATATTCCAAGTCGTCTGATTTTATAATTCTCTATGTAGGTACTTGTTGAATATTTCATTTAGTTACCATGAAAAAAATAATTTCCATTAAATGAACAATGGCTTTAATTATGAATAATGGCCTGTCATTAAAGGCGTACCCACGCATGCCCGGGCTCAACGTGTTTTATGATTCGACTGAATATTTTTCTATTTTTCTCCTCTATATGTTTACTTGATTTTTATCATATCTCATATTTAGCCATTTCTTATTTTTAGGCATAACTAGAGACAGTTAATATATTTCTCCATATAAACAAAAACAAAGGTACTTTATAGGAAACAAAAAAACAAACAAGAAAGGCCCCTTTTTCATTTAAGCCCATCAGAACATTTTAATAATGATACAGCATATCTGACACCTAATTTTCATTGAACATGACGAATTTGATGAAAATCGATAAACCCGTTTTTGAGATAATCGAAAAAAAGGTAAATATTGGAAAAAAAGTTATGAAATAAAGTGCCCCCTCCGTTTGACCAATTTTGATGAAATGTTGGCTATCACATCGCAGGCATATGTGACCAAATACCCGATTTCAGGTTCGTTCAGTTTATAGGTTTTGAGCTAGTCTGTTCACACACACACACAGACCATTTCGCGGTACTTGGTTATTTGGGCTCAGGGGACCCCAAAACGTGTATTTCCGTTTAAAACCGGAAATGGAAATTTTTCACGATCGCGATACTTCCCCTTACTATATATTTCATATATAGGTAAGTGAATGTAAAAAGCTGATTGGCAGATCCAGGTGGAGGGCTGTGTGAGGCTGTATGCCCCCCTTTACGACCGGCTTCATCAAGCTTCCTAGGACCAATAAAACCAATTCTTCGGAACACTTACTTAGACCAATATTACTGGATTTTTTTTTTTTATCCAGACCTTCTTGCATTGGACGAGCGATTTCTTTGGAATTGGCGAACTGCTTTGCGCTTGAATGTCACATTTGATTATTAGCTCCAGACTGCAGATTATAAGTTTGTGAATAGTTGTAGTTTTTCCCTATTTTTAAAGAAAACCTTATTATTATTATTAGTTTATTTATTTATTTATTAGTATTTAGAATTATTAGTTTGTAATAAATGTATGGCATTATCATATCTCTGAGTTGTGTATCATATTATTCTTATATTTCACTCATACCAGTTTATCACTCCTCTAAAAAGATCCAAAATGCCAATTAATATCGTTGTACCGATACTTCATGTACTATATATTTAAGTATGGATACTTAAGGAAATTACTTCAGTGGTAACGTAGTCGTAACGTCCAAAGCTCTGACTCGGCCGAGTCTATACAAATCTTATTTAGAATGGCTTATCGCAAAAATTATGGGGTCTTTCTATTGTTTTCCCGGTTTTAATGTCAAAGGTGTTTTAAGATCAAAAAGTCTAATCAGTCATTATGACGCTGATTAGTTTTTTACTTCCACTTACCTATATATGAAATATATAGTAAGGGAAAGTATTGCGATCATGATAAATTTCGACTTCCGGTTTTCAACGGAAATACACGTTTTGGGGTACCCTGAGTCCAAATAACCAAGTTCCTCGAAATGGTCTGTGCGTGCGTATGTGTGTGTGAACAGACTAGCTCAAAAACTATAAACCGTGCGAACCTGAAATTGGGTATTTAGTGTATGTATATGCCCGATATATGACTGAAAAAATTTCATCAAAATGGATCAACCGGTGGGGGGACTTTACTTTATAAATTTTGTATCATTTTCACGTGTTTTTTTATTTACTCAAAAACGGCTTTAACGATTTTGATTAAACTGGGTATTTGATGTAAATATATGCCAAAGATGTGATAGCCAACATTTCATCAAAATTGGTCAAACGGAGGGGGCACTTTATTTCATAACTTTTTTTCCAATAAAAACCTTTTTTTCGATTATCTCAAAAACGGCTTAATCGATTTTCATCAAATTCGGTCTAAGTACGTGTTCCGAAGAATTGGTTTTATTGGTCCTAGGAAGCTTGATGAAGCCGGTCGTAAAGGGGGGCATACAGCCTCACACAGCCCTCCACCTGGATCTGCCAATCAGCTTTTTACATTCACTTACCTATATATTAAATATATAGTAAGGGGAAGTATCGCGATCGTGAAAAATTTCGATTTCCGGTTTTAAACGGAAATACACGTTTTGGGGTCCCCTGAGCCCAAATAACCAAATCCCGCGAAATGGTCTGTGTGTGTGTGTGTGAACAGACTAGCTCAAAACCTATAAACTGAACGAACCTGAAATCGGGTATTTGGTCACATATGCCTGCGATGTGATAGCCAACATTTCATCAAAATTGGTCAAACGGAGGGGGCACTTTATTTCATAACTTTTTTTCCAATATTTACCTTTTTTTCGATTATCTCAAAAACGGCTTTATCGATTTTCATCAAATTCGTCATGTTCAATGAAAATTAGACAGGCCATTATTCATAATTAAAGCCATTGTTCATTTAATGGAAATTATTTTTTTCATGGTAACTAAATGAAATTTTCAACAAGTTCCTACATAGAGAATTATAAAATCAGACGACTTGGAGTATTATGCTTGCATTGCCGAATTATCACATGTAAGAACTTTTATTGAATAATAAAAGAAATTAGTGTTTTTTTATATAGAATGAAAACAAAAATAAGAAATGAATGTGGAAAAATGTGTAACTTTGAGAAGTGGCAATTAACAATAATTTCTAATCTAAGTAAGTTGGTAAGTGAAAGTTGTGTGTTGCGCGCACGCACCAGATTTTCTACTACGGCACTAAGAGACAACGGACTGTAATAGAAGAAGTATGTAATCAAATTCATTTCGAACAGTTGAACCATCATTTAATTGTAGTTAACTTCTATTCTTATATCTACGTATTTATTATTATTTCATCTAATTTTATTTTACCCATTTATACATTCCCGAATTTTCTCTGTTATATACCGCTTTAAATGAATGCATACCAACCTAACAAACCTTCTGCTGATTACTTCTCTCTCATTCTGATATATTTAAATGACTCAAAATTAAAAATGTTAATTTTTTTCTCTCTATTTTTCTTATAAACCTAATTTTCCGTTTCTTCTAGATGCATATCTTATTGAGCTCTTATGTTATGTTTCACCAGAAATTTTTGTAATGTGAGGTAGAATATATATAATTCTAGATAGGTCTCTGTATCCATTCAAAAATAGTTTCTACGGTAATAAAAACATTACCGTGACTAAGCGGTAATTTAAAATCACTCATTATAGATGGGAAATCTCATATTGCGGATGATACTTTATCATACGTTTAAAGTTGAAGGGACAAGCTCTTATGTGGAGGTTGAAAAGGGGTTAGAGGGGTGCCAATATATGTGTCTGCAAGTGGGTCGAATGGTGCATCGTTTGCAATGATGTATCTTAATCCAATGAGATCATTCCAATTTTTGTAAAGTCAGTAGATTGAAACGTTATTAGGGATTGTAGATGGAAAATAAAATTGTGCGACTGAATGATATCGCAGTTAGCAAAATGATTTTGTGGAACATTGGATTAACATATAAAATAAAATTCAAATATGTACGTAAGTAAGTAAGTATGTTTTAAAAAATCTGCAACTAAATATGAGAAACATTGAATGAAATAATCACAAAACTTATAAGAAAATTATCTTTTATGGATGTAGGTTAGTAATATAATTCCAAATACGCATAGATAGTAGGTGTAGTAGACGTGTGTTAATGAATGTACTCACGTATATCCATAGGTAAGAATTAGAGTTTTTTATTTATTATTTATTGGCATGATTAGATCCATGGCATTATAATTTCTCTTAATTATATAGATACATTTGCATCTGTCCTCTTACAGTTCATGCTTCGCAGGTTAAATGCCATAATCTGTGCAGAGGAGGGGGAGGCAATACCCGCTATTAACTTTCTTTTAGTCCTAATTTCATTTAGCATTTCCTCAGTGAATATATGCACTATATTATTTTATTAAGTCACTTTAGTGTTTATTATTGAATGGAATTTTTTTCTAGAACATAAAACATTGAAGAGGAAATGGTTGAGGGCATATAATAGCACTTATATGTGAGTGTTACATATTTTATTCTAGCCAACATTTCGACCCAAATTTTAGGTCATCATCAGGGCTAAATGAGAAAAACCAGAAAACAACCAATCAGAGAAATTATATAAACAAATATCAAATTTATATGAAACATTAAACAAAAATGAATATATTTGATACAAATAAAAATAAAGAATTTTAAAAAATTGTAAGATTATAATTATTGAAGTAAGACCATGATAAAAGTAGTAAATGGAAATGAGATAAAACTCTAAATAGCTTATCTGAGGTAACGTGAAGTAATATTGAACTGTAGGGAACATATAATAAGGTTACAATTTTCTGTAACAATAAAGCCTAAGTTAATAAGGTAAAATATAGTATACAAAATAAGTATAGTATTGTATATTATTGTAAGAAAAAACCTTAATAAGATGGATAATACAAAAATTTAATATTACGAAATAAATCACTAAATGAAGGGTAAGAGATGTTTGTTTCACATACATTTGATATTTGTTTATATAATTTATCTGATTGGTTGTTTTCTGGTTTTTCTGTTTTAGCCCAGATGATGACCTAGACTTTGGCTAAAATAAATATGTAGTATTCACATATTATTGCTATTTATTTTTACCGCATCCACAGCCATTTCCTTTTCATCATATCTACGGTCACCTATCATCATCATCATAACCTAAAATAATATTACTGAACAATGTTATTAAAACAATAAATTTTCATAGGTGCGGTGATTTCGTCCATGAGTTTAATTATAAAATTTGAAATGTGATGGGATCGGGGTGAGAGCCGAGGCTAACCGAAACAGGCCGAGCCTTGCCGAGGCAGAACTCTCCCCTCAGTCGCGATGCGGGGTTTACTCGCGAAGGGTTGTGAGGAAGCTTTCTTCTGGCTCGGAGTCCTGTTTGCGTCGGTATTGGCCCTCAGGATTCTTCTTTACATATATAAGATCTTCAGATTGTACATTTGGTCACGATGGTGCAAGCAAATAGATTTGAAGTCTTACGGGAAATGGGCAGGTACACTAATTTTTGTTTATTCACAAAATTATTTTGTTCTTTCCATTTTATCATTATTATAGTTCAAATATATTTCTAGGTAACTTTTTAATTATTTTCTTTAATTGAAATTATTTATATAATATACTTACAAGTTTATTATAAACAGATAATGGACCTCATTATGTCATTCCATAAGTTGACAAATCAATTTTTTAAGATATAATCATGAACTTGGATTAGATAGTAAAAAATAAAAATAAAAAACAAAGTAAAAAATAGTGTTATTTATAGATAATATAAAGTTACCAATGTTTCTTTAAATCATGTTTTCCCTAAAAAACATCTTCGGTCAAACTATGCTTTTTACCAGAACATACACCAAAGAATTTTGAAAAACCTAAGTTATGTTCGCCCCTAACAAAAAAAAAGATTTTTAAAATTAAATTAAAATTTAAATCATGCTAGAAAGTTAGTATTTATATTGGATTGTATAAAAAGTATAATAGTGTTGTTTTTTTTCTTAACTATACCCATCGATATTGATTATTTTTTTTTTTTTAAGACTATGATATTTTTATATAAATCTTAGGTAAGATTGTAACTTGTTGCTGATTAAAAAAGAAATGTTCTAATTTGCCTGTAACTGCGATTATCTTAAACATCTATTACTAATTTTCTATCGATTTATTGCAATTTCCTATTTTATTTAAAAAATATATTTATTTTTTATATCAATATACTCCGTTTATAAACTAATTTCCTTAATTTTATATTTTTTTGTTTTTACCCCGAAATATAGGCGGAAATATTTATATGATATATACCTAGCCAAGGGCGAACCCAGGATCAAAACTAGGGGGGGGGGCAAGCTATGGTCCTTCAGTTTGCATGGGCGGATCCAGCCGACTGTAAAGGGGGGGCTCTGCAGTCCTAAAGGGGAGGGCAGCAGCCCCGCAGACCTTCATTTGGATCTGCCAATCAGCTTTTTTACTTTTATGTTTCTTTCCCACAACTAAAATTCTACTTGTAGAGTATATTATTTGTTCTTTTACTTGCTTCCTTTAAGGAAAGTCAAATTCTGTCTTTTAATGACGAAAAATTTTCCAAAGGGAGGGGCTGCAGCCCCCACAGCCCCCCCCCCCCCCTGGATCCGCCAATGTCCGTTTGTAACATCTTACCGCGGAAAAGGTGAATGAAACCAAAATTATGTATTATTATAGTAGTGCTTTATCAACTAAGTTATTACAATTATTTGCTTGAAAAAAAATATTCTATTACTGCTTCCCGCCTTAAAAGCTTAAAACATTATTGCACCCAGCCTTCCAGGGGGGGGCAGCTGCCCCCCCCTGCCCCCTGCTAGGTACGCCCATGTATCTAGCACATACTTGTTCACATTATCCAAAGTTACCAGTGAGGGGTACGGATGCGGTTTCTATCCCTTTTTGAACACGATTAACGTTTTTGATGCAGTACGCGCAACACACAACTTTCACTTACCAATCTACTTAGATTGGTAACCGACGTGTTTTGAGAAATATGTAGACGCCATTTAGCAACTTCGCACATTCTTCCACATTGATTTACTTATTTTAGTATATCTGCATAAGTTAAAAAGTATTATCATTTGTATTCGAAAACTTGAATGTTCTCAGTGCTTTTCGATTCATTATTGTTAATTTTATTTTTTCAAGTCGTAATCTTTTTTGATTGAACTGTTTGGTATGTATTGGTTTTTTGGAGGTATGTATAAATTGTAACGAAAATGTATAAATTATTTAAAAATAGAGTCCATTGACGCATAATTTGCGGCAAATGAGATAGTCTATAGATTCATCTTAGTAATTAAAGCAAGTACACAGAAAAATATTTTAGTGTGTAGAGAGTGTATTCATAGTCTTTCACTCACAATCAAACGTTGTGTTCTCAGGTCTATTTTAATGTTCCGATACCTACTTCTCAGGAAATACGATACTTGCGACTCCACCTAGACAAAAGACTGCCATGGAAAAGCCACATCAGAACTACACAAACGATATGGACTTTTATAAAGATTACTTGACAGATGCTCTAAATTATTCCTAAACAACAGACTTACCATATATAACGTGCTTAATAGACCAATTTTGACGAACGAGATAGGTTTATGGGGCCCTACAAAGCTCTCAAATATCCAAAGAATCATTCCAATTGAAAGATAGTAGATGCACCGTACTACGTGACTAATGACTTACTACACACAGGGACCTTAAAATCCAAACAGTCATCACTACAACCACACAAATCTACAAAAAGTTTCACCAAATACTATACGAACTACCAAGCAGGTTAACTGTATTAGTTAAAAAATAAATAAAAGTAACATTAAATTTTTAATTGCCAAGATTGCCAAAAAATTCATTTTTTTTAGAGTGGTAGAGCTTGAATGCCTCTAAAATGCCATTATATATATATATATATATATATATATACATGAAGAGTCCACGGAAGATAGGGGGGAGAGTCAATTTTTATTCCGAATTGTTGTTATATAAATATAATTGTTCGTCTAGTTGAGTAGAATATGTTGGTTAAAGAAATAGTCAGAAAAAATGATAGTCTGTGGGTTACAAGCAATGGAAAGAACCACGTACTCGGAAGAAAGGGGGAATGTCCAGGCGGAAAAACCTAGAATGAAGGTCAAATTGCGTTTGTTTATGTTTTCACGTTTATTCCTCTCGATCCTTACCTTGAGAGAAAAGATTCTCTCAAGTGGGGTTATTTTTATTAGTGTACCTAAAATAACATCTTTATTAGTCAGTGAAACATTGTCTCAACGTCTCATTTGCTATGGAGGCTGCAAAGGAAAAGCTTTTACCGGCAGGATGACTGATGTGATGAAAAAAATGCGACAATCAAGCCACGAAACGGGAGAAGACTGCCCTTGCAAAAAGCACGGATGTAAAACTTTTTTTCAATTGTAATTAAGATATATCATTATATTTAATATAAGTTTGAATTATTATTATTATTTTTTTTGTTAAAAAATTCAATCAATCAAGACCATTGATCATGACAAGAAATAATTATTGCAATTGTGTAAATCTAAATATAGAATATCAAAATATTATATGGATTGTGTATTAATATCACCATTTCATCAATAAAACAGGCAAGAAAGGGGGAGCGTCCAGGACTATCCCCCTTTCTTTTATGTTTAAATTGCTTTTTTTACGAAAACATTTCTTTTTTTAGAGCGTGTTATGTCTGTTTCGGGCAAATTTATTATTTTAACACGCAAAACAAAAAGGAAAAGGACATATAAAAAAATTAAAGAAAAATGATAAAACATACATAAGTAATTAAAGATCCAAACCTAAAATCTCGATTTTCTCGGAAAGCACTCCAAATGACATCCCCCATTTCTTCCGTGGACTCCTGATATATATATATATATATATATATATATATATATATATATATATATATATATATATATATATATATATATATATATATATATGCTCTATTTGTTAATATACTGGAAGACTTGTAGAATAATATAAACTACAGACTATTGAAACAGTATTTGTCACTCCTACACTAATTACGATAAATCGTTACTGGTGAATAGGTGAAATAATAAAAGCTAAAACGATTATATAGTTGAAGATTACAGGCTGTAAAAGGTGAGGGATGTCACACTAAGTAAGGGTAAACAATGCAAGCTTCCTTAAGGAAGCAGAATGGACCATTTACAAATGTTTTGGTTTTTTAATACTCGGCATTAATCCGCTGCTTGCCCTAGCCCGAGAATAACGCCGTGTTGGTGAGGGAAGAGGAGATAACATAAGATTTCAAACATCAACTTTTAGATTTTAGAAAATAGAATTATTACTACTTCTGCCAAATTATTTCTGGTCATAGCCAATATGCTGGTGCAGTTCAGTGTGGCTTCGAACTGAACTGAAAAGGATCCGTATCGGGATTTCCATATACGTTTAGAATCAATGTCGCATGCAGAAGTCAAAAGCTAAGATCTTATTTAGATCATCAAGGCTCATTTGAAACTGAAAAGGAAGAGATGGGAGTTAACTATCACGGTCGCATAACCTGTCAAAATAGGCTTAGCCCAGAACAACAGATTCTAATAACAAGAAATTTATATTAAATAAAGAGTAAGTAAGAAGTTTAATATGTAGATCTCCATTATTATCATCTTATTTTCGTATTTGATTCTTGGAAAAAAGGTTTGCGTGTAAGATTTTTTATTGTTTATAGCAACATTGTATAATGGTTATGTAAATATATAATATTATCATCAAAAATATTTGTGCTACCAGGTGTCTTATTGAAGTTTTGCTTTTAGATAACGAAAGATAGCATATTTGTTTCTATGCTACGTTATGTGGCTTATGCTATATTACGTAGTTGTTTTACATCAATAGAAAGTAGGGCGACTTATGAACTGTTTTGTAAGGTGTATTTTTTGGGTGAGAAAAAAGTAGTTAAATGTCAATGGTAATATATCACAAATGGAGCAGTGGCATTTGGTACTGTTAAGGTTTTCGTACGAAATGTAAATTTTGTAATTTTTTTCTGGTTTGCAAGCCTATAAAACTTAAGTTAACAACCTCAATAGTTTTCAAAAGATGGTTCCGTAAAAAAAAAAAAAAAAAAAAAACATAGAGTAGGTAAGTATATATATGCTTCATGACCAACGTGCATATGATTATCATTTTGTATTAATATATTTTGTAGTTAAATTTTAATTAATTATTACAGTCCAATTGGATATCCTAAGAAATTAACGAAATAAATAATAACTTTCATAATAAATTTATTATTTTTCAAATACACTTTTCATTCAACTGTTAACCACAAAATCTCTTGGCTGAGCTGTAATAACCGTTGAGGTAATCAGTCTCCACTAAAATCCAAGAGTCCCCTTCCATGTAAAAACATCTGGTGCCGTGTGCACATCACATCAAAACTCTCACTTACTTCCCTACTTTCTTTAACTAAAATTGACATTTTGCTAAAATGGCGCACTTAAGAGTTAACGGGGAGGGAACATAAAACGTTTTTCCTCGATAACAATCGTTTTGTCTATTCTCTTGGGAAATGGGTACAGTCGTCGTTGCTCATAGGACTCAAAGCCATCAGAAACCAATAGTTTCTAAAAAAATCTGTGTAAAATCATTATTTTCTTTCAATGTCAAATATTTGAGAAATTATAAAGAGAAAAAGCGACGTTGGGATAAGGTGCCCTCCACGTTTACTCAATTAAAATGAAAACTTATGATGTGCTTTCACATCACGGGCATATACCTACCTCAAATACCTAATGTTAGTTTCGAATAATAAATTGTTTCTGAGCTATTCTCTTCACACACAAACACAATTTCGCGGGACTTGATTATTTAGTCACAAGGGACCCCAAAACGTGTATTTCCGTTGATAATCGGAAGAAGATTTTCACACATTATTACACATTTCTATATATTTCATATATATCAAGTGAAAGTAAAAAAAAAATTATAACAAAAAAAGGCTTAAGATGTATTGTTTTTCGTATATGTTATTGGCAAAATAAGCCGAGGAGTCTTACAACGTGTATGTTTAATCTTGAAATGAAGAAACAATTACAAAGTTTAACACATTCACGCCGGCGTGAACCACCGGTGGCTCGCACTAGACTGCCGCATCGGACACTTTAGTCAATCACAAAACTTTCCATGATGATGTATCACGAGGTAGTATTGTATTGTTTATTTTATTATTTTTGTCAATACTGTAAAATGCTCTTGAATAATTCCCGTCCTATAGAGCGAAAATCATTAAGTTTAGCTTCCATTGGGCGAGGAGCATGAATAACAGTCCCGGCGTGAACGTATTAATATACCGTTACAAAACTTTTCATGAAGTGTGTATTGAATACAATAAGTACATTTGTATTTTGTTTTTATTTGTTTCGTTTTTTTATTTATGTTTTCCCTGATAGATTATATTCTGGAATAACATAGATTAATATAATATTGATGCTATAGAATTTCATGTTTTATAAACCTCTTAGACCCCGGCTGATCCAGAAGAAGAGGAGTGGGGGAAAATAGACCATTACTATTACCACATAAAAATCGCTTTTATTTTGTAATAGTATTCGTCCTTAAATGCATGAATCGCAACATTTACTTAAATTTCTGGAACCGCTTCTTCTATTTTGTCTCATTCATTAATTTGTATAGTTTAAGAACAAAATTTAATATTACTGTTGGTGATTAAAAGATTAGGTTCCTTGGTACATTACGATAGTATCAAATAATGTAATTTCAATTTTAAGCTAAAACACAACTTCCTACCCCCCTGGCATACCTTCATGTTCTGATTGGAATTGGATTCGAGAGACAATAAAAACCTAAACCCCTTTTTTAGCTAGCAGAATATGTTTTGTATTGTTTCAATCCTTTTGCTAAATAGGCGAGGAAGTAGCTGTACTCCTAAGTTTCGTTCCATGTTTTGCGATCGGCTTTTGTCGAACATTTGTGGTGACAACACTACTTTCTTTTAATAACCGTTAGTCAAGGACACAGTACTTTCATACTAAATAGGTGCTGAACTGTTCTATTCTATGCAGCTCCTACAAAATATTTTAAATCCAAAATTTTACTTCTTTCGTTAAAATAAAAATTTTATATTGTTATCAAGTATGATACTATTTCATTCGATCGAGATATGATAAATTTCATAAATAAAATATTTAAAACGCTACAACATTCTTAATTATTTGTTCACAATTAACTGTTAGAATTATTTTCTCATGGTGGATAAAATCTGAACATGATATGAAATTTCATAATCGTTTTTTTAGTAATACAGAAGAATAATTTTCTATACATGTGTTAACGTTATTGTAAAAATTAAGCTAATTAGGTTATAATTAGTAAGTTTTTTTGCGCCTCCCTACTTTAATTTAATAATTTAATTAAGCGAGGTTTCGGTTAACTCAACTTCTTGCCCACCCGTTGAACTAGAAAAAGTTTCTGACCCAGTACGGAGTCCCTGAACCTCCATGGGGGTTCAATACCTTATAAAAAATATAATGTAACATATTTTTCATAATTCCTTTCGAAAATTCGAGGAATTCCTTTCGCATTTTTTAGTCGTTGAAGATAGTTGACCAATGGAAGTAACATGTGACAACGGTTAGAAAAAATAGCGGTCAGAAAAAATAACACGAATATACAAATATTACAAATTATAATTGCGACCCAATGTTTCAACCCGGCTTCCAGGGCTAAAATATGAAACCAGATAAGAACCAATAACAGAAAATACCATCAAATACAAAATTTATGAATGACAATTTATCAAAAAGAAAATCAAGTATGAAGTAAATAATGTGTACATTAGAATGTTAAATTTTTACTGAATAATAATGAATATTGAGTAATAGGGATGAAAGAATAATTATAATGAAGGTTTGGTGATCGTATAGATCTTAAGTTATACAAATAAAAATTATTACTATTACTCATTAGTTAGTATAAAAAATATGACATTAGGTTAAGGGACGAAAAGATTCTTTCACACTGCAACCACAACAAGCCCTCTTCTAAATATATTTTTAAAGAAATAGGTTGCTTGGTTTTTACCTGTTTGATAGAACAAATCAGGAACACCATCTCAGATCATAATTTGTTTAATGTTTTGATAAAATTCATTTGTTAGATATTCCATACGAGTAGTGCGCTACTCATACTTAATGGTCGTTGAGGCCCAAAGTCTCAGCCAACTTATGACTCTCGCTTTCACCCTCTGTTAAGCTTCTAATGTCCAGCGATGAACGCTTGAAGTACTGACGGTCATCAAGCTTGCGATGGGCAATCTCTCCTCATCATGGACCATCTTGGACCATTCTCTTCTGCTGATTTCTCTTTTTATCAATACATAATACTTGGGCTCCAGCTGTGCCGAACCAATGTCCCCATCAGTCATTTCCTATGTTGCAATCCGTGGCATTTGGACCACTTTGGAATCACATTAATGGCATTAGTCATTAGAAGAATAGGTCGAAGCCGTCGTATAATGTGTATTTGATATTTAAATAATATTTCGACACGCTTATATAAGACTTTACAAAAGTATGATCATGTTCTTAAATTAGAAATCGTCAGTTCATCGCCAATTGTCGGAAATTGACCGGTATATAATAAACGCAAAGAGAGCTTCCTTTCTAAGTAAATGTCGCATTTCAATTAATCATGAATTTAGATTCCATAATGATCTGATGAAGCCAGTTCAGATCATGGCTCCGGGACCTGGACACTAAAAGGATAAACCGAGCGATTTTTAATCTACGTACTAAAAAGGGAAAAGAACAGCTAATAGAAACTATTCAGTCCCTGACTATCTCTTGATTATTTGGGAATGAAGTCAAAATAGTGGAACTTCTTACTCCAAGCTTACCCATCGGAATTCCTCAGGTGACCAGAAGGCTAAATGTGTATATATGTGCTAATGTGTATATAAGGATGGGAGATCGATCCCCAATATCATTCCCACCCACTTGGACTGCCCCTGTTAGTGAAGTAAAGAATCACGATCGGTTGTACCGGTTCAAATAATTGTGTGGTGAAATATCCAATCCTCTTTTTTTATCTTTATATCTGTAAAAATCTCGTGTCACGATGTTTTATTGTCCGGGATAAAATCCAAAACTACTCAACCTATTTTGATAAAATTTGGCTCATTGTAGTTTTTTCCAACTTAAAAGATAGAATAGTTTTTATCTCAATTATTGACCTCAATATTCCTTTATCGCACATTTATTGTTTATTATACTATAATTGCGTGTAATTATTAGTAAGTCCTATAAATTTTCAACAGATGGCGGTGTAAGTAGATTTATTGACACAAAACTTCATTTTTTTTCGATCGAGTAGCCGAATCTAGTTTTCCGGCTTGGACTAGAAAAAACCGTTTAGGGAACAATCGAATCTTTTTGCATTAGCAAAACCTACTGGTATCTAATCTCATAATCCTACTACCTGTAAAACCTACTGGTATCTAATCTCATCATGTGTTATATTCTGAAGTTAATTAATATGTACTATTGCAAAATATTAATCTGGTACGTTGTTGTCAACTGTCTATTGTGATTGTGCTAAACTTTATTCCAATTATATGTTTTATTAGTTCCCAGAAGCATGCATTCTGAGTAGATTGCACGATTATTGAAACTGACTAATTATATCGTATTTAGGATGTTTTCGCATTGAGGTCAAAAGAACTGATCCCTTTTTAGTAAACTTATAAATGAGAAACGTAAGGTATTTAATAAATAGATCCTAAGATATTTAATTCATAAATAATTTTTGCCAAAAGTAAAGTTGCAAAGTATTTAACCCATTTGTTCCCAGTGTTGCGATAACGCAACAGCTTCCTCTTGCAGTAAAGTAAACGTACCCTCTCATTCCCAGTGTTGCGTTTTCGCAACAGGGCTTATCTGGACACAGCAGCTAAATCTGAAGAAATTTATATTTTTTAAATTCAATTTGCAAGATAACTAAATGATTTTGAAGACTTCAGTCCATTCTAGAAAAAAAAAGTTCTGGGAGATAATGGGTTAAGGTATAAAGGGTTGTTATTCTGTTTAGTGAAAGTGACTTTTACTAATAATAAATAGGTGTATGCTATCGAAAAGTTTGAACTCTATGTATCTTTTCTAAAATCTTGAAATTATTTGGTTTTTGTTTCCTACGTTTCTACGTTTCCTATAATGAATACAAATTATGATAATGAAATAATATTGATTGCATATATTTAAAAATTATTTTTAGACAACGAATAAATTCATACTGACCCATAAAAAAGTGTAGATATCGAATTAAGATGATTAATAAGGAATTTCGATCCTTCCATAATGATATAATATAATGTTAAACGAAAATGTGTTGATAGAAACACTGATTAATTTTCAATTATCAGTAAAGATTCATGTCCAATTTTGGTAAAATAATTGAAAGAGTTGGTAAAATACAAAATACATAGTTTCATCATATCAAATAATGTCCTTCACAACATTTTATGCGAAATAAAGAAACAAAGAGTTATTTTAAACGCAATATGCAATATGCAAAAAGTAAGAATTAAGGTATAATAACTGTGTGAAGCTGTAGGTAGAACCTTTTTTCCCGTGCAAAAAAAAAAGGTTGTGAAACAGCGTATTAAAAATCTTGGATGACTCGAGAAGTAATAAAATATGAAGAAGGCAAAGGTTAGTTTAACACGATAGCAATATTCCCCTCGCGTAGAGCTTAGAAAGGAATGGTTATCTCAATCATCAATAGTTAACATGAAACACATACTCTTCTAAGTGAATCATTTTTGAAACATTCAACTAGGACTTTTTCAATATCCACTCAATTAAGGTGAAAGGATTCCAGGTCACTTTTATTCCGGGCTTTTGAGTAAGATTTTTCTACTTTCACTTACGTATATATGGAATATATGGTAAGTGGAAGTATTGCGATCGTGAAAAATTTCGACTTCCGGTTTTCAACGGAAATACACGTTTTGGGGTCCCCAGAGTCCAATTAACCAACTACCGCGAAATGGTCGGTGTGTGTGTGTGCGTGCGTGCTTGCGTGCGTCAGTGTGTGTGTGTGTGTGTGTGTGTGTGTGCGCGTGTGTGTGCGTGCGTGTGTGTGTGTGTGTTTGTGCGTGCGTGCGTGCGTGTGTGTGAACAGACTAGCTCAAAAACCATAAAACGTGCGTACCTGAAATTGGGTATTTAGTTATGTATATGCCCGCGATGTGACAGCACAAATGTCATCAAAATCGCTCAAAGGGAGGGGGTACTTTTACTTCAATAACTTTTTAAGTTTTTTTCGATTTTCTCAGAAACGGCTCTAACGATTTTGATTAAACTAAGTATTTGATCTATTTATATGCCCCAAGTATGACTGTAAAAATTTCATGAAAATTGATCAACCGGAGGGGGGACTTAACTTAATAAATTTTGTATCATTTTCATGTGTTTTTTTTATTTACTTAAAACAGGCTTTAACGATTTTGATCAAACCGGGTATTTGATGTATTTATATACCAAAGATGAGATAGCCAACATTTCATCAAAATTGGTCAAACGGAGCGGGCACTTTATTTCATACTTTTTTCCAATTTTTACCTTTTTGTCGATGATCTTCAAAACGGCTTTAACGATTTTTATCAAATTCGTCATGTTTAATGAAAATTAGGTGTTCTTTAATATCAGGTAAACATTATCATTATTAAAATGTTCTGAGGGGGCTTTTTTGGGAGGGGTTGGGGCCTTTTTTGTTTGTTTTTTTGTTTCCTATAAAGTAACTTTGTTTTTGTTTATATGGAGAAATTAACTGTCTCTTATTACGCCTTAAAATAAGAAATGGCTAAATATGAGATGTGATAAAAATAAAGAAAACATAGAATATTCAGAAAAATATTCAGTCAACTCATAAAACTCGTTGGGCCCATGCATGCGGAGTACGCCTTTAATGACAGACCATTGTTCATAATTAAAGCCGTTCTATTTATTTGAGAAGTGGCAATTAACAAAACGCATTGATTTCTAATCTAAGTAAGTTGGTAAGTGAAAGTTGTGTGTTGCGCGCACGCACCAGATTTTATCTGTATCGGATGGAAAATACGCAAACTTAATTACGCGATTAATGGGGTAAATAAGGGAAATGTAAAAAGCTGAAGGAACGCGGATTTGTCACATAATGAGGTCAAAGAACGAATATCACCCTCAAATACAAAATACTTGAGAATTTGAGGTCTCGTAAACAAACCTTTAAAACCTTAGTTCAATCCTTGCTATTACTGAAGTTACAGTCCTGTAGTTTTAAAATGAAAGGAAAGACGGCTTCCATAAGACAATAATATAAAAAAAAAGAAAAAAAAAAATTGGATATTTGGATCTATGCAGAAAGGAAGTAGAAATTGTGAACAAAGACTTGGTTAAAAACGTTATTCCGTCGGAATTTTCCCATCAGCTTCTATGCTTTAACCGTACCGAATTTTTACAACTTTATTCGGCTGGTAATTAACCCTTTAACCGGGCGGGACGTATATAGACGACCTGAAATATTTGTTGTTTTTATTATATTTATATATGTATATATAATTATAATGTTGTTTTTATTATTATTTATATATATATATATATATATATATATATATATATATATATATATATATATATAAACATAAACATAGATACATGTATCTACACCTAATAATACCTCTGTTGTACGAAAATATAAGTCCCACCAGTTCCAGGGTACAACATATATTTCAAGGACGCACTTATACGTCCGCCCGGTTAAAGGGTTAACCGATATCGAACTGAAACAATAAGAGGATAAATCGAAATCGTGGGAAATTGAATCGCTTTAAGCCGAACTTTTCCTTTCTATTATAAAATAGAAAATACAATTCGAAACTTCAATATGGTGGCCAAGAAAAGGGGTACAGGTTCTCTGAAGAAGAAGCAACGGTAGTTGCTGTTGGATAGTTACGAAGTCAAACTGGGCAGGGTGTCTACAGGTTTTTTATGAAAGAATTCTGTTGGGAGAAGGTCATTACGTTACCTGGGCCCTAAACTTAAAACCAACGAACTCTACACCCCAGCAGCATATTCACAAAGAACATCTCAGTTTTTTAGTGGTTCAGTCTTACTCAAAATTTCATTATCTCTAAAATACATTAGTATAAAATTTCACGTCAAATAACTTACGCCAAGTCAAAATCGGTTTATGATGCCTGAGATTGCCTGAGATGGGTTTTTTTTATAAACTTGGCGGAAAAAAATAATTACCCGTAAGTTCCAACGCCAGAAACTGGAAAATGTCTGATCCAAATGAATAATGTTACATACTGCAGTAGTAAAAAATAAAATTCTGCGTTAAATGACTGCCTAATTTAAAAGTTTGTTCACTCCGGTGCTGAGAGATATGTGAAGTATTCGTAGTGCTGGCAATTAAGATAACTACCTACTTATCAAAGGAAAAATCCTCAATCTGCTATGGCGAACCAACTCTAATTTTACAAATTATTCAACTACTTATTTAATTCAATATTAATTTTCAAGTCTTTAATCCACCATTTTGATTTGTAAATTTTTCATAAAAGTGTGAAATGAAATTATTTAATATTACACTTCAAACTTTTTTTTTTCAGTCAAGCACACATTTATAAATTGTTCTATTGTTGTTGTTGTTTCATTCTGTATAAAGCTAAACATTTATCTGTTATTTTCCTCATGCGATTAATATTACATAGGTTCAGAAATAACAAATATAGATTTGCACATCTTGCTAATTCATTCTTAGATACTAATGGAAATGTTTTTTCGGAATTTTCACTCATAATCTTGCAGACAAGTAAATGTTACAGAACCAGTGCAACCTTTTCATAATGAAGTGTGCAAGCGATTTTTTCCGGTGATGATCTACAGATAACGAAGTGAAAGCGTGCTTCCTGTAATAATAAAATAAACATTTTCAGGAATCAAAAAAAATATTATTTTGGTGGAAGAAAAAACTTCGTTTAGATAACATAAACCTCTATAAAAAGAATAATAATACCAAAGGTCTGAAAACTACCTTCAGAAATAATTTGCTTTTCGTTCAGCGAAGGGCCGCAGTTTCTAGTTAAGGGACTAAAAATACTTTCTTCATTAGTTTCCAAAAGAGGAGAAAGTTTTTGGTAACATTGTTACATTCTCCCTTTGTTTTTAATCATTGGAACTTAGTTATTATATAAATTTAATATATAACAAACATTTAAACCATATTTGGATATTTATTTAAGTAGGTACTCACACGTCGCCCCACCCGTCTTTTTTTTTTCATTCTCTCCACCTGACATGGTGGCTTAATGGGCCAAGGAGCTCATACAGCGTTACACACATGCCAAGAAAAGAAAAAAAATTCTAAATTTCATTAAGACGTTTTTTTTGGTAGTGATCCCGCTTCTTCTATTACTCGCCTTACCGCAGGGATGTTTAGTGTCCGAGGATATCTAGAAGTGTTCGTTGAAGTCCAGCTGCTCTTTACTGTTTCTTAAGCTTAAGTCTCATTAATTTTTCTACACTTTTTTATTATTCTACGATCATATTCATAGTTATCAGATCACGAAGAAATGGGCTTTATCAGCCAACAGGAATATTATTTTTTCTACATGAACAGCACATCCAGACATAAAACAAAAAGAAATAGTTCATCATGAAACTCATCACCTACCAATAGACGTCTAATGCATAACTCCTTAAAGGATTCTGCAATGGAAAATAAAAAATAAAAAAATTGAAAAACTAAACTAAAATTTAAAAGTTATATATTACTCATAATATGGGATTAACAATGATCCATGGAATTTTTCCCTTAACCTTTTCCATCCTACTTGTTGCCCTTGTTCAGGCATTTCATTGATGTTAGCTAATAAGTAAGAGGTTTTACCATATTTTTCCATTATTAGAAATGGTCCTTCGTAAAGTTTCATGAATTTCGGACATTGCTTGGTAAAGTCCTTCGGGATTTTTTGAGCTCGAAGTCAAGCCTGTCCTGGTTTAAACTTATAGCAAGAATGTAAATTATCAAATCTATTTTTCGTTTTTAATCTAGTCTGCTCGATTCCCTTTTGAGCATGCATTCTCATCTGCAATAAGATTTCCTCCGGTATTCCTTCTCCTTCTCTTTTCAAAAATTTTGTCAATTAGGTTTCCTCATGGTATTTTTTATTCTTTTTATAGATATTTATGTTTTCCAAACTAAGTTTTTTCTTCCACCAAAATAATATTTTTTTTATTCCTGAAAATGTTTATTTTATTATTACAGGAAGCACGCTTTCACCTCGTTCCTGCATCTTTTTTCCCAGTGTTGAACTTTTCTTATTTTTTTTATTTTTATTTTATTTTATTATTTTATTTATTTTTATTTTTTTATTTCTTAATTATTTTATTTTTATTATTTTATTTTTACTTTCACTTACCTATATATGAAATATATAGTAAGTGGAAGTATTGCGATCGTGAAAAAATTCGACTTCCGGTTTTCAACGGAAATACACGTTTTGGGGTCCCCTGAGTCGAAATGACCAAGTCCCGCGAAATGGTCTGTGTGTGTGTGTGTGTGTGTGTGTGTGTGTGTGTGAACAGACTAGCTCAAAAACTATAAACCGTGCGATCCTGGAATTGGGTATTTAGTGTAGGTATATGCCCGCGATGTGACAGCATAAATTTCATAAAAATTACTTAAAGGGAGGGGGTACTTTACTTAATAACTTTTTAGGTTTTTTTCGATTTTCTTAAAAACGGCTCTAACGATTTTGATTAAACTGAGTATTTCATCTATTTATATGCCCGAGATATGACTGTAAAAATTTCATCAAAATTGATTAACCGGAGGGGGGACTTTACTTAATAAATTTTGTAACATTTTCACGTGTTTTTTTTATTTAATCTAAATCGGCTTTAACGATTTTGATCAAACTTGGTATTTGATGTATTTATATGCCCGAGATATGACTAAAAATTTCATCAAAATTGATCAACAGCAGGGGGCACTTTACGTAATAAATTTTGTATCATTTTTACGTGCTTTTTTTATTTACTCAAAAACGGCTTTCACGATTGTGACCAAACTGGGTATTTGATGTATGTATATGCCGAATATGTGATAGCCAACATTTCATCAAAATTGATCAACCGAAGGGGGGACTTTACTTAATAAATTTTGTATCATTTTCACGGGGTTTTTTATTTACTCAAAAACGGCTTTAACGATTAATAAAAATAAGATATGAATGTAGAAAAATGTGTGAATTTGGGAAATGATATTTAACAAAACACGTCAATTTCTTATCTAAGTAAGTTGGTAAGTGAAAGTTGTGTGTTGCGCGCACGCACCAGATTTTTTATTTTTAGTTTCACTTACCTATATATGAAATATATAAGTATTTACACTACCTATATATGAAATATATAGTAAGTGGAAGTATTGCGATCGTGAAAAATTTCGAATTCCGGTTTACAACGGAAGTACACGTTTTGGGGTCCCCTGAGTCGAAATAACCAAGTCCCGCGAAATGGTCTGTGTGTGTGTTTTTGTGTGTGTGTGTGTGTGTGTGTGTGTGTGTGTGTGTGTGTGTGTGTGAACATACTAGCTCAAAAACTATAAACCGTGCGAACCTGAAATTGGGTATTTAGTGTATGTATATGCCCGCGATATGACAGCAAAAATTTCATCAAAATTGCTCAAACGGAGGGGGTACTTTATTCAATAACCTTTTTCAATTTTCTCAAAAACGGTTTTACCGATTTTGATCAAACTGGGTATTTGATTTATGTATATGCCAAAGATGTGATAGCCAACATTTCATCACAATTGGTCAACCGGAGGGGGGACTTTACTTAATAAATTTCATATCATTTTCACGTGTTTTTTTTTTTTTATTTACTCAAAAACGGCTTTAAAGATTTTGATAAAACTGGGTATTTGATGTATGTATATGCCAAAGATGTGATAGCCAACATTTCATCAAAATTGGTCAAACGGAGGGGGCACTTTATTTCATAACTTTTCATAACTCATTTCAATTTTTACCTTTTTTTCGATTATCACAAAAGGAGAAAAATTAAAAATATTCAGTCAACTCATAAAACACGTTGAGCCCGGGCATGCGTAGTACGTCTTTAATGACAGACCATTGTTCATAATTAAAGCCGTTCTGTTCATTTAATGGAAATTATTTGTTTCATGGTAACTAATTGAAATTATAGAATCAGACGACTTGGAGTATTATGCTTGCATTGCCGAATTATGACAAGTAAAATCTTTTATTTAATAATAAAATAAATTAGTGTTTTTTATAGGGCAAATGAAAACAAAAATAAGAAATGAATGTGTAAAAATGTGTAACTTTGAGAAGTGGCATTAACAAAACGCATTAATTTCTAATTTACGTAAGTTGGTAAGTGAAAGTTGTGTGTTGCGCGCACGCACCAGATTTTTTTATTTTATTTAAGATCTTTTCTTATCTTTTGCCATTTCCTGTAAAGAATACTTTAAGAAATCTATTCTGGATTCTAAATGGTCGACACTTTCATTTATAAATGTAATTTTACAGTCAGTCTCCTGGCTCTGATTATCTGATTATTTACCTAATATTCTACTTACAAGCTCATAAAGCTTGGATTGGTTTTGATAATTTTCTTCTTTTTTTTTTTTTTCCTGATATCTTCATACTTTTCTATCATTTTCTCATTGTGACTTATTAAGTTTTTATTTAATTCATCAAATTTTGCCATCACTTGGGTTAGAACCGGATCATGTGTTAAATCTAATGCCTCTTTATCAGATTCGTTTTTCGCGATAACCCTTCTTCCTTTTATCTATTCATTTAGAATTTTCCACTTACTTTTCATTATCTAGTCTTCTAGATGCAATTTTGTTAATATGCTAGTAAATATAATTAATGAAAAAAAAAAAAGTTTACCTACAAGCAAAACAAAACGTATAAGCAAAATAGTAACTAATTCGCTGAAGGCATAACAGAACCTACCACAGCGATAAATATTCCCAACAATCCATAGAAGACTACCGATCAAGATTAAACTTACAATTGAAGCGTGGAAATGCATAAGGGTCTAAGTGCCAAAAAAATGAAACAAAGCTTTTTTTGCCAAATTGTTATATTTGCCAAAGCCATTCTTCAGAAATGGGTATAAGTAATGTTTTGTTGTTAGAAAAGAGTTCATTGAACGTATGAAAGATGGCATGGGTGAAGCACTGAACGTAGTTCACCCTAAAGGGTATAAGTCACATCATTTCTGTAAAAAATTCTTAAGACGCTTACACCCTTATCCATTTTTACACTTCAATTAATTGGGCGACAGATGAGTATTGATAAATACTTAAACCTTAATCAAAAGAAAATGACTTTTTCGTAATATTGATTCACATTCTGTAGGGATTAATAAATAATAAATAAACAACAAGCAATAAATCAACCGATTAACCTTCCACCAAGGATAGTTAAATTTGAGTTCACCAAACAAAAATTGTTAAGGTATAAAAATAACACAATTGTAATCGAAAATGCTTTTATATTTCAATTAAACATGCTTAAACGAATCAATTTATACAATCAAAAGAAATCATTGAACCTAATAAATTAAAATAAACAATTTAAGCAATATAAGAATGCAGTTTTGAGGAAACATCTATCTTAAACAGCCAACTGTTCTATAATATTTTAATAATGTGCATTTTTAATAACACGTGGCTATCTCAATTTTTAACACATTCAATGATAAAAAAATTCATATTACAATTTAAAGTTCATACATTACAATATGTTCTGCTCAATTTATTCAATGTCCCCACAAGGAACGCCAAATTTCTATGGTGGGCTTTTTTAATTTAAATTATTTGGGCCTTTCTTTTGATATTTGTCCCTTACTATTCCATCAGATACCCGTGTTATTAAGGGGAACCATGAAGAATTCAAAGAATGGGAAATGTATATCTACATATATTTTATTCTTAATTAACTCTTTGCACTCGACGTCTCCGGAGCGGAGCCATTTAACATTTGTCTTCAAACTCGAGGGCTCCGCTAAGGAGACAATGCAAATAATTTTCTTTTTTTAACATATAAGGACATAAACAAATCGTAAAAACAATTTATAGAATATTTCGCTGTTGGTGATAAATGAGGGTCGCGGCTCGCGGTGTTTTTCGTTATTTTTACAGTACGTTATTATCTTAACATCGGCTATATTTTGTGGTTTTAATTCATCTTTAATTTCCTCAATTGTATAATAATTTAGTTCGGGGCACCAAATAATCCCTTTCCTTTGATTTAGTTTCCCATGTGCTTCTACTTTAACCGGAAAGTTATTATGTAGATTTTCACTTTTTAGAAATTATAAAAAAATATATAAAATTTGAATTTTATTTTTTAGATTAATATAAAATAATAATATAAAATCTGGTGCGTGCTCGCACCACACAACTTTCACTTACCAACTTACTTAGATTAGAAATTAATGCGTTTTGTTTATTTGTTTATTTAACGTCCATTTTTATGCTACTTAGGCTAATCGGACGATGCTACAGTGGGAGTCCTAAATTTTGCCTATCCAGGTATAATTAGGATAGGGATCTTTAACGAGTACCTGACATCGTACAGGCTCGGGACCTCCATTTTTAATGCGTTTTGTTAATTGCCACTTCTTAAATAAATAGAACGGCTTTAATTATGAACAATGGTCTGTCATTAAAGGCGTACTCCGCATGCGTGAGCGCAACGAGTTTTATCAGTTGACTGAATATTCTATGTTTTCTTTATTATTATCACATCTCATATTTAGCCATTTCTTATTTTAAGGCGTAACGAGAGACAGTTAATTGCTCCATATAAACAAAAACAAAGGTACTTTATAGGAAACAAAAAAGGCCCCTACCCTATTTAAGCCCCCTCAGAACATTTTAATAATGATAAAGCTTACCTATAGCTTAACATCTAATTTTCATTAAACATGACGAATTTGATAAAAATCGCTAAAGCCGTTTTTGAGATCATCATTGTAAAAATTGGAAAACAATTATGAAATAAAGTCCCCCCTCCGGTTGATCAATTTTGATGAAATGTTGGCTATCACATCTTTGGCATATACATAAATCAAATACCCAGTTTGATCAAAATCGGTAAAACCGTTTTTGAGTATTTTCCAATCCAGAAATAGTATTCATAACATATTCCATACGAGACGCTATCACTCACCCATATATTTTTTCCCAATGGGCTGCCTCTCCCGTATTTTTTTACTTTCACTTACCTATATATGAAATATATAGTTAGGGAAAGTATTGCGATCGTGAAAAATTTCGACTTCCGGTTTTCAACGGAAATATACGTTTTGGGGTCACCTGAGTCCAAATAACCAAGTCCCGCGAAATGGTCTGTGTGTGTGTGTGCGTGTGCGTGTGCGTGTGTGTGAACAGACTAGCTCAAAAACTATAAACCGTGCGAACCTTAAATTGGGTATTTAGTGTATGTATATTCACGCGTTGTGACAGAAACAATTTCATCAAAATTGGTCAAAAGGAGGCGCTACTTTATTTAATAACTTTTTACGTTTTTTTTCGATTTTCTCAAAAACGGCTCAAACGATTTTGATTAAACTGAGTATATGCCCGAGATATGACTGCAAAAATTTCATCAAAATTGATCAACCGGAGGGTAGTAGCGGATCCAGAAATTTTCTCAGGGGGGGCGCACTTTTTTTTATTTTGCATCATAAAGGAGCTATTTTAAAATACTAGTGCACATTTAAGTAGTAAATTTATATTAAATGTTTAAATACAATCCATTTTTCATTTAAGGAGTTTAAAAAATTATGTAAGATAGCCCTCTTTATATAGAAATAGTAATAATTGATTGGTGTCCTCACTTCCCAGAAGGGGGGGGGCACGCCCCCCGGCCCCTCCCCTGGATCCGCCACTGCCGGAGGGGGTACTTTATTTAATAACTTTTTACGTTTTTTTTCGATTTTCTCAAAAACAGCTCTAACGATTTTGATTAAACTGAGTATATGTTCTATTTATATGCCCGAGATATGACTGCAAAAATTTCATCAAAATTGATCAACCGGGGGGCAGTAGCGGATCCAGAAATTTTCTCAGGGGGGGCGCACTTTTTTTTATTTTTTTATTTTGCATCATAAAGGACCTATTTTTAAATATTAGTGCACATTTAAGTAGTAAATTTCTATTAAATGTTTAATTACAACCCATTTTTTATTTAAGGAGTTTAAAAAATTATGTAAGATAGCCCTTTTTATACAGAAATAGTAATAATTGATTGGTGTCCTCACTTCCAGGGGGGGGGGGCGCCCTCTGCGCCCCTCCCCTGGACCCGCCACTGCCGGAGGGGGTACTTTACTTAATAAATGTATCATTTTCACGTGTTTTTTTTATTTATTTAAAAACGGCTTTAACAATTTTGATCAAACTGGGTATTTGGTATATGTTTATGACAGAGATGTGACAGCCAACATTTCATCAAAATTGGTCAAACGGATGGGGCACTTTATTTCATAACTTTTTTTCCAATTTTTACCTTTTTTTCGATCGAACTAAAACGTCTTTAATGATTTTCATCAAATTCGTTATGTTTAATGAAAATCAAGTCTTCTTTTATATCAGGTAAGCTTTATCATTTTTAAAATGTTCTGAGGGGGCTTAAATGGGGTAGGGGCCTTTTTTGTTTTCCTATAAAGTACCTTTGTTTTAGTTTAAATGGAGAAATTAACTGTCTCTCGTTACGCCTAAAAGTAAGAAATGGCTAAATACGATATATGAAAAAATCAAGTAAACATATACAGGAGAAAAAAAGAAAAATATTCCGTCAACTCATAAAACACGTTGAGCCCACGCATACGCAGTACGTCTTTAATGACAGACGATTTTTTATAATAAAAGCCATTATATTCATTCAATGGAAATTATTTTTTTCCATGATAACTAAATGAAGTTTTCAACAAGTACTTAGAGAATTATAAAATCAGACGCTACGGAGTATTATGCTTGCATTGCCGAATTGTTACGAGTAATAACTTTTATTTAACAATACAATCTTTAGTGTACCTTAGAGAGAAAATACAAACAAAAATAAGAAACGAATGTGTAAAAATATGTGTGACTTTGAGAAGCGGCAATTAACAAAACCCTTCAATTTCTAATATAAGTAAGTTGGTAAGTGAAAGTTGTATGTTGCGTGCACGCACCAGATTTTTTTTTATCCACTCCAACTGACATGGTGACTTGATGGGCCAAGTAGCTAATAAAACAGTACTTCCGCTGTTAATTGTGTATTAGTCATTTTCGAGTACTTTTCTGTTTTAATAAATGTTCTCAGGTTTTCATGAAAATAGAATCTGGGATTTTAGGAAACTTGTTACAAAATAGTCTAGTTTACTTAAATCTTAAAGTTTAGAACAAAAATTCTATATAAACTATTACTGCATAAAAAAAAAAAAAAAAAAAAAAAAAAAAAAAAAAAAAAAAAAAAAGCTTTTATTAAGTGACAGTTTAGTTGGAAAACGAGGTCTTTTTTACTTAAGCATGCAAGTTAATTGTAGTGACCGTATATATTTATATGTATGTATCATATGAGGCGTTTGGTTTCAAAACCGGTTACATCCATTTTTTTAAACAATTTTTTCTTTATTTTTTCAAGTTTTTCATGTTAAAAAAATGTGTTAGATGCGTTTTTTTCAAAAATGTCTAGATCCATCGAAAAATAATACTAAAAAAATCCATTTCTTATCAAAAGCGGTTCCAATTGATCCTTTTTTGATGAATCTTGAAAAATTGTTGAAAATGGATGTACCTGGTTTTGAAACCAAACGCCTCATATATTACCTACTTTTCTATTATATAAAAAAAGTTATACTTTTCAAATTTTATTATTTCGTTTCATATTTCATGAAAAATGAAGAAATCAGAATGCAGGGATAAAGACAAAAAAATAAAAAAATTATTTTTAAATTAAATAAAAAGTCTTATAATTTGTAAAGTGGGAGTTGAGACAGAGGTTTTGTCCTCGACATCCGTATAAATATAAAATACTAGCTAGGGTGCCCGGCTTCGCTCCGGTAGTTGTGTGGTAGTTTTAATAGCAGAAACAACTTTAAAATTAAAGGAAATATAGAACAAAATTAACACTTTCTTGAAACTTTTAACATTTTATCAATATTAAGATTCGAGATCTGAGAGTCCGCCCAAATAAGGAACCCTATAACTTTATAGGGGGTTAAAAATGGTGAATGAACAAATAATTTTGCTGCAACTTTGTCGAGTATTGCATCTTTATTGATGTTTTCTGTGATTCTGAATCTTATAAGCCCATTCCAAGCAGTCAGCAGATAATAAGTCATTAGATTATAGTTAAAAAATCTATTAATTAAAAAACTATATTTCGAGTACTGTGATGGTCCTTTTAGATCCAGAAGTTTAGAAACTACCGAAGATTCATAGAAACTTTTTTTTAAGACCTTTCTTCCAGTTCAACCTCCCTTAAGATATCCCCCCCCCCCCGTAATTTGGCCGGACTCTGCACCTACTATTACAAAGTAAAGACCAAAATATCATGAGGGCAAAATTTTTTCATCATATTTCTTTTTATCCTGAACTATGAGGGGTGATAAAATCTTATTGAAAAAATGCTGTAATTGGAGCTAGTCATTTTGTCAACTGGGATGCTCATCTTACATAGTAATAAAACCATTTTTCATAATTACATACAATAAGAACACTTCAAACTTTTTATTTTCGATTTATATTCAGTCAATTCATCTCTTCTTTTTTGTTTTATGTCTGTTTTTATTCGCTCACTGTACTACTAAAAAATGTTCACTCATATTGCATTAAATTTACTTAAGTATATGTTATATATTGATTAAATGTAATGTGTTAATCAATTAGCCTTCTTATGATAAAACTATTTTTTTAAGGAATCCATTTGGTTTTTTAATTGATTGCAGAGATGTAAAATCATTATTTTATTTTGAAAGAAAAAGTGAAACTAATTATTTTCGCTTGATTTTTTAGTAATTTAAAAAGAACAGCTGAAAAAATATATACCTAACCTTTACAAACTGAACAGGAATGAATGAACAATAAACATTGAGTGAAACACACCCTAGCGCTTCCTGGTAGCCTGGAGCTCGAACTAAATTTTTCATTCATAAACTCGTATGTCATTCTCAGGTACGCTAATTACATGGTGCGAGAGGCTTAAAATTCCAGTCCTTTTTTCTTCAATTTTACACCCTTTAGAGAAAAACGGAAACCTTCTTCTCCGTTAGGGGTTATATAGCAACACGCTAACATAACTTTCTTAAACGTACGTTGAGTCGTTTTTGAGCCTTATCGGCACGCACATTGTACACTTTGCTTTATAATATATATTGATTTACCTCTCTATTGTATAAAAAAAGTTTTATTGAGACTTACGATCTTTCATCTTGCAATCCTGGTATCATAGGTGGAAGGACAACCATTACATGGTACTAAATCCTATTTCCCACTTTCCCTTCGTCGTTTATAAACAGTAAGAGACATCAAAATATATCATGCAATATGCAGTAAAAAAACATGAATTATGAAACAAGAATTCTGTCTGTAAAAAGAAGAGCAGAAGTCTTCTGTAAAAAGAAGAGAAGTCGTAGCAAATGGCCTGGGCAATCGAAGCGATGTTAAAAAACATCAAATAAATAAATAAAAAAAGAATTCTGTAAATTTGCTAGCAAATAATTCAAAATAATAATCTTTATAAAATATTCCATGAGAAAGAAAGTTAGAGTAAAACCAGAATTTATTTACAGTTTATATTTCTAGACCAACTCAGCACAAAAGCATGAGCTTTTAAAAACTGGGAATTTTTTATCAATCTTAAAAATGACATATTACAATAACATACAATTTTTTTCTTCTAGAAATGATCTTTAAATTTGCGAATGTTTTGTATTCAACAATTTCTTAAAGACACCAATATTTACAAATATGTATAAAGTTGCCGGTATTGAATAAAGTTTCTATGTATTTGATCTATGTACGTGATCCATTATAAGTAATTGATGTATTTGATCCATTGTATGTAATCTAAAAAGAAATAACTTATTTCTTTGTAAATAGCAATTAAGCAGTCTTATTTCAAATAAGACTTCAATTTTTAAAAAATATTGTTACTATGTTATATTATGACACATTGTTTTTATGAATAATTATCCACAAAAAAAATTATTACGTATACTAGCAAATGTTTCATGTTCGATAAATTATAATGGTTCAATATGCGCATTCAACTGTCTAAGTGGTAATGAAACTGGTATTTTCGCTAGTTTGATTATAGCGATCGGGAAATTTTTATTTTCACTTACCTATATATGAAATATATAGTAAGTGGAAGTATTGCGATCGTGAAAAATTTCGACTTCCGGTTTTCAACGGAAATACACGTTTTGGGGTCCCCTAAGTCCAATTTACCAAGTCCCGCGAAATGGTCTGTGTGTGTGTGTGTGTGTGTGTGTGTGTGTGTGTGTGTGTGTGTGTGTGTGTGTGTGTGTGTGTATGTGTGTGTGTGTGTGAACAGACTAGCTCAAAAACTACAAACCGTACGAACCTGAAATTGAGTATTTAGTGTATATATATTCGATTTTCTCAAAAATGGCTCTAACAATTTTGATTAAACTGAGTATTTGATGTATTAATATGCCCTAAATATGACTGTAAAAATTTCATCAAAATTGGTCAACCGGAGGGGGGACTTTACTTAATACATTTTGTATCATTTTCACGTGTTTTTTTTTATTTACTAAAAAACGGCTTTAACGATTTTGATCAAACTGGGTATTTGATGTATGTATATGCCAAAGATGCGATAGCCAACATTACATCAAAATTCATCAACCGGAGGGGGGACTTTACTCATAAATTTTGTATCATTTTTACGTGTTTTTTTTTATTTACTCAAAAACGGCTTTAACGATTTTGATCAAACTGGGTATTTGATGTATGTTTATGCCAAAGATGTGATAGCCAACATTTCATCAAAATTGGTCAAACGGAGCGGGCACTTTATTTCATAATTTTTTTCCAATTTTTACCTTTTTTTCGATGATCTCAAAAACGGCTTTAACGGTTTTTATCAAATTCGTCATGTTTAATGAAAATTAGGTGTCCTTTAATATCAGGTAAGCTCTATCATTATTAAAATGTTCTGAGGGGGCTTTTTTGGGGGGGGCTTTAGGACTTTTTTGTTTGTTTGTTTCCTATAATGTACCTCTGTTTTTGTTTATATGGAGAAATTAACTGTCTCTCGTTACCAAGGGCGTACCCAGGATCAAAACTAGGGGGGGCAAGCTAAAATCTAGGGGGGGGCAAGCTATGGTCGTTCAGGTAGTAACATCTTACCGCGGAAAAGGTGAATGAAACCAAAATTATGTATAATTATAGCAGTGCTTTATCAACTAAGTTATTACAATTATTTGCTTGAAAAAAATGTATTCTATCATTGCTTCCAGTCTTAAGAGCCTAAAAAATTATTGCTTCCAGTCTTAAGAGCCTAAAAAATTATTCCTTCCAGGGGGGACAGCCGCCCCCTCCTGCCCCCCGTTGGGTACGCCCATGCTCGTTACGCCTAAAAATAAGAAATGGCTAAATATGAGATATGATAAAAATAAACAAAACATAAAGAAGAGAAAAAAAGAAAAATATTCAGTCAACTCATAAAACTCGTTGAGCCCTTGCATGCGGAGTACGCCTTTAAGGACAGACCAATGTTCATAATTAAAGCCGTTCTGTTCATTTGAGAAGTGACAATTAACAAAACGCATTAATTTCTAATCTAAGTAAGTTGGTAAGTGAAAGTTGTGTGTTGCGCGCACGCACCAGATTTTTTTATTTGTCCAACTGTGTAAACTGTTAAATATCATATTCTTAAATATAGCATAACTCAATCGAGCAAAGCTATAAATTCGTTAAAATGACATTGGCTAACGACCAACAGATTCCTCGTTTTACCATTAGGTAGCCTTATTTTAGTACTATGGCACACCATCGAATTTGAAAAACGCGATTTCAATATTACTTACATACTTAAATAATTTCTTATAAATATATAATTAAACTGGGGACCGGGTAGATCAAGTGGACAAAGCCGCTAGCAATAGGTGATCTAAGTTAAGCAACGTCGAACGTGGTTTGTACTTTGATGGCTGACTGCCCACAGTGAAAGCCACACTGATCGGTTGTAGGAGTGATAACCTTATCCTATCGAGAATCGCGGTGTGGCTTTGCTAGATGTCAGAAGCCGCCCAGAGGTTTCGGTCCGTGGACGGTCTGCTTCATAGAAAGAAATATCATAGAAAGAAATATAGGTCCTTTTTGCTAACTCTGAGCAGCTATAATCTGTGGGCCTATAAATATTATAGACCAATTTGCCACTGCCCTTGAACCGGATAGAGCTGACACATCGTTGGGGAAAGACACTGCCAAGTTGACCCCAATATGATTGGTTATTAGCAATGGCAAAAAATAACTGTTAAGCGAAATATTATGACTAATATAACGCCCAAACACCAGATCCCCCCCCCTCATGATTTAATTAATAGCACCTTAACACCTGATAGAGGCTAGGTGTGCTCCAAAGGGTCCCTCAAACACAGGGTTGAATTTATGCTTAACTTGTTGACCATTGCCAATTTTTTGGGCGATTGGATCCATTAATCTGATTAAACCATTACTTATTTTAGATATTAAAAACTGTATTTCTTGTTTAACAGTTGTTACAGGAGCTACTGATGGTATTGGCAAGGCCTATGCAATAGAATTAGCTAAACGAGGCATGGATATTATTCTCATTAGCAGGAATGAAATGAAATTGGCCAACACAGCTTCAGAAATAGGTAAATGATAATATACCCTATGTTTTATAATTTTTTTTTTTTTTTTACTTACAACTTTTATTCACTCCTGTCAAGATTTATATTAACAACTGATGAATTTTAGATCATCATAAAATTGAAAAACATAAGATACATGACAAGAAGCAGTATCTAGTGGTATCTCCTCTTGTCATTATAATAATAGATATTAGATATCTATCATTCAGCCTTCTGAGGGTGTTTATTGGCATGAATGTTGTTTATAAGTGTGTTAAGATTTCCAAATTTCATGCTGAAGAGTAAAGGTGATTTAGTTGTATTTTCAAAGTATATACCAGTCACGTAACTTTCCTAAAGAATGTTGTAGTCTGTGAGGCATATGTTGGATGTTCATATCTTTTTTATTAAAAAGTAATTTTATATGAAGAGAAAAAATCGTCCAAGGCCGGAATTCAACCCTTGGTCTGTGCATTACCATTGCCGCGCTAAACATTGATACCATTGTTTTCTCTTCATATGACATCATTTAATAATTATTAAAAAATAATAAACAATTGATGCTGTTAAAATGTCACATTTGTGGGTGTAATGTGTTTTTATGTAAGTGTGGTTCATATACAATGGATGTGCATGTAACATCGTAATGGGTATAAAATAAATTCAACCTGCTACTTCTATAACAGCTGCCTAGCTGTTGAACAAATCTAAGTTTCTTTAAAACCAGTCCATCTTTAGGAATTGATTTTATTCCTAGGAAATCTTCAATGTTTCAACTTGAATTCATAATTCTTAATGATTCATAAGCCTGCAAATAAAAAATAAAAAAATACCAGGCTATCAATGTGGATTTAGGATACATCTCTCAGATCAGAAATTATGTTGATATTTCTAGATGTTGCCCTAGAATTTGAACTCAATAATGATTTTTTTATTTCCTCTTGTTATCAAATCATTCATATTCAAATTAAATTAACAATTAAGTAAAACAACAAATATATTATTTATATTAGTTTGGATTATTCCTCTAAGCATAAATTATCATTTATTTAATGTTCTGTTATGGCATTTGGTTGGTTAATCTTAATTTTGTTTATTAATTCTTTTAAGTTTGGTCTCTATGTATAATTCTGAATTTTGCTTGAATGCCATGTTTTAAAATCAATAAAAATATGCTCCACCCGGCAGATGGACATTGTCCATGCCTATATGTTTATGTATATTACAAACTTGGAAGTATCTTTATTTTGTAAAATATACAGTTTATTATTATTAATTTTCATTTGTCTATTTCAGAGAAATCACATGGAGTAGAAACATTCTGGATTAAGGCAGATTTTGCTACAAGGGACTGTTACAGTCACATAGAAAAAAAACTATTTGATAAAGATATCGGAATATTAGGTTGGTTTTTAATAATATATTATTATAAGTTGATATTGTTCATTGGTATGTTAAAAATAATAGGAGAAACAGTTTGTTTATTTTACAAAAAATAAAAATTTATAATGACTTGAGAGAAAGTAATGTGTGTAAAAGTGTGTGTAAAAGTAGTGTGTAAAAGATGAATATGTATATTTTATTTTTCAAAACTTTTTTTCTTAGTAAATAATGTTGGAACACTACATTTCGTAAGTCAAGAATACACTGAGGTTGAGAAAGATATTTTGTGGAAAGAAATTGACATTAACTGTGGTGCTCCAGTTATGATGACAAGAATAGTTTTACCAAAAATGAAACAAAAACGAAAAGGACTAATTGTAAATATGAGCTCTATCTCATCATTAACATCATTTCCGACGATGAGTCTTTATGCCGCTACAAAGGTGAGTAAACAAGAAAATTATAATACATTTTTATATAACATTATAAATCATTTTAACCCTCTGCTTATGGACCACTGATTGGTTGTTAGAAACAGGATGGACTCTAAGTTACATTTTCAGCAATATGAGTATAAAAAGTAAAAATTTTAGTTCATTTTTCTAATTACAAGAATCACTTATTTTAGAATAGAATAGAATAAAGCTTAATGGACCCGAAGGCCCGACACCGACACCACCAATCCTTCCCTATATATCTCCATCCACCTCCCCCAGTCCAATCCCAAATTAACAAGTTCTACTTTCATCAATCATCCCACCTTCCCCTAGGCCTACCCCTCGGTCGTTTTCCAGTTGGTAAAACATTTATCCGTCTTTTAGGTATTCTTTCGCAACTAAGACTCGCAATTTTGAATGCCCACTTTAACTGACGCGCAGCTATAGCCTCGATTACATTTACTGGGTAAAGTTCATGCAATTCCGCATTGTGCAGCCGTCTAAATTCCCCTGTTGACTCATCCTTCTTCGGCCCAAATATTCTACCCAGTACTTTATTTTCAAAGACCTTAAGGCATTTCTCATCCCTTCCTGTAAGCGGCCATATTTTACATCCATAAAGAATCGTCGGAAGGATTATAGTTTGTAAATCCTAATTTTTTAATTTCGGGATAGAAGGCATGAGCTAAGTAATTTTTCAACCGAAAAATAACAAGAATTTCCCGACTTTGACCTAGCCTTAATTTCCTCTTCAATTTCGTTTTTTTCTAGTTCTTCTAGTACTACTTCTTTGGTATTCCTAGTTCAGTAAGAATGTTATACAGTTTATTGTGGTCTATTGAATCATAAGCCTTTTTGAAGTCGACATACAGTTGATGTACAATACCGTTGCATTCTAATTTTTTCTCTAATGTTAAATGAGAGAATATTTGGTCTACAGTTTAACGGTTCGGTCTGAAACTAAATTGATAGTTTCCGATAATTTCCTCAGCGTATTCGGTGATTCGACTTGTCAGGATTGACGTTAATATTTATAGCAGACCGGAAGTAATGAGATACCACGATAGTTATTAGTATCTGTCCGCGACCCCTTCTTGTGAATCAGAATAAGTATTAGGGTCTGGCCACACATGTCCGCACCGGATCCGCACCGTAGCAATAATACAGGTTATGTTCAGAATATTTTTAATTTAACTTACATATTACCTTTAGCAATGCCTAAATTTCAGGCATGTCAGACACAGGCCACTTTAGGCCTAACTAAAGGTAATATGTAAGTTAAATTAAAAATATTCTGAACATAACCTATATTATTGCTACGGTGCGGACATGTGTGGCCAGACCTTTACACGGTGGGCCAGACCCCCCTACCGTGCATCCCCCCCACATCTCTATAAATTGCATATCGTTGTGTTCCTTGTGATAAAAGATTAAGAAAAAGCCAATGTTCCCAGAAAAAAAAGTGGCCGCACTAATCCAAAATGGCGTTCAAACATGGCGGAATGAGAAATTTGATTTTAGTTAGTTTTTTATTACTGACATTCACCATTATGCTTAATTTCGCCATAACTGGTCTTTTATTAAAGCTAGGTAGTTCTAGATTCAGAATTAATAAACAAACGTTCTAAAATAATTAGTCTTGACAACATAAAATACCTTTAAAGTCAATTTTTTCAAGTCACTCACGTAAAAGTTAAAATTCCAAGTTAATTTGTGATTAAACGGCCATCGTTAACGAAAAACGCCCTGAAATAAAACATCTGGAGCAATTATTCTTCTTTATAAATCAGTGGTCAAATTTCAAAATATATCAACTAGTTTTATAGAAAACGGACCTTAGCGGCGAAAAGGCGCCAATGACTCGGGCGCATCCAGTCCTCTGCCACATCGTTCAGTTCTCATACACGATATAATTACAGCGGATTTAGGATATTATTTTGAATGTATAATCGAGTCTATGTAACTGCAAGTTTTTAATTCACAGAAATAATTAATATAACCTTTTTTTTTTTTTTTATCATATATAAATCTGATTAATAAAGGATATGAATATGATAAATAATAATGAATTAGTCTCAGATTGCACATTATCTAAACCTCACTTATGTTGACATAAACTGGTTCCCTTGAAATGAAATAATAATGTACTCATAGTAGTAGTTGGGTTACAGACACTGAGGGCATCTGTTCATTCGTGAAATTTGAAATAAATGCATTTTCGCAAAGTATTGATTGTTTACAGATTTAAAAACAATCAAAATAAAAAAGATAAATAAAAAGTTCTGTTTGTTCGTTGGTATGTAGAAATTATTCATAATACCATACAATTTAGGAAGTATATACCTAACACAATTTATATATATATATATATATATATTTATATATATATATATATGTGTGTGTATATATATGATTAATTTAAAATTAAACCACTAATGGAGAGGAAAACCAATTAAAACATGTAAGTATTCATGCATCTAATGGTCAATAATTCACGAAGTTTTGGCCTTTTTCGGTTTCTTGCATATAACTAAACATCAAAAAGTTTACTTTCTCTTTTATTAGAAGAAAGGGTATACTAATACAAATAAAATGAAATATTTGAAGTGGAAATCGGATTAGTTATTTAGCCAAATTCGGACATCAAAGAACGGTAATTTGTACCATTTCGGTGGAAACTCATGTTCCAACGCCTATAACACGACAACATGTACTCTAAATGAAAAATGTTATAGATAAAAGTTTTAGGACATTAAATTAAGCATAAAACCAGCCCATTTATTTTTAAATTAACTAATTACTAAGTAGAGATACAAATGAAAACGTGAAAGTATTCGTAGCGCTTAATTCCTTCTTTTGTGAAGCCTAAGGGTATATGATAAAATATTCACAGAACTAACTATTTAGGTGGGTTTATTTTATGCTTAATTTAATGTTCTAAAACTTTTATATGTAACATTTTTCATTTAGAGTATATATTATCGAGTTATAGTCGTTGGAACATGAGTTTCTATCAAAAGGGTAAAAATTACCGATCTTTGATGTTCGAATTTGGCTAAATAACTAATACGATTTCCACTTCAAATATTTCATATTATTTGTATTAGTATACCCTTTCTTCTAATAAAAGAGAAAGTAAAAGTTTTGATGTGTAGTTGTATGAAGGAAAGATGTAGTTAAAAGATTGAAGTAAGCGCTACGAATACTTTCACGTTTTCATTTGTATCTCTACTTAGTAATTAGTTAATTTAAAAATAAATGGGCTAGTTTTATGCTTAATTTAATGTCCTAAAACTTTTATCTATAACATTTTTCATTTAGAGTACATGTTGTCGTGTTATAGGCGTTGGAACATGATTTTCCACCGAAATGGTACAAATTACCGTTCTTTGATGTCCGAATTTGGCTAAATAACTAATCCGATTTCCACTTCAAATATTTCATTTTATTTGTATTAGTATACCCTTTCTTCTAATAAAAGAGAATGTAAACTTTTTGATGTTTAGTTATATGCAAGAAATATGAAAAAGGCCAAAACTTCGTGAATTATTGACCATTAGATGCATGAATACTTACATGTTTTAATTGGTTTTCCTCTCCAGTAGTAGTTTAATTTTAAATTAATCATATATATACATATATATACACATATATATATATATATATATATATATATATATATATATATAAATTGTGTTAGGTATATACTTCCTAAATTGTATTATAAATAATTTCTACATATCAACGAACAAACAGAACTTTTTATTTATCTTTTTTATTTTGATTGTTTTTAAATCTGTAAACAATCAATACTTTGCGAAAATGCATTTATTTCAAATTTCACGAATGAACAGATGCCCTCAGTGTCTGTAACCCAACTACTACTATGAGTACATTATTATTTCATTTCAAGGGAACCAGTTTATGTCAACATAAGTGAGGTTTAGATAATGTGCAATCTGAGACTAATTCATTATTATTTATCATATTCATATCCTCTATTAATCAGATTTATATATGTTAAAAAAAAAAAAAAAAAAGGTTATATTAATTATTTCTGTCAATTAAATACTTGCAGTTACATAGACTCGATTATACATTCAAAATAATATCCTAAATCCGCTGTAATTATATCGTGTATGAGAACTGAACGATGTGGCAGAGGACTGGATGCGCCCGAGTTATTGGCGCCTTTTCGCCGCTAATGTCCGTTTTCTATAAAACTAGTTGATATATTTTGAAATTTGACCACTGATTTTTAAAGAAGAATAATTGATCCAGATGTTTTATTTCAGGGCGTTTTTCGTTAACGATGGCCGTTTAATCACAAATTAACTTGGAATTTTAACTTTTACGCGAGTGACTTGAAAAAATTGACTTTAAAGGTATTTTATGTTGTCAAGACTAATTATTTTAGAACGTTTGGTTATTTATTCTGAATCTAGAAGTACCTAGCTTTAATAAAAGACCAGTTATGGCGAAATTAAGCATAATGGTGAATGTCAGTAATAAAAAAACTAACTAAAATCAAATTCGTCATTCCGCCATGTTTGAACGCCATTTTGGATTAGTGCGGCCACTTTTTTTTCTGGGAATATTGGCTTTTTCTTAATCTTTTATCACAAGGAACACAACGATATGCAATTTATAGGGATGTGGGGGGGGGGGGGGGGGGTGCACGGTAGGGGGGTCTGGCCCACGTACTATACAGACTCTTTCCATTATTCGGGTATTTACTCATACTCCCAGATCTTTTTATCAAAAGATGTATTTTTGAAATCTTAGCTTCCTCACATGCTTTAATTAGTTCGCTAGGAATATTATCCATCCCTGCTGCTTTATGAGATTTTAATTTTCTGATAGCTATTTTGACTTCCCTTATACTCGGTTCTTATAATAACGGTTCAGCACTTTGAAACTCCAAAAGTGGTGATAGACGAGTATTTTTTGGATTCAAAATATGTATTATCAAAGTGTTCTTTGAACTTACTTACCGGACCCGCTATGATATGATTATTATTATCCCTAATGCCAGTCATAACTGGTCCTAGACGTTTATGTGATGAATTTATGAATGAATTAATTATTTTAATGAATAATTAATAAAATGAATTATTTTCTATTTCTATTATTTTGTTTTTGAGATAGTCTCTTTTTTTATTTTTAAGCAATTTAGTCATTCGTTCCTTATGCCTTGTAATTGGGCACGATTGTCTTCCCTAGGATTATTTAAAATTTTGAGTTTAGCGGCTTTTCTTTTCTCACACGAGTTTAAACAGTCTTCATCGAACCACGGTTTATTCTTATTATTTTCCCTTTTACCCGGACATAAATTACTGACCTCTTTAATATTATCCCTAATCCCTACCCACAATTGATCAATGTCTTCACCATTCTCGGTCGATGGTTCTAATACATCAAATCTATTCTTGAGTTCAATTTCAAATTGTTTAGATCCGGTTTCTAATTTTTTTTTATTAAAAGTTTTTGCCAAACTTTAGCGAGTACTAGTTAGATCCGACCCGCATTCCGCACCGCGATCTAATATCTAAAATTCCTGTGCGCAGTTCAGGAGGTCCATAACTCATGTTATCAATGAGAAAATTGTTTTATGTTGAGAACAAAATTCAGCGATTCAAATTACTCTAGCTAATTAAGGCTTACTTACTAAGAGAGCTAGAGATCTGAAGCTTGGGGTTAGGGTTTTATTGTGATGGTGTAAATTAGCATTCATTTATCAATTTTGGGGGACAATCTTACCCATTTTTATTTCAACTAAATCAGACAGAACCCTTAAAGACAAATCCAAAATTGCATATCTTTTACAAAGCAGAGAAATAAATTATATATTTATACATATATATATATTTTTTTTTTTTTTTATATATCAGTAAATTGTAATAATTTTGCAGTCTTTTATGAACATGTTTTCTGTGAGTATTGAAGTTGAAGTCGCTCCATACAATATTCGAGTTCAGAACCTCATTCCGTATTTTATTGAAACAAAACTTTTACAAGAAGGTGAAGAAATTATACATGACCTAAAAAGGAAAGCCAGTTTTATGATTCCAGATGCAGAAACATATGCAAGGAGTGCAATTTATACATTAAATACTGATTATCTTATGACTTCAGGATATTGGCCACACGCAATTATGGTATAGTTTTATTGCTTTTATTTTACTTTTTTTTTTACGATCAATGTGTAGTAAGCCTCCTTTTATCAGGCGCTATCATAGCAAGGTCTTTCACTTTACATAATAAATAAAAATCATAGTTCCGATTCTATTAGCATGATTCGAAAATTTTAATATATGTATATACAATGTATAATAAATATTTCAATATTTCTTTTATTGTTTAGGAACTAGCTGCCAGCATGTTCTCTGTAAGATGGAGGGCCAAAATTTTACACAATAGAGTTCGTCATATGTTTGAAAAAAAGCTCAAAAAGGATTCGAACAAAACTTAAATGATTTCTTAGTTATGATGAAGTTTATTTCTTAGGAATGACTGTCCAAGTAATCCATAATTTTTTTCTACCAAAGATATGCTAATTAATAATCTATCCTATTCTCTAGGGGTCCCTAGAAAACCAGTTTCACCATGTATGTTTTACATCATTTCTTTAAAATCTAAGAAGCCAAAATCCTAATAATGGAACACAGATGAAAAGATAAGACATTGCAACACACTATAGTTACTGAAATCATAAATTGAAAAAAAAAAAAAGACTAGTTAACTAGTCCGATTTCATGTTTTTATTCTTTGACTAATGAACATTTACCTTATTGGTTTTCAAATACTTGTATGTTTAGTATTTTATTTTTCGGTTCTAATATAATCATTGAACTAAAACTAACATATTTTATTGTGCCCATATTGTATTTAGCTTAGATAAACTTAAATTAAGTTTGAAATATTGTATGTTTATAATGTATTTTCCTAAAGGCAAAACTTTTTTTATCATGTACATCTACATAAATTGTAAATAAATATTTTTTATAAAAAAATCATCTAATTTTATTGTTCAAGTTATGAAAAAAACACATTTATTTTTCATAATGTAAAATACTTTTCTTGTCATATAGCATATAACAGTAAAATAAATTATTTTTAACATAAATGATCTTATGATATTTAATCATAAGTTTTCTGTTCCGTAGTGAAGAAAACTGCAAGTGTCAATTTTATTTTATATTCTGGATCAATTTATTTTTTAATCAGGACAAATTTGAGAAAATCGAAAAAAGCCTTAAAATGGGAAAAAATTATGAAATAAAGTGCCCCCTCCAATTGATCAATTTTGATGAAATTTTTACTGTCATATCATGGGCATAAACATACATCAAATACCCAGTTTTATCAAAATCGTTTGAGCGGTTTTTGAGAGAATCGAAAAAACCTTAAAAAGGAATGAAATAAAGTACCCCCTCCGTTTTTTTTTTTTTTTTTTACCTATTTGATGAAATTTTTGCTGTCACATTGCCGGCATATACATATTCCATATAACCAATTTCAGATTCGTACGTTTTATAGTTTTTGAGCAAGTCTGCTCACACACACACACGCACGCACGCACGAGCGTGAAGATGTCAATGAACAATAATGACAAGGGGTTGGTTTACTTTTGAATAGTAGACTATTAATTTTTGCTCATTCAAATAGGCATTGAAATAGCTACGACACAGATTAAAATCTTTAATAGGTGTGCTGCAGATAGCAATAATCACCAAAGCAGTTCCTTTTTTATTTTTTTCCTGGTCTTGGTTGGACCAAAAGCTATTAATTTCTCAATAAATTAAAATCCTAAAACTATTAAAAACCTAAGAGCATAGATAGATAACCAATATTTGAACACAGTCAGTTACCATCAACCTTATAGGAAAGTATTTCAATCTCTTTCTAGTGGTAATAATTTCCAAATAAAAATGTTTACAAAACTGTTGAGTTTTATTAGAGGAAGGTGAGAGATGAAAAATTGAAGCTTGTCAAATGTGAAAAAAATCCTAGTTCGGGCCCTAACATCATATCTGCATGCATCTGGGCAGCATTGCTTGAAAAATTAAGCACTTCTCTCTACTGAAGAAGTTTACAACAATTACAAGACCACAAAAACTATAAGACACAGGATAAAATAGTATACCTGATGTAAAAAAAAAATTCATTTAATATCAATAATGAACATGGGGAAAATATTGAAAAATGAATGAAGTTTAAATTTATTTCAAATGAAAATAAATAAGAATTAATAGAAATATCTACAAAAATATACAATTTATAGGTAACCAAAAGAATACAAAACTGTTTAAGTTTAATAAAGCATCATGGTCATATTCGTAACTATTATTTCAAATTCTTAACTCTATCATCAAAACTACTAAGGATTTCTTTTGAGGACAGTAAGTTGATGGGTTTTCTGAAGGGCCTGTCACGTCCTCCAAAGCGAATCTGACCTGATTCCTTTTTTCCATTAAATCCGCCACCTATTAAAAAATTCATGACATCCAAATATTAAAGAATTAATTTCCTTCTCATATTTCACTTAGTCTATAGTGTACATATGTTTGGTATCAAATTAGGAAAATGGGGGAAATAATTTGTAAAGTTTTGAAGCTTATAGAAAATACTCAAATTTATTTTCTATTGTAAGAGTAGTAGTAAGCAACAGAAAGGTTTCCACCTCTAGGGGTGCAATATAAAGCACATAATTTTCTTCTGAAGTCCCCAGTTTCCACCCCCTGTATTCCAATTTTTTTAAAAAGCTTTTTAACTTCATAGAAAAAACAGTTAATATTTTTAAGACATCAGTTATATAAAGAAATAAAATCCTGGAAAATTCTGTTTAAAAATAATGATATAAATGTTCTTAGTGAGACAACCCATTCTCAGGACAATCACGATGGAAGAAAATTATTCCAGACAAATTACTAAAAAAAAGCAAATGAGGGAAATCCATTAATGTATGAGTCTGGTCTAATTTTCAACCTCTTTTTTTAATTTACATTTTTGTTATCTTCAAGGATTTTTAGATAAGTAAAGGATTTTTAATTTCCTCTTAACTGGACTATCTCAAGATCGGGTTTTCTCAATTAAAACTTCGTTTAACGATAATATCGCATTTCTCCCCCCGGTGGAAAATCTTCTATTTCGGAGTTAATCAAGGTAACGGTGGCATTGTCTTCCATCTTCCTTGACTATCAACAGGATATCAAGAAAGGGACCAAATTAGTCTCAACAATACATTTTTTTTATTTTTTATTTATAAGATGTTTCGGCTCTTTTGAGCCATCTTCAGTTCAGCAAAACAGGCAGACAAATCATTTGAAGTCACACAGGGCAGATACAACTCTCAACCAATGTTCCCTAACCCCAAGACACCCAAAACACTCAGGATATCAAGCATTTCTTGAAGGTTTGTGAATTTCTCTCTGCCAGACTGCTTGTAAGCCAGTTTAGAGCTCGTTCTAGTGGTGGAAGCCAATGTTTTCCCAAATCCTTTTGCTGGTGACAGACTCGGCAACCTCTAGGTCGTAAACCATCTCAACAGGCCTCTTGTTAATAACTACAGGTAACATGATCTTAATCTTATTAACTGGGTTAAATGCTTGGACTAAATGTTTCTCATGGATACTGCTCCAGGGGCTGCAGCTTGAAGCTTTGATGTCTGATATGTGTAAATGGCTGTGTCTACAACCACTTTCTTGTACTCTAGCTTGTCCCGACCTGAAACAAACTACTACAAATTGATTTTACGTATGGCATAAACGACATTTCTTACTGTTGGCTGGATAAAGAACGGTTTCTTCGTGGATCTTTCCACCAGAACAAAAACAATGTTTTCCAGGTACTAGAAGCTTCATTCAGGTTTTGGATACAGGAGGATCTATCTTATTGAATTTAAAGGCCTTATCAGGAACTCGTGAGATGTATTGTTGGTTCTTTCGAGGCGCAAGGCTGATACTTCCACTTCCTGAAATGTACAATATGTGTAAGGGTGCTCGCAAAAACTCCTTTTGCCATTCAGGATTACCTACCCCTAATAGCAAATGATCACTAATAATAGATTTTTTAAACTGTCTCAGAAGCGATACCATGTAGATATCAATTCAAAATACTGGATACAATACTCCCCATTCATCGTCATCTGGATTAAATGGCATAAAATTAAAGTTACTTGCATACGACTGGAGATCAGGAAGTGATTGACTAGTCGAAGGCTCATGGAAATCGTAGTCATTTTTGGTTTTCTTCCCTTGGCTTCTTCTTGCAATGTACGCAGTGACAAAATGTAATGTAGCCATTGATAAATTACAAATGAAGGTTGATATGTAAAAGAATATATTTTGCACACAACAGAACAATGATTTGAACACAATTGGACTTTTTACAGATCAAACAAAACATTTGTTTAGCATTAATATAAAACAAATCGATCATTGATCGATAACATCACATGTGGATTTTCCAAAATTTTTAAAACAATAAATTATATTCTCCCTTTTTTTAATAATTTACCTATACCATACTTGGGTGGGCATATTTGTATTTATAAATATTAATACAAATTTATTCAGCAAAAACAAGGAAACAAGAAGCTAAGGTAAGGCACACATCGAACTGTGTCACGCAGGCGACGCAGAGCAGAGCAGAGCAGGCGGCATGAAAAAAAAAACTGTGTTGCACAGTTACCCGTGCACATTGAAGAGCAGTTTCTGTGCCGCAGTTTCGGCAAGGCAGGGGCTCTTTTAGTTAGATTTTTAGATAGAATTAAGTATGTTAGATTTCTTGGATTAAAGATCAGATCTGATTCGTATATAGAGTTGAACACAAAAAAATTTGCATTAGCAAAAGTCAAGGTAAAAAAGATTGTGATAAAATGAGGAAATGGAGAAAAGACCAGCTCACGAAAGAATTTGCAAACAGATTATTCTTAACAATCTATTAAATATTTCCGTCTGAGTCTGGTAAATTAAATAATTACATTGAAGTTACTTTTTAGTCTGAGGGATCGAAAGCTTAAAACCATTACTTATCGTGATGTTACAAAATCAGGTAATGAGAGGTCTGGTTAAGCTCTAAGTTTGTAGAATTATATTAGGCACAAATCTCTTAAAATCCTTGGATACGATTTTGACAGCATTATATCATTATGGAATACAGTACGGTTCAGATTAACCAAGATCCGGTCAACCGAGGTCCCGATTAACCGAGGTGCCAAGTCTGACGAGGGGGTATGTGTATGTATATGAGTTCATTTAAACAAACTACAATAAAAGATTTCTTTTTGAAAAAATAGTTTCATAAACCCTGTTATTATGCATTATTATTATGAAATATTTATTAGGTTTTTAAGCATATATATAGTTTTTATTTAAAAATAACCTACATTTTCAGTTGGTATTATTATGGTTCCATTAACCGATTATTTCGATTAACCGAGGTAACCTTGGTCCACATCGACTCGGTTAATCGGAACCCGTACTGTAATGTTTTTTTCATTAATTTCTTTTTTTTTTTCCTAGGAAATTTATTTTAATTTATTACCGTTATTATTTATTTGATAAATGAATATATTATTCACTACTTTGTATAATTTTATTTTTAATAACTTTTTATTATGGGTTTTAATGTAAATATTATCTTTAATTATCCACCATTACTTATTTGTAATCAGCATTTCCATTAACTAAATTTACATAAAGCCTATGTTTTTTTCAGTGAAATAATATCATTCAAATTTTCCTAAGATCATAACTTGTTGAATCGTTTAATGAACTTCTAGTATCTATGAGAAGAAAACTTGTTTTTCTAATTTTTAAACGTGTCACCATAAGACGAATAAATACCGAAATAAGGAATTACAAATAAAATAACAATATTAAAAATATTTAAGCAAAAGTATCTACTTTTAGAACTTCAGAAAGGCCCTCATCTAAATTTTAATATATCTATATTTTTTTTTAAAACTAATTTTACAATTTTACAACTACATTTTCATCCTGAAATTGTTTAGTTTTAAAAATTCAAAACACTTGTATCATGCACATTTGGAATAGCGAGACATTTCCAAAATTATATTATGACTTTGGAATCTAAAATAACAGAACATATATATATATATATATATATATATATATATATATATATATATATATATATATATATATATACATTTTAAATTATTGTATTTTTAAAACCTTTTTTTTTTCCTAGTACTTATCTATAACACCCTATATATACAGAAGACCTACTTAGTTTCATTAACCTGCTTAAGAGAAAATTGGAACTTCACAAACACTAATATTAAATGATAATAATAGGAATTAAAATAATCAAATATCGAAAACTGCGTCGCATCGGCACAGTTTTCTTTGGCAGATCCACGAGTGCCACATCGGCCTGCTCTGCTTTGCTCTGCATCCCAATGTGCGCGGTTCCTATCTATTTCACTTACCACAAAAACTGCTCTGCTCTGTGTCGCGAGTGTCTCAATGTGCGCTCGGCCTAACAGGTGGAAATTCTGTTAAAAAACTGCAATATTTCATTACTCTAACTAATTACAAAACTCTAAAAGAAATGAACTAATTTTTCAATCCACTAAATAGGCAATAAATGAGGTATCATATTTTAGTTGAATTTCAGTCTGACAATGAGGTTAAATTGTTACTGAAAAATGTAAAATGTATTTAAAAAATACTGGTATAATAATCCAGCAGGATTTGACATACAAACAGAGACAAACTAGGAAGAAAATTTTATATTTAAAAAAGAAATTAAATTAAATAAATATAGAAATCAAGATAAGTATATGAAGAAATAATTTATTTGTTAATAAAATGTTTAAATTTAATATGGAGAAGGGATTTCGTTTAGAGGACCAAAGCAAGCAAGGTAAATTAGAATCAATATTTAAAAAAGATTTAAATCTTTATCCATGTCCAGGCATTTTGAAGAAAAATTATTTACCACAAAGTATGGGATCATACAATATAGAACAATTCTCTGATGAAGAGGGAAGTCCCTATATAGCCTAAGAAGAGGATCTTTGATATTGTAATAAAGGCCGTGTTATTGTGCTCAAGTATTGGATGGTAGAGTGAAATTTGAATTTAAATAAGTGAAACAAGTCCAACGCTATTTCTTAAAGCAATTTCTCTATTTTTACTAGCAATAAAATCTACCTAATTACACTTCAAACTACCCCTTTTTATTGAACACAGGTCAGCCCCATAGTGTTTGACCAATTGCTAAACGCTTAGCCTGGTACAAAGGCCTTGTTGAAGTATACAATCTGGCAAACATAAGTGCTAGTTCTGTTCCAAGGATCTGTCAACGAGAGCACTGAATTAATATCTGACATTATTTTTACTTTGGAAGAAAAACAAAGAGAAATTTAAATGGAAACCTTATAATCAGATCAGTTCCACAGAATCTTTCAGCAGCTTCAGTTTGGGGATGAACAGATATCATAGGTAAGGAACTCCAAGGACGACACTCACTTGGTAAGGAGAATTATGAGGGCAAGGACTGAAGGAATAAAGCTCAACAAGAAACCTTGGAGTCAAGATGATGTTGCCAAACATTCCTTGTGCAACTTAGGCGAAGAAGAGGATATCTTTCACTTGTTTGCAGTTTGTCTTATATTAAAAGAAACCAGGATTGTTGTATTAGGAAAAAAATCTAAAGGAAGAGAAGCTCCTTCAGCTGTTGAACGGTCCAAATCACACGCACGCACGCACGCACACACACACACACACATGCAGCAAATGCATATTAATTTGAATATTTGTGAGTTGTTCGATGATTTCAGAACTAAGAATTGGTTTATTTTGTTATTATTTTTATATTGAAAGTTGTTTGTTTATTTTAATTATTTATGAATATCTTTATTTACCCCAGTAATTTTGTATTATGCTAAATATGATATTTAATGTTTGATGTCACTAGAGCTGATGGTATTAAGATTAACAAGCTGATTGTAAATATATGCATGTGTAAATTTCTATAATTTTTAGTAAATTTATTTTACTAATAATAATAAATCACCTGATATTGATATTGGGGATGCTGATTATGAAATAATATAAATTTTAAGGTTACTCAGACATTGATTTATTATAATTTTTCTGATATAAATGATATCGGGGTTGACCGCTAAGTTACCGAAGGTGCTGATGATAAAAAAGGTCAGATAAGTTGTGATAAATTGATTCCTAAACACCTAATCTTAAAATCTATATTATTTTTATAATCAGAACCCTCTATAGCCTAATAGTCTAACATATTATTGTTTACATAGGATAATTTGTAATAAATCAATACCTGAGCGGGTAATCTTGCAATCGATATTTTTATATTCATCATCCCCAATAACCTAATGATAAACCACAATGTTATTTATATTGGATAGGTTGTTATAAATTGATACATGAGTGAGTAACCTTAAAACCAATATTATTTTCATAATCAGCATCCCCCATTGCCTAATAAATGACCTCAATATCAATTTCAGGTAATTTATTTTTTAAGATATGATTCCATAACAAGAGCTAACCCAATAAGGAGTAATTGGAAAAGAAACATTTATCATTCATTTATCCTGAAATAATTAAAGCGAAATAATTCAAAACTCATTTTGTAGATATTCCCATATTTATAATTTACTTGTGAATACATAAATATAATTGTGAATATTCACATTTATATAGAATGAATAAATTTGTATTCATATTCACATAAAAATCAAGATAAAATTGTATTCGTATTTATAAATACAAATAGATACATGCACAACTCTGGCCTGGACTAGAGGTGGAAACATGCAAAAACAAAAAATATTAACTTTTTTAGTATTTCAAATATAGATTTTTCTGACAACTGAAATAAGTAATTAGAAGGGAAACATACCCAGGCGACGCGGAATCCAACCTGGAAGTAATCGTTCACACTCCATATCCACAAACATCTCTCTTCCATCGAACAATGTCCTATGAGCATGTCTGTAAGCCCTGGCCGCTTCTCTTTCAGTCTCGTACTCAATAAAAGCATAACCTTTTGATTTACCAGTTACTATATCTTCAACCAATCGACATCTAATAACTTTTCCATATTGAGAAAAATGCTGCAATTATTTTAGATAGATAGAATAGAAAAAATAAATCCTATAACTAAGCTCCCTTTAACCTTCCTTAACTGGACCCTCTGTGATTTAACTACATTTGTTTTGCTATTATCTTTATATTTATATATAAAAGTAAATAAAACAATAGTTTTCACAAATATAAAATTATATTTTTGACAAACAAAATTTTTTTACCATTTATTTTTTAACAAAATGTACATACAACACCTTGCCCAGTAAAGGTGGTTAACAGATATTCATTTTATAATTGTTCAGTGTAATGCCAAAGTAAACTAAGTGCTGAACACCACATTTTTAGAAAAAATAAGTTAAAGTTGAATTTTATAAAGAGGGTTATGTTTAGTTCAATCGCTTTTGAAGTACAATCAATATATTTCCCTTTGTTTTACATATTATTCAAATATAAAGAAGCATGATTTTTAAAAATAACAATAGGTAATTAAACAAAAATAATTGAAAATTTATTAAATTGGTTTGGAGCTAAGTTTACTATTTTTTTTATAGCCACTGATTGAATGATTATGAAATATTATAATGAAAAGCAACTTTTATTGTGGATTGTTCGGGTTAAAATATGTTTTAGCTTAGTTGTCTACAGACATATACAAACCACTTAGTGAAGGTCAAATATTTTTACATCAAGTAAGACAGCAATGGAAGGTTTATGAGAGATTCTGAGAGGGCATGAATATGAAAGATATTGTTTCCCACCAGAATCAGTAGAACAATGGGAATTGATTTTAACCCAATTCAGTACTCAAAAGATGCCGAAAAAGTGAGATTTAAGAAAAGATTGCTTGATTGTGAACATATCATTTTGAGATTACTTTATGAGAGGACTGAAATTGAACAGGCAGAGAAGAGAAGGTTCATTTCAGAATTGTTGAAGCAAATCTAAGAAAAGAACTAATGCAGAAATGGAATAAAAATAAAAGACTTTTAATATATAAAATTTTGCTGTAATAGGAAAGGATATCAGTATCCAGGTGACAAGAAGTTTAATTATTAACTTAACAATATAAAACATATATACAATATGATAAACATATATACAATGTGATAAACATATATACAAAGAAATATATGAAATACAATACCCTTTTTAGATCATGTTCTTTTGTACTATAATCTAGCCTTGATACGAATATTGTACATTCTGGTCGGCCTTTTACTCTACAGTTTGGTTTATAGTGAGCATTCTGTGCTCTTATTATGGCTTTATCATGAGGTTCTGTATCTGTCCCATCAATACTACCAGCTTTAAGAGGGTCATAAATAATAGAAAAAGGGCTCCAGTATTTTTCTAAAATATCTCTCTGCTTTTCATTGAGGATGTTGGAAAACTAAAACAGAGACAATTTCATTTTTTATTTTTATTCCTTTATCAACAATAATCAGAACATTTGATTATTCTAAATTTTTAGTTGCTTGATTACACTTGATTATGTTAAATTTTTAGTAATTTAATCAATAATTAATTAACCTCCAGAATATATTACATAATCATTTACTTATAGTTGAAATTAGGACTGTTTTTATTCTCATTTATTCTATTAAATCTTAAAATAATTTTTTTTTAATTTCTAATTTTAAAAAGTCAAATATTAAGAGCATAGTCTGTAATTGAATTTTCATTCCAAAATACAACAAGACGTATTTTATTTTGCATTTTAAATACATAAAATAAAACTCCGAAGTTCATAAAATTCCTGTCCATTACCTTCCATATAACATAATAGCATATAATGAAGAAAGATGGTTGACCGTAGAAGTTAATGTGATGGAAATGGTTGGGGGTGCAGTCAAATAAAACAACACTATATGTGCAATAACATATTGTGCAGATTTGACCCGAGACTAAGGTCTTTATCAGGGTTGTCGAGTCCACTGCTAGAGAATGATTGCCTTTGTCTAATAAAGACCTGAATCTCGGTCAACAGTCAACCATCATCCTCCATTATGAAACCACTACCACAGGGTACCCTACAAGATAGCAACCATCAAACTCAATGTGTAAGAAACACATTTCAATACAACTGCAGACTTCATCTACGTCTGATTTTCACATCTCAAGATTCATCTCAAATTTCTCCGTCATCTTCAGTTGTCGCTAATTATCTGTCTCTTTCACCATCTCTGTATCTCCTTCCACTCAACTTAACTTATCTTTTTTTAAAATCAACCTCCCCAAGTCACAAATCCCAGTTTAATAACTTCTGTAATCTACATAAACGCCTGGCTCATTGTCTAGTCCAAAGTATTTTCCTCCTTAAATAGCGTTCAAATACACTCTTTCCAAAATGTATTCAAAATTTACTGAATAATATAACTACACCTGTAACTCACAGCTCGAAATTAACTAAGCTATCGTTTAATTTAAAAAGTTCTCATTAAATCTAAAAATCTTGGAAACCATTCATAAGATTCATCAACTCAATTGAAAAATTCCCAACTTATCCAGACTTCTGAAAATGGCAGAGGTTCTATAGTAGTGGACTCGACAGCCCTGATGAACACCTGAATCTCAGGTCGAAATGTCGGCACAGTATTTGTTATTGCTCATGTAGTGTTGTTTTATTTTACTGCAGCCCTTATATCACATAACAATATATTGTTATAAAGCTATCTTAAATTAAATTTTTATTCAAACTCACATATATTTAATAATTTGTATTTGAAATAACTTTTCTGTAAACATTTTATATTCTTTGTATTTTAAATATTGCATTTTTAAACAATAATTAAACTACATTTTTTGTCCACATCTGGATTGAGGTATATAAATGAAAGCAGGGATATACAGATCAGGGAAGTGAAAAAAAAATAATAACCTTGGTGACCGTAAACAGAACAGGTAATTTTAATAAAAGTAAATCTGTTTTGGGAGCCAAATAAAAGATAATTTGTTAGATATTTTGGTACTAGTTTCCTTATATTACTTCTGGGCAAAGCCAACATGACAGTGTTTAGTGTGGCGCTGATCTCTACTGAGAAGGACCTGTTTGGAAGTTTATTCATCTTTGAAGAGCGAGCGAAGCAAGCGTTAGTCAAAAGTTAGGATCTAATAAAGCTAATTAAGGCCATCTTTAACTAAAAAGGGCTGAATGAGAGTTTCCCTAAATCACAGTAAAATAATCTCCTGAAATAGGCAATGCCAAGAAATAACATGGGAAAATCTTTAGTGATCTTTTATTAGAAAAAAAAAGAAATACATTTAGCATGCTTATCCATAGTGACAGTGTGATAAAACTAGTGTTTTTACTGTGACAGTCAAATTTAATTATCTCTATTTTTGTAAAGAGTGAAATGTTAATTTTCTGCACAAAATTAAAATTCAAAGATTGGAGCAGACATAATGAGCAAATTAAAAAAGCAGATGCAAGCAAAAAACATACTACTTAAAGGAACAGAGAAGGGAGAAAAATAGAAGTAAAATTATAATTTAGTAATTTATTAAATACCTTAAAAGGTATAAATAAATATATATATATATATATATATATATATATATATATATATATAATTATGTTTTAAGTAAAATGCGCTTTAGAAAGGACATTGATAGAATAAGTAGTAGTATTGTGAAAAAGCAAGTCCATCATGTTAAAATATGGTATTCAATGTTGGTGTATTGATAACATAAAAACTTTCAACTTTATTAAAAACTTAGATTTTACTTACAGACGATTCCATTGTTAATAAGATTAATTAATGATGAAAAAAAATGAAAGGAATTAATAATATTCTACGTAGATACATAATTTACTCGTCAATTCCTAAATCAAATGTCCCTCCAACTTACAAACATAACCGAAGTATAACCTTCCTTATCTGTTTGTTTATTTGGCACTACTGAACTAGTGATGGGAAGAAAAACGTCAAACTGTTTGTAAAAACTGTTTTTTATAAAAAACGGAAAAAAATGTTTTCCTGAACCAGCCCAAACAGTTGGGATTTAGAACTTCCTTCCTTCCCGTTCTCATTTACAACTATGTACTCAAATGTTTGGAACTCGTTATAGAACGATTGAAATTGAAAATAACAGTTGTTTTCTTCACCACTAGGGCTCCGTTGTTTGATTTTCCGTTAAGTTTTCTGTGGATTCTATTTTCGAATTTCTATTTATTTCATTTAAAATTTAAAGTAACACTTTTACTTTCATTTTTTTTAATGTCAGTTTATTCAATTGCTAATTAAAACACATCTCCAAACTGCTGTGTATGGATGAGAATACATTACAATAACAGGAAGTTATTATATACAGGCGGGCGCAAGCGACGGTGCTGCTACTTAACAGGAACTAGAGAAACGGGGATAGAAGCCGGTCCATTACCTGGGATTCATAGGGTTTTTGGCGTTTTTAATTTATTTTTCCCGATAATTAAAACCCGATTGAGTAAAAAATCATTTGAAAAATGTCTAATAGGTATTGCTCGGTCCCTCAGTGTTCAATTAAAAAATCAAAAGACGTGTCATTCCATTTATTTCCAAAAAATGAAAAGCTTCTTAAAGAGTGTAGTGTAAAATTAAGAATAGATAAGCCTCTTTCGAAACATATGACGATATGTAGTCTTCATTTTAAAGAAAGTGACTATATTTATCCAGGTAAATATTAGTATTTGACATTTTATTATTCCAAAATGTTAATTTTATGCAAATAACATTGGGACCATAGTATCTTATTTGTTTTTCTTTTTTAATTTTCCCCATTTTTGTCTTACATCCGTTATTTATTGTTCCAAGTTTTCAATGCGAAGCCTGAAAGTTTTGACAAATAAATAAATAATATGACAAAGAATCTAAGCTGTCATAACAATGATTGTATGAGTAGGTAATTAATGTTATTATTAACCGAAAAACGTAGAGTAAAGTTACAATGATGTTTGACAAATAAATAAGTAATTAATGTTATTACTAACCGAAAAACGTAGAGTAAAGTTACAATGATGTTTGCATTTACCAGAACTACCAGCTTTACACGTACAATGACAAGAAAATTGCTTATTATTATTAATAAATTTGATTTCCACTTTTATTTGATGGGGCATAGGATTGCTAGTTTGAAGGCACAAGGCTTGCAAAATAACTGTTTTTTTACTTTTAGATATTATTCCACATGTTATTATGTGGTTTGCATGAAGGATAGCCTGCCCTTCAATTAATGGTCTTTTAAAATTACCAAATATCCCTATCACATCAACTGTCTATCCCCGTTCTTTCCGACATTTCGCAAAACTACTAGTGCACCCTATAGTCGATTGCGCCCGCCTATAGTTCATTACAATGAAAAAAAATTCTAAATATTAAAGAAGTTTATTTTTCTTAATATTTCAAGAATTCATAATATTTTAACATTTTTCTCGATAAAGACCTGTCAAAATTATTTTAAGTTTGTGATTTTTATTTTAATTTTGTTGCTTCAACAATTAGTGACATTTTCTGATTTTATTCTCAAATTATTATTATTTTTTTAAACTATGAATTAATACTATTATTACGTTTCCAATAAAACAACACAACACAAAACAAACACCTGATAGAAACAGATAAGAGGTTTTCTGTTTTCCCAACCTGTTTTTTTCAAACCGTTTTTTCAAACAGTTGTTTTTTTTTCAACGAAACAGTTCGTTGGCGTTTTGTAAAAACAACCGAAACGCCCATCTCTATACTGAACAATAATATTAGGTTTGTTTGGCGTACGCGCCGTTCAGTAAGGCGCCCTTCACATAAGGCCTAATCTCTTCTGAAAAGGACCCTTTTTACGTTAAGGATATCTTCATATCTGAAGTTTCCCTCAACCAAACTCTTCTTCCAGTCTCTTCTTCCACACCTTCCTGTCTTTCGTTTCCTCTTCCCTCAATCCATGACCGGCCATATTTTCCTTTACTTTATTTATCCACTGTATACGTGTTCTTCGCCTTTTTCTTCTTCCTTCTGCCTCCCATTCCAATATCATTCTTGGTATTCTATTCGAACCCATTCTTTTCACGAGGTTATACCATTTTTATTTTATTTTTTCTATAGCTTCCGCTATAAATTTTTGAAAAATTCCGTTTGTGCTGCAAAAAAGTTGAAACTCTTCGCTCTGGAAAATGCTAGTGTTATCTGAAACAAGCTGATTTGGGGATCCATGCGTTGAAAAAATCTTTCTGAGAATATTTATGGTTAAAGTCGTGGAACGTGCTTCTTTGATAGGTTCAACTTCCGCCCATTTTGACTTAGCATCTATGCAAACAAAGAAATAATGGCCCTGGAACGGTCTAGCATAATCTATATGGACTTGTTCCCAATTCTCGGATGGCTCATCCCAAGGGTGAACTGGTACTTTTGGTGGAGCCGATCTTGTAAGGGCGCACTGCTCACAACTCTTGACAAGTCCCTCAATTTTCGGGCTAATTGTTTCATTTTCATGATCCCTAGATGTGTTTCATGAAGTTCTGATATAACTTGACTTCGAAGGGATGTAGGGATGACAATACGATTTAGACATCTTCATGCAGTGTAAATTCCAGTCCACGCAGTCGTTTTTTAGTAACTCGATGATTTTCTTGAGTTCCGGATCCTTCTTGGTTTCCTCTTGAATAGTCCCAAATGTAACTTTATTGCTTGAGATATGAACAATTTGTTCAGAAAAAAATTTGGTGAACTTCTTCTCCCATCAAGGTGTCAGTTGATGTATGGATAGCATGAGCAGCAGCTCGTGAAAGGCAATCAACATTTTTATTTTCTTCGCCAGATTTGAATTTTACTTTATAATCAAATCCTGACAGCAATGAGGCGCATCGCAACAATCGTACGCTTGTCATGCGTGGCAATTGTTTATTATGCTGAAAAATTCTTGATAGTGGTTGATTGTCAGTTACTAGGGTGAACTGTTTGCCAAAAACATAATTACAAAAATGACTTACACCAAAAATAATAGCAAGAGCTTTCCTGTCTAGCTGGCTATAATTAGCTTCTGAAGATGAGAGCGAGCGGGAAGCATAGGCAATAGGTCTTTCAGCATCATCTACGGGGTGTCTTAAAACTGCTGCAACTCCATCTGGGCTTGCATCGCATGTAAGAATGACTGGTAAAGTATGGTCAAATGGAATCAGAACGCGGTCACTACAAAGCTCTGCCTTTAATTTCAAAAAGGAGGCTTCACAATCACTCGTCCATGAAAATCGTTGATTATTCCGCAACAACCTGCGGAGGGGGAATGGCAAGGCTGAAAATTGTGGAATGAATCGTGAGTTATATGTAAGAAGTCCCAGAAATCTACGAACTCCGTCAGCAGCTTTAGGGCGTGGCATATTTGACAGCTCGAACTTTTTCAGGGGATTTTCGAATCTGGTTGTGCTCTACAACATGACCTAGGTACTTAATTTTTTCTTCAAAGAAAGAACACTTACTTTGGTCGAAATGTAGGTCGTGGTCAGCAAGACGTTTGAGACAGGCGCGCAAATTTTGAGTACATTCTTCCAAAGTTCCTCCATGGCATATTATGTCGTCAAAATATGCTTCTGATTTTGGCAACCCCTGAAGAACTTGAGACATTATGCGATTGAACTCCCCTGGTGCAGACTTGATGCCAAAACTGAGGCGGTTCATTCTATAAATGCCACGGTGTGTTGCTATGGTTTGGATCATTGCACTATCTGGACAGACTTTTACATGCAAGTACGCCTTATATAAATCAATTTTATAAAAATAACTTGAATTGCGTAGACTGTGTTTCATCTTCTATTTTTAGTATAGGAAAATTAGTTGAAATTAATCTTTCATTGACACCTGATTTATAATCAACGCACAAGCGTACACCACCATCTGCTTTTGGGATAACAACTAATGGTGATCCCCAATCACTCGTTGTAACTGGCGGAATTATTCCAGCAGCTTCCAGGGAATCCAATTCTTTTCCAACACGTTCTCGTAGAGCATAAGGCAAATGGCGCTCTCTTGTGAAACTAGGTTTTGCCCCTTGTCGTAGCTGCAGCTTAACTTCATAATCTGGAATGCAACCAACTTCCTCGGCAAAGACAGTTGGGAACTCAGCTATTATCTCGCCAGGTATAGTGACACAGCCTATTGCAAGGACACTTGACATATGGTTTTTGGTGGTATCAATTTATCTCAATTCAATCTTTAAATCTCTAACCCATTGACGCCCAAGCAATGCTGTATGGCCAGAGGGAACAATATACAGGTCACCACACGCATTTCTAACTTTATATGTGGCTCTTACCTCAACTTTTCCTCTAGGAAGAATTTCGTTGCCTGAGCATACTCGAAAAATGTTATTTGTTGGATGGATTTCTAGTCCCAAATTCAATTTCCTAAAATCATCCTCGTTTAGGAGAGTCAAAATCTTGCTCCTGAATCGAGCTGGGGTTTTCCATTGATTTGGAATGTGACGATATATTTATGGGAGTCTGGGTTTACTTCGGAAAGGTCTACAAGATATGAAATGCCGTATTGATGTTCAGCGTTGACGTGAGAAATTGCATTTGCAGATGATGAGAACGTGTCCCTTGCGGTTACATAACGTGCAATGAACTTTAATATATCATAATCAACGCGACTATCTGCTAGTCTATGATTATTTCTAGCACAACTTGTAGATAGGTCTTAAATCCCTAATGCTTTATAATCTATTCTACCTCGGCTGTGGGATCTATTTTTGGCTCCTGATGAATGAAATTTATTACGAGAATCAGGGCGGTTGGACGAACGGTCTTGGGATTTTCTTCGAAATTCAGACTTCCTATCCCTTTGTGAATGATTTGATGACCCAGATAGGTCATACGTGTCACTGGAGAAAGATGAAGTACTTGTATTAGACTGCTTTGACAATTCCGCACTCTCAATATGAGCGGCCTCTAGTGCAGTGGCTTTGGCTGAAATTTGATCAAAACCAGTCACAGTTGACTGCAGAAGCTGTTCCCTTATCCAGTTATGATGTAATCCTCGAATGAACTGAGCCCTGAGGAAAATATCATTCACCGAGATACTTGTTTTCTTCCCCTCTGAATTTTTACACGAGTCGGAAGTACATTCTACTTTGAATTCACAATCTCCTATGTCTCGCTGTAATGCAGCAACAAATTCGGAAATCGACTGATTTTCTTTCTGGGTAATGTTCAAGAAGTAGTGTTGGGTCACAATTGTTATTTAGGGTTCACAATACGTTTAGGGGTCAGCATGGTCATGAGATTGGAAACAAGTGTCTTATAATCAAGGGACGTGACAGGTTTTTCTGGTCCAAGGAATACGGTGAGTTCATTTTAATGTATACTACCCACAGAACCACACAAGAGCTGAGCTTTCTTTGTGGGATCGACAAAATTTTTCATTTTGCAATAACTCTCGAAACGTTCCATATAACATGGAACTCTTTTTTTGAATTCGCGAGGTTGTTCGTGTCTGACTTGGTCTTGTTTACTTGATGTTTGATTGCTTAGAAGTGATGTAAGCACACCCACGAATTCTTGAAATTGTTGTGCATCCATTCTTGATGATCTTGATAATTGATCCGAACGATAAATAAAAAAGAAAACCGAAAAAACAGCGAAAAAGTACTACGGAAAAGCACTCGCCGTACTTTAATTACGGCACCAGTACGGTACGGCACTCGCGGTCGCGAACTTGAAACTAGGATACTTTAATTAGTTTTTTCTCGTCGCCAATTGATATGTTTAGATAAATCATGGGGAAAACGGATAATAAAGTAATTGAAAACGTACACATGGCTTGGAGCGAGAACATGAAGTAAATTATATTAAAAAGGTTACAAGGTTACAAAAATGATTACATGATATAAGGGTTTCAATTATATTAAATAGTCAATTAGTTTTAATTATACATAACAAGTGTATATAATAATGGCGCTAATATAGAATCCTGGGGAATTCCAGTTTTTGATAAAAAATGAGAGGAGAACGATGCAACCTGGCGAATCCTGAAGAATCTGTCGTGTAAATAAGATTGTAGTATTAAGTAGTAGGTGCTGGAGAGTACTGTCTTTAGCTTATAGAGGAGTCCTGCAAGCCATACTCTATCAAACGTTAGTTGGACATCTAGAAAAGCGCCTGTCACCTATTGCTTCTTCTCGAACCCCGTCGCTATAAAATCTATGACTCCATGAAGTTGATGGGTTGTGGAATGATGATGGCGAAATCCGATTGGTGATGAGGTAAAGTTGGCTGTAAAAAAGGTAATAATCTGTGGTATAATAATTACTATAAAAGTTTTGCGAATGTCGGCAGCAAGCTGATAGGTCTATAAGGAGAAGGTAAGTGAGATGGCTTGCACAGTGGTCCAAAAAAGCTGAACATGGGAAAAAACCTAATATCTATTATAATTACTTTGCTAGCGGCTTGGAACCACTCGTGTATTGATTTTTTGAGGTGCCGAATCTAATGAAATCAAAATCAGTGCAATGGGACCATCAGATCAAGTCCAAATTTGAGGTCAAAAAGTCAAAAATATCAAAAATTCGTGTTTGATATAGTCTTATATGTTTTTTAAGGAGCCGAATCTAATGAAATCAATATCACCGAAATCAGAGCATCAGATCAAGTTTAAATTTGACGTGGAAAATAAAAGTTTGAATAGATTTTTTTTTATTTAACATTTTTATGTACAATAATACAAATAGGATATAATTATTTAATCTTGTTTAAATAAATTGTATGCTTCCTCGGTTAGCTCTTTTTTCTTTTTTACTTCTGTACTGGTCTTAAATCCGTAATATATGGGTCCGTAATATATCGCTTGTTACAATTAATTGGTAGAAAACATCTTCATTTGTTGCGACTCGAGATATCTTCCTGGAATGATGTTCCCTGTACTGCTTATAATATTTGTTCTTACTCTCCATGAGCCTCTTCTGACAGGGAACCAATACAAAGAGCTGCGTGCTCAATCATGTCTCCTACATGGAAAAGAATTTTGTGGACGGTCGATGGGAGATAGTACCAGGGGTACCGAGTCACTGCCATCTCAGCCGATTCCGCTATTTACTTGCAAAATGCTGCATTATCAATCGGATACAGAGAGCAAATCACATCTAGTACTGTTTTTAATCTCATAATTAATTCTTCGTTTATCCCTGTAATTCGCGCGGTTAATGAAGGATTTTCAAAAAACTTGCAACAATAACAGCATCAAACTGAAATAAATGTACCGCCTCAATTTTCAGGGGTGAGAGCTCTAGTGCAAAGGATCACCATACACTATAAGCAAACTGTGCAACTTCAAACAACCTACTTATAGTTTTAGTTTATTTGATTATTTAAAATACAAAATAAAACAATTTTTTTATTAGTATTTTAGAATTAAAATTAAAATAATTTTATTTTGTTTTAGTATTTTAGAATTAAAATGAAAATAACGTGTGATTTATTTTATTTTAATTCTAAGCCAGTCCCCCTCTCTTAGAGACCTATAGGAGGATTTTTCTTAACAAATAGTTCCTCCCCAAGGGCATCCGCCTTCGTCACTCGCACCGTAACGAAAGGTTTAAATCCTTATAAATCACAAAGTTGGCCGAAGTTGGCGCTGAAAATTTGACCACAGTTCCTCTACTACCTACAGTAACATATTAAACAATTGCGACCGTAACGCAACGTAACGCAAGCGTTTTATAAACCAACAAAGTCGAAAAATCATATTTATTTCAGCAACGATTTTGAAAATTAATTTCTTCTCTAACTATTGATATTATTTAAAAGTGTTTAGTCCATAACAGTGAACATATAGGTGACACACTCCTGGAAAACACATTTGGGAATATTTTATTGTTAATCTTATACAGAGCAGAAATTTTTTTTTATGTTGGTAGAAAAGTACGATTTTTTCAATCATTAAAAAATTCAATTTTACTGGTACGCACACATTTTAATTTTGAACTAGTTAAAAAAATATATTCTCTCCATTGTTAAACAAGTATCTGAGTATTCGAAAACCAAGAAAAAATTAAATTTGGGCTACTTTCATTTATGAGGTATTTTCCCAGGTTGGACCACTGTGGCTTGTTCGGTTTTAAAATCTTTAAGGTTAAAGAGAATTTAAATTTAAATTTAAATTGCAGTAAGAAATGCAAGGGCCTTTTGTGGTAAATGCTGAATGATTTTGGTAGTAATCATGTCATGACCCGTGGACTTACGTGTTGGTAACTCGCTGATTTCATCTTTTACTTCTTTCGGTGTGAATGATTTCGGAGGGATCGAAAGCTGTAAAGCAGCATCAAGATTACTTAATATGATAGAGTCATGGTGTGGATTACTAAGGTGTGAGATGGAGGAAAATTAAAAAAAAATATTTTAGTTTTTCAAATTATCTTGAATTTGAAGTTTCCAAGCTATATATATATATATAATAGGTTTTACCAAGTTCAGTGAATAATATTGGAATGTGATCCATCTCTTCTGATGAAATTCAGATATTAAAGTGGAAATATTTACAGAGAGTAACTGAAACGTGTGTAAATTGCTGAACGATTTGGTCATTATAAATATGTAGATTTTTTTTTTATATATATAAAAGACAATAAATGAAGATTAGGTGATTTTCAAAAATCAAGGAATTAGATGGTATTAAGATAAACCTACAGTGCTATGAGTAAAAGTATTCAATATCGTTTACAGAACCAGTCAAATCATTTATTCTATTTCTCAAGTTTTATCCTTTACTCTGATTCGATATGACTTCAACCGATTTAGATGAACAAGAACAACCACAACAGTCTACTTCCTTTGGGTAAGTATTATTCTTATTGGTTTAAATTTTAAGGAAATATTATTGCATAGTTTATTTGTGTAGAGTTTTTCAATTCTTCATTAGTGGTAATTTAAATAAAGATAATTTAAATATCTTAAATGATCTGTCCCTTAAGGGCTGATTAAGTTTGCCTTCAACAATATCTGTTTAACTATTTTATAACTCGTAAGAGGGCAACAAAGGAAAGATACCGGCATGAAATTTGTCTAACAATAATTTTCATATAATTCTGCAAACAGTATATAGATGAGGTGAAGTAAAACTATAAATATTATTATTATTTCTCAACTAACTATACAAAAAAACATAAAAGAACTGAGGCAGTAAAAATATACAAAAGATGTATTGTGTTATGATTTTTTTTTTTTTTTTTGTAAATAGAACTGTAAATTTTGGAATAGATAACCTAAAAATAAATTAAACTCAGGAAAACGAGAAATCTAAGCAAAATTGTTACTATGTACTGTGGGGGGTTGCCAGTTATTAATTCTAAAACAACTTAGTTTACCTTTCTTTTCTTTACCAAATAAAATTAATATTCTCATTAAAATTTAGTCTAATTTTAACATAATTGTAAACCATAAATCAAAATTTGCTTAGAAATGTCCTCTAAGAGAGCCACCTCTAGTTCCTAAATTTCACTCTTCTGCATTAAAATCTTCCCTTCAACAAAAATGTTGTTTTAGTATGTTTTGAAGTGTGCCAAACACGAATGCAAAGTCAGAAAATCTCTATCAGGCACCATTTTTTGTCAAATTTATGTTTTAGGTGAGGTGTTTTTGACATTTTGAGCATTTTTTTTATCATTGAAAAATCTAACAAGAAATTAAATTTTGAAACTTTTATAATATGTTACAAACTGAAAAAATTGGGAGAGCATAAGTATCAGGAACAAATACAATGACATTGTCTAATAATTGCTTTCATCACATAAAGGTCTTAGGTTGCAACGTGACATTAAAAATTTTTTGCTTTCCCATTTGGCTTTTTCCCTTTTGGATATCTCTCTCATCACCAGCAGTTTCAGATGAACATGAAGAACGATTTCATCAAGAGATAGCTCAAACGGAAAAATGGTGTAGCGGTAAATGCAATGAGAACATGCTTGCCGAATACTAGTCCAGGAGCTGACGGCCAAAAAGGTGCCTGATTTGAAGAAAATGTTTGATCATATAGGCTGAAAGCACTCATTTCATAGACAACATATGTGAACGTCTGCCTCCTCAGATCGGTTGCCATCAAATTTTATATGCGAACGAAATCGACATTTTCGAACTTTTTTCAGTTTTTCACTAATAACTCGAAAACGATTTATCGCAGAAGAAATTGTGTTCTTTCTAAAATAAAAGGGCATTCAATTTCGCGTCAACTGAGGTCCCCACCGTTAAAACCGGGTTAGTATTTTCGCCAAAACCGATTGTCAATTTAGCCACTTTAGCGGAAACATGAATTACGCTCATGTTCAAAGCCTGCAATTTAAAGAGGGTTACTCCAAATAAAAAATGTTACCTATAATAGTTGTAGAATATCGAATTCTGTGTAAAACGATCTCAAAAATTTTAAAATTAGCCCACTCCTGTAGAGATAAAGTAATTAAAACGTGAACGTATTTAGCGCCTTGTGGTCTAAAATTCATGAAATTTTTTGGGATTTTTTTTTAAGTTTCTCACATATAATTCGGCAAATACAGATCACAAAGTATTGCTTTCTTCTTCCTATAAGAGGCTAAACTATAGCAAACAGAATGATTTATTTGAAGTTTAAATCGGTTTAGTGGTTTAGCCGGGTTCGGTACATCAAAAATCTGCAATTTTTACGATTTTGTAGGAAACCGTGTTCTAACGCCTCTAACTCAAAAACGCCTAGTTTAAATGAAAAATGTTTTAGATAAAAGTTGCTGAGCATCAAATTTAGCAGGAAATAAGCTCCGTACACACAGCATTAGCTAAATCCTGGGGAAATACAAATCAAAACGTGAAAGAATCCTAGTGCTTAGACTTTTTGAAGTATCGGGGGATTTGATATAATATTTATAAAAATAACTACTTAGACAGGTAGGTACTTGGCAAAATTTATCTTTTATTCTAACACATGGAAGATGGTTGTTTAATTCTTCAAAAACCTAAGTTGGAACACTGAATTTTGGAAGAACCCGTGTTCCAACTTAGGTTTTTGATCATTCTGTTTGCTATAGTTTAGCCTCTTAAGGGAAGAAGAAAGCAATACTTTGTGATCTGTATTTGCCGAATTATATGTGAGAAACTTAAAAAAAATCCCTAAAAATTTCATGAATTTTAGACCACAAGGCGCTAAATACGTTCACGTTTTAATTACTTTATCTCTACAGGAGTGGGCTAATTTTAAAATTTTTTACACAGAATTCGATATTCTACAACTATTATAGGTAACATTTTTTATTTGGAGTAACCCTCTTTAAATTGCAGGCTTTGAACATGAGCGTAATTCATGTTTCCGCTAAAGTGGCTAAATTGACAATCGGTTTTGGCGAAAATACTAACCCGATTTTAACGGTGGGGACCTCAGTTGACGCGAAATTGAATGCCCTTTTATTTTAGAAAGAACACAATTTCTTCTGCGATAAATCGTTTTCGAGTTATTAGTGAAAAACTGAAAAAAGTTCGAAAATGTCGATTTCGTTCGCATATAAAATTTGATGGCAACCGATCTGAGGAGGCAGACGTTCACATATGTTGTCTATGAAATGAGTGCTTTCAGCCTATATGATCAAAAATTTTCTTCAAAAATGAAAAATGAAGCTAGATAGAATTTTTTCGACTTCTGATTCGAATTCAGCACACATGAAAATATTAAAACAAGGAACAATGTCTCAAGAAAGTGAAAACAAAAAAATACGTTATTTCAGGTTTTTCTAAAACAACGTTTAATTTATCGAAAATGTATATACCATACATATATCTGCCCCGGGCCACAAGTGGTATTGCTTCGTCACTTGGCTTAGTCATATTTCTTTAAAGAGTTCCATGTTTCGGCCATTTGAAACCTTAGTATAGAAGCAGATAGTGTAACAAACGGCTTCAGATTAAAAACAATTTGTATGGAATGATTGGTCATTTTTAAACCCTAAATGATAACTGAATAAAAACTTTTAAAATTTTAAGATAATTGAACAGAAAATAACCTCAAACAGTAGTTTACAAATTTGATTAATAAATAATGAGGAAGCATTTTCAGGATTGGAAAACATGCCTCTAATAAGATGATCAATCCTTTAATAACCTATATATATTACTAAGTGTTTCTCGGATACCTTTAAATGATTACTCCATTAGATTTTTCTTTAAATGAAGGAATGAGATTACTCCATTAAAAGTATTAAAAGATTAAGGTATAAACTGATAAATTTAAGGTGATACATAACCTAGATATGTTTGCGATTGCGCTAAATAATGTACAGGATAGCGGAAAATAAGAATGCTGCCATGGAATAAAAATATTGTAATAATTAATATTTTTTGGGATTCTGTATTTATTTTTCAATAAACAGTATAAATTAAAGGGATTTAAAATAGCCAGAATTTAAGGAAAAGAGAAGTTAGTTGGGTAATGAAGTTTGATTGGTGGTTTCTGATCAGTATTAAATTTAATCGTTGGCGGATCCAGGGGGGGGGGGGGCTGTGAGGGCTGCAGCCCCTCCCTTTGGAAAATTTTTCGTAATTTTAAGATAGAATTTGACTTTCCTTAAAGTAAGGAAGCAAGTTAAAGAACAAATAATGTGCAGAACAAGTGGGAAAGGAACATAAAGGTAAAAAAGCTGATTAGCAGATTCAAATGAAGGGCTGTGGCGCTGCAGCCCCCCCCCCCTTTGCGATCGGCTGGATCCGCCCATGAATTTAATTCATATTCTTATTTATATTAAAATTGCAGACGCCGTTCTTTCCTGTCAGATGCCTTGATCCTGGTTTTATCCCAAGTCATTCTCCATTTTGTTATCTCATTAATACTTTTAAGGATTTTTTTTTCTGTTTTCGTTACATTATGAACTAAAACTATCCTATATCGACTTAATTGAGAAAATAACGGTAATGCTATAGCTATGTTTCCTCTAGCTATGTTATTTAACGTAAAATAAGCGAACTCCCATCCTTTCAGTTGAAAATGGGTTTGGTCAGCTTTATTAAATCCTATCTTTTGAATCCCGCTCGCTATTTAGAGATAAATAAACCTCTAAAAAATAAATAAACAAACCCCTCCTTTTCTGTTGATAAGGGTCTCCCTAAAATGCGCCAAATCGGCCACGCTTATAAACTAAATTGCGATAAAACAATAACAATAAAACGAGATTTTTAGAGTTCAAAACAAAAAGTTTAAGTTTTTTTTTGGTAACAGTAAATATCCAAACTGTGTATGAAAGGAGCATCTGTAATTATAATAATCAATATTCCATTTCCCGTTTAAAATGAAATGAAAATTGTAAATTTCAGAAACAATCCATTACAAAATCAAAGAATATACATATGTAAATAGCTCTACATGGCAACATACAAATAGTGTCATAATTTTCCATTTTTATTATTTTATCCCTTAAGTTTACAATTTGTATATTGTAAAAATAATAAATTTCTGATGATGATATAATGCAATCTCAACAAAGTTACATCTGTTAAGAATTATTATGGTTTATTATAAGAATTATAATATGATTTATTTTGTAGCAAACTTATATTTGAATAGCATCACTTACTGAATAAAGTATTTCTCTCTTCTATTATGGCTATTACATATCACTTCCATGTTTACTCTGTAGAAAATTCTTTGGAGTTCGGCATGCGCAGGTTCTTCTTCTATTTTTGTGCTTAACTGTCAACTTCCTCATGAGAGTCAACATAAGCATTGCGATAATAATCATGACAGATACTGGCTCAGGATCAAACTATCCAGTGAGTCATCTTCACATGAATGGAGAAGAGTGATGTAAATATAAATACTTACAATAACAAATAAGCATGTCTCTGTTTAATTATAATTATTTGACAGGTGTTAAACTGGACCATAGCCCAACAGGCGCAGGTTCAAAGTGTATTTTATTTTGGCTACTTCTTTATGAACATTATCTCAGCAATTTTATCAACCATCTACAGCAATAAACTCCTACTACTGTTAAGTGTATTTTCATCTTCAGGACTAACCCTTGTGACACCAGTTTCTGTTATTGCTGGGGGCTGGTATGCACTTATTTTCATCAGAGTGATTCTGGGAGTGATGCAAGTACAGGAAATCATTTTATAAATTAGCCTTAAAAATAATTCATTAGAGTGGATTTTTTAATGGAACTATATGAAACTATTATATCATAAGATTTAGTAAATTTAAATATTTATTAATTAATTATGAATGTGGTACTACTGTAAACTTTTTGTCTTTTGCAGAATCCCCCCCCCCCTAAACACACAGGGCTTCGATTATATGGTGCTCCAGGACAAAATAATAAAAGTCCAGTAAGGAATGATTCATATCGGAAATGACCTGCTCATTGATCGGGGTCTAATATTCATTCTAGAACACTTGAAAATATTATAATGTACATATGTGCACCTTCTTTCCTTTTCTTAGTTCTTTAGGGTGGTGGAAAGTTTGTTGCTAGCTGCCCATCTTCTTTCTCCATTCTCCACTGCATAAATTGACTTGATGCATAGATTGACTGCACTTGACTGAATAACGAAGTGACCAATGTATGTAAAAATAAAAACACAAACATTCATAGTAAAGAAGAAATTAAATTAAAAATAAAATGATCCAAATTTGGCAATTCAAGTTTGAGTTATAGAGGTAATGACTAAAAGAGTTTGACTCAGATTGTTAGAAGTCTATTCTAATGATCTATATTTTAATTTCAAATTATTTACATCATTGTTTCGGCCAAAAATCACCTTACTGAGGTGAAATTTACAAAATGACTGGGGACAAAAGATTCTGTTGGACATATTTAAGGATTCGACATAGTTCAACACATCGAAAATTGACTTAATATATTTAACAGTTTGTATAAACTGTTAAAGAAACTTAATGAATGTTAACTACTTGGGTAAAAGATATTCGAAAGAAACTTAATAATAAAACAGCATGTATAATTCATGATTATAAAAATATGTAAAATAATGTAATTTACTAGAATGCACTGATTTTTTTTAAAATATTAAACTAATTATATCTTAAATATAAATAAATGTTATAAAAAGCTTTCGTTTAACAATTGTTAATTTATTATGATTTTAGGGAATGATAATGTCAAATATTATGAGTTTAATGTCTAAATGGATTCCTCCAAATGAAAGAAGTAGATGCGGTTCATTTATCATTGGAGGTTTGTTGTAAATTATTTTTTACTAATGACATTAAATAAATATATTTTCATTTTTTAAATTAAAATTTTATTTTTATGCTATTGTTGCTATTAGTTTGGTTATAATTTATTTAAAATATGGTGTGGGAGATTTCTACTTCATATCGATTGAATTTATATGTGTAAGTATATTAAGATTTATCATAATTAGTTTCAAACTGTTTTTGCAGCATTTGTAACATTTTAATAAATAAAATTTAAATTAGGGATGAACTTTGGCACATTGATATCATTTTCTACATCTGGCTGGATAGGTTCTCATTTTGGGTGGCCAAGTATATTTTATTTTTCTGGAGGTCTGGGGTTAGTTTGGGCAATTACTTGGTTTACAATTGCTGCAGATTCTCCTGATGACTGCTGGTATATCACAAAAAAAGAAAAGGACTTTATAAATCAGGAATTGTTTCAATGTCAGGTCACTACAAGTGTAAGTATGTTTCCTTCTATATTTAATGTCACATTGCTCACCCAATATTTATCTTCCCTGAAATTTATTAATTCACTATACCAAAATAACAACATAAATTGCAGAAATGTAAGAAAATACCATGGAAAAAAATTCTAACAAATAAAGCTTGCTTTGCTGTTATTTTGACTACCATTGGACATTATTGGGGAAATATGACTCTTTTAGCAGAGATGCCAACTTATTTTAAAGCTGTCCTGCATCTTCACACAACTCATGTAAGACTTCATAATAAATATTGATGTTCCAAAAAGTTATTTTATCAATAATAATAATAATAATGCTTTAATAGTTATAAAAAAGAAAATACAAAAATTCATCCGAAGCATTTACGGCTTGGGACGTACCTGTCAGCCGGTATTTTATCAATAATAAGTGTTCAAAATGTAGTTTTATGGATTTGACGATAAAGAAGAATCTACTGCCATTTTAATCATTCTAAAAATATTAAACTTGCATAATCATTGCAAATATGTAATTTCTCTTACCATTTTTTAAATCAATAGTACTATACCTTCAAAATTTTTAATATTTAACAAATCTATGTTCTTCAAAATTTAATGTTTAAAAAAAAATCAATTTTATTTTACATTTACATATTATAAGAAAATTGCAATAGTATGGGCTGATTCACGACAAAATTAAGTAAAAACAGATTATTGTAGATAGTCTTTAAAGAATAATCAAGTCCAGCAATATTATTTTTGATCACTTCAAAAACACGCTTTCTCTTTCTTTATTGGTATTTTTTAGAATGGAATGATTTCTGCTCTGCCATATGCATGCATGATGGTTTTCTCCTGGTTATTTTCATATTTAGTGGACACTTTGATCAAAAGGGGCCAGATATCAGTGACAAATGCTAGAAAATCATGCAACTCAATCGGTATGTAAACTTCTTTAAAGAAATTAACAGTAAACATTAAACTACTTTCGTTTAAGAATTCTTAATATCTATCAACTTATCTTTCTAATTCTGCAATTTGTTTTTTTTTTTTCAACTCTAGGTCAATGGGGTGCTGCAGCGTGTCTGGTAATTCTCAGTTATTGTAAACATGAATCTACAATTGTCACTATGTACACTATTGGTGCAACGCTGCTCGGATTTTCTTATTTTGGTTTTAATATAAACCATCTTGATATTGTTCCACAATATGCTGGATTTTTTATGGGAATAACTAATGCCCTTTCTAATATTTCTAATATATTGGGCCCTTTATTGGTTGGTTTTATAGTATATGATGCAGTGAGTATTGTTTACTTTTATTCCAAAATAATTTATACTATATTTCATTTTGAAAATTTATGTGTTAGGTATGCGAGCAAGTTCAATCTAGTTTTAAAATAAAACAAAATAAGAAATATTTTAATTTGAATCAACTTTAATGAATAATATTCAATCCATTATGACTTCTTACCATTTTAAAAAAACGCCTTAACTCTAGAGTCGGTTTTTAAATCATCCAATTTTTTACTTTTGAGTTTAGCTTTTCATTCAGTTTCAACAGCTCAAAATGTACTATTTCAACCATATTCTCTTATTCAGGCTCAACTTCGGATTAGAGTTGAATCTATTATGAGTAAAAAAAGGAAGTATCAGAAACCCAAAGTAGTGATTGAAAGGGGTTTGACTGAATATTTTGAAATAGGAAATTAAAACCATGGATCTCTTTTCCAAATCCTGTTTACAAATTTACTTATCCTAGCTGATAGCCATGCAGGTTAATTGATTAAAAACATTCTTTAGCTTGTTAAACAAGTATTAAACCAATAAAACTAACTATTAAATAACTAGCAACTACTTTTAAAGGACTATAAAAGTTAAACTCATTTTCTTTTTTACTTAAGTATGGAATTTATAAACATATGTAATTCAATTAATGTTCAATTTTTGTTCCCAGTTACTTTAAAGCTTACCTATTACTTTGATCTTACTTACCAATGACTAAGGTGTTGTATTTAAGACTGGGTTGGCTTTTTATTTTAGATAAAACTATAGCTTGCTGAATTGGTACCAGGGTTATTTCTTAATGGGGAAACAACAGTTACTCTCAATATTACATGTTTGAACGTTTTTAATTCAATGGTACAAATGTTACCCTGTATTCAATATTATTATTTAATTAGCATAGTCAAATATATTCTCTTTCATATGTCAGCTTCCTGCAGTCAATAGTTATTTCTGGCTATAGGGTTTTTTTTTCAAAGAAAAAAATCTGATGCAACGCACGCACGCACAACTTGCACTTATCAAACCAACTTGGAGTAGAAATCGACGTGTTTTGATAAATGTATGATAAATGATATGGGCCATTTAGATGATTCACAGAAATTAGCTTTTGGCACATTTAACTTATTTTTGTTGGTTTTTCCTCATAAGGTTTATTCATTCATCATAAAGGTCATAATTATTGCAAAACTTAAAAGTCCTCAGTAATTTTCAATTCATTATAATTATTTTTTTTCTTTTTAAGGGGCATAAAAAAATCCTAATTTCATTAATAGTCGAGTTGTTTTTGTAATCCGTTTTTTATAAATACATATATGGGAATCGATAGGAGTATATAATATTTAAATTGAAATTCAGTTTTCGAATTTTTTACTCTGATGCATTTCAAGAAATCACCAAAGATTACTGACCCACTAAAACTCCTTATATTTCATTCAGAATGTTTTATAGAACTAAAGTACAAAGTATATCTTTGTAAACTAAAATATACTTAATTATTAAAGATTATCTTGACCCATATTTTTTTAACCCCAAAACCTGCTTAAAATATTTTGAGCATCATGTATTTTTCTACATTCAGTAAGGAATAATATTAATGTTCTTACTTTTATATGTGACAGAGCGGCAATGAAAAAAACAATGGTCAATTTAGACAGGACATGTTCCTCCACCCCCTTTGACCAGGGGCATGGACAATAACAGCGTTAGGAATATTCCTAAACCGCTTTTAACTTGGCAAAAAATACTGTTCAGTTTACACTTAAGCAAAGAACTTGATGTTTCCTATGAAACACTTCCAAGATGTCATTTTAAAGAATAGTAAGTTTTTAATGGTGGGTTTATTTTTATTATAGTAAATCCATACTGTTCATTAATAATAACATTTTTAAGTTATAGTCACTGATTTATTTTTCAAATTTTTATGAATGAATAATATTTTAGATATTGGTCTGTAGTCGTCAGTGAGTGCTAATAAAGAATACACTCATAAAAATAAGAATGACTTTTATAAACGTTCTATATAAAATGCACTTTAGTCATTTTTCAAGTCCACAAATTGAAAATAGATTGTATTTAAATATTTATCAGTAATTTACAGCATCACTGTGTACTAATACATATTTTAAATTAGATCCTTCATTACTGATGAAATGTAAAAAAAAAGTTCTGATCAAAAATTTCTGGAAAATCTTTCCTTTCTCTTCTTCTTCTTTCTTCTTTTTCTTTTTCTAATTTCTTTGGGTGTGGACTGTTCACAAGAAAGCAATGAGCAAGTGAGTGGTGAAAAAATTGTTTAATAAGCAATGACGAAACATTTTCAAAGAAATGTTAATATTATATAAAATTAAAGATACTTGAAAATGGACAAACAATAAGTCTGAAACATTGTACTTATACACGAAAAATAAAGAGGACAATTTGAATAGATGTTGGATGTATAAATAACCTGAAATAATAAAAAACACATAATAATGTCTGGAAAATTTCCCCTCAGAAAATTTATGGTTTCGCTACTGATTGAGCATGCGAAAGAGTTGTCAATATGTTTTAAATACATAAAGTATGAAGTATCTTACATAAATACATTTTACAACTTTATAAACAAACTATTATTCTTTCTGAAATTATCAACTTTTCAATGATATATTATTTTTATATATTACTGCTCTAGGGGGCCGGGATGGCGGAGTAGACAATAGGTAATCAAAGTTAAGCAAAGTCCAGCGTGTTTAGTACTTGGATAGGTGACTGCTCCATTTGGATGATCCATCATAAGCCCAGCAATGAACGCCAGGGCAGTTTAAGCCTACCCCCATCCCCGGGTATGTGAGGCCCATCAGCCTACTGGAGGCGACTCTCACCAACCAGGCATAGGAGTGATAAACTTTCCCCATGTATAATATCGGGAATCGTGGTGTGGTTTTGCAGGATGTCAGTAATCACCCGGAGGTTTGGTACAAGGATGGTAAGCTTCAGGTAAAGAAATGTAGGTCCTCGGCGCCTGCTGACTCTGAGCTACGATGATCCTTAGACCTATATCAGTTTGTCACTGTCCTTGAAATCGAGAGAGTTACAGCTATCGGTGGGAAGGACACTGCCAAATTGGTTATGGGCAGTCTGCCGCTGCAATTGGCCTATCACATCCAGGCTGTCTGTGCTTCCGCAAGCAACACAAATGTCTGTAAGAAGACCACATTGCGTGGCCAAAGGTCTCATTAGGCCTAATGCGTCAACCGAAAAAAAAAAAAAATTACTGCACTCATTAACGGAAATTCAGAACAAAAATGTTTGGGAAAACATTTTCCTTCAGTATATATTTATCAAATTCTTTCATCATAGCCATTTCTTATTGCTATGCGTAACTTCTTTAAAATCTTTAACAGTTTCATTTTTACTCATTTCATTTTCAACAATTAACAGTTTTTTGATATATTTTCTATGATATCAGGAGTAAAAATCTTTGTTTAATAAAACCATCTCGAAACGTTAATTTAATATTTGCAAATAAATGAAGAAAAAAAATGATTTTTTTTTTTCAATAACAAAAAAGTTTTATTAAATAAAATTACTTAAATAATTACTTTTTCTTTTATTAAATTAGATAAATTGGTAACCAGTTAGAACCTTAGCAAACCAAGCTAAAATATTGTATGCAATAATAAAATACCATAAGCATTGAAGCTTAGAGAACTTATAGGTCTAAACAACTTTCGCTAGTATATATTGTTTATGCCCTTGAAGCTCAAATTGAATTAATATTTTCACTTGTTATATATTTATGAATCAACTATAAGTACATTTTTCCTATTCCAGGAAAATAAACACCAATGGAGGACTGTGTTTTGGGTCTCAGCGATTATTTGGTTTATAGGAAATTGTATATTTATAATATTTGGAAGTGGAGAACCGCAGGATTTGTCCGAAAATCTTGAGTCAGAAGATAATGCTGTTAATCAATGTTCTAATTAAGTGTAATAAGTTTTGGAGTGAAAATTTCATATAGTTTATAAGAAAGGAATTTAGTTATTGTATTGATAATCTCAAACTCTTTCAACTCATCATTTCATAAAAGAAAAATTATAATTGTTGTATTAAACATACCTAATATATATTAATTATTAAAGTATAGTTTAAATATTATTTTATCAAGTTTTCATAGTGAATGAGTAAATGAATTTCTTTTTGGCATTATTTCACTGGGAGGATCTATTTTTCAACAAATCAGTTAAGAGATTCAAAAGTTTCTTTAATATTTAAATCATTCCTATTGACCTTTTCTTTAGACGTTTCAGGGAAAATTATTCATATCATCAGGACTTTTATTCTGTGAAAATAATAAATTTCATCTGAATCCTCTAATTATTTAATTATTTACACATTTATCTTAATGATATCGTAATTTTATAAGATTAACACTTACATATTGAAAATATTATTATACATATGTTCATATTAAAAACAAAAAAATCACTTAAAAAAATATATTTTAGGAACTATTAATATGCATTTTAATAAAAAAAAATAACCCATGAACTTTTATTTTTGACTATTTATATTCTACGTAATGGATTTTCTTAGGATTTTTTTTAGAACTCTTCATAAATTTTTTTTGTAAGAACATTAGCAATAAGTCATTAAATTTTACATTCTTATATTTATAGTAAAATTTCTTTCAAAAACCTTATCATAATATATTTTTAATAAGATTCTTCAAATAACTTTTTGGCCAGGAATTAAATGACCCGTTTGTGTATCATTAAAGCTATCATTAATAATATTCTCCCTTAAATGGCTGATATATGTAATTGAATCTTGAATAGCCTGCTTGATACGTTTTTATTTCTGAATTTATTCTAATGAGTAAAAAAAATACTAATAAGAGAGGGAATCAACATATGCCGTGAAAATATATATTTAGAACTTACTAGTCAATAATTCTATTATTAGAACACTTATGTAAATCGGGGGAGATCTTAGATAAGTTAATACTTTTTAGCATAAATTTTCTTTAAACAGTTAAACTGACACTGTTAAGCTGTTCAATAATTGTTTGTACACTGTTTTATTTGCGTAGTGCAATCAGCATTAATCTGATAAAAGAATGGGATTGATTGGCCATTTCTTGATTTATCACCTAATACAATAGATAAAAATAATATTAGATGATAGAATTGTTATCTACAGAAACATTCATTCAGCTATTTATAAGCGTTTAGCAGAGTTGATTAACAAGTTGCCTTGTTGAAAGCATTTCATCACTTTTCAAAAGCATTCTTCAACTGTAAACTGATGAAGATTCAGGTTGGTGTCTTAAATATAATTTATATATATATATATATATATATATATATATATATATATATATATATATATATATATATATATATATATATATATATATAAATTTAATTATTTTTTTATGGTTAACCACAATAACAGTTGTTTAACAATTTAACTATTTTATTTTTAAAGGCCAAAGACCAATCTTTTCTCTTGAAAAATAAAATATTTAAAATTATATATAAATTACTAAATTGTCAACAGATCTTTATGACATAGACTGATCGCTGATCCTTGATAAAGAATTAAACAGAACACTGGGTAGTGACTTAGGTGGGTCTAGGGATACAGGCACGTTTCAAAGGAAATTTAAATTATTACAAGATTAAGTAAAAAAGGTCTGCTTCTGCTTTTTGATTATTTTGACTTTTATTCAGTCAGTAAAATGACTTCTTTTATAGGATTGTTCAAGTTATTAATAATAAAATAATTATACACTCCTGAGATACATATATCCTTACAGGAAACATCATTAAAAAAAGGTTCTATTTAAAAAAAATTGAAAAAATCATGTTAAATATTTTTTTTGAGTGAGAAAAAACCCTAAAAACAGATAAAAAATCACATGTTCTATTTAATTTATTAGATTCATATTGTTTAAATAAATACTGCTACTTTTAAAAGAGTACCACTACCTAACATTAGCAAGTGTGCCTAAAAGAAAAGGAATGTGGACTCGCTTACGCGCTTACTAAAATGGCTACTCATATTGGAGCTTATTATTTTTATTTAATGAACAAGTTACTTCAATTGACTAATGTATATTTTTAGGTTTCTCAAAACTATTTTCAATCCTAGACCAAATAAATCTTTTACCCAATCTTTTGTAAGGTAAAATGTACATTTCTCTTGGACTAATAAGTACTAATTGGTGTTAGTACAGGCGACATTCCACACCAAATAATTTTGGGGTTGACATCATCCCTACTCAGATTTTAATACAAATTTGTATAGATATATTATATTAAAAAAATACCACATTCTATCAAATTCTAACAAGTAGTTTCATAATTTTCATCGTTTAAAGTTCATCGACTTAACTGTGTACAAGTTTTCATAAATATCTGAGAAGTGAGGGTGCCAAATCAAAATTTCGCTGAATGGTTTAATATTTAATTGCCTACAACCATATAGTTCCTGGTCGCTCTTTTTTCCACAAACTATTCTGGAATCCACCCCCATGGATTTCAATATACAAAATTTTCACTTCAAATATTTACAACATATTAAAATAAACATACAAAATATTTAGAAATAAATTACTGTCATTAGTAATAATGTATATTTGTAATAATAATAATGTATATGTCTGTAAAAAGGCTTTTGCCAGGGATTTAAGAGATTATAAAGAATAAAATTTAATATCATCATATATATTATTTTTTAAGGTCTATTTTTGTGGGTACGCCATAACTTCATTAATATTTCATCAAATGTCATGAATGAGGCATCATTTTAATGCTTTCCTTAACTGCTACACCGGAAAAATATACAAATCGCTCATTTCGCTTTTGATTGCGAGTTACAAGCGCACAACCGCGGTTTTTACGAGAAAATGGTCGTTGAGGTTTCTAAATGGTGTCATTTTTTTCAGTTTTACGAGAAGAACATTTTTGGCTATATACACTTTTCCGATAGCAGCCGTCGTTTGTGAGTTACAAGCAAAAGTATGCGATTTCAGTCAATAGAATTAGCGCACTCGCTTTCCGCGAAACAAATATGTGTATTTACATAAGTGTGCGGCATTTTCCAGGGTGCACTCTTTCAGTGACATCTAAACAACAAACTAACCCACCCAAGGGCGTACCACGATCAAAACTAGGGGGGGGGGCAAGCTATGGTCGTTCAGGTTTTAAAATCTTACCGCGGAAAAGGTGAATAAAATCAAAATTATGTATAATTACAGCAGCGCTTTATCAACTAAGTTATTACAATTATTTGCTTGAAAAAATTATTCTATCACTGCTTCCCGCCTTAAAATCTTAAAAAATTATTACATCCAGCCTTTCAGGGGGGGGGCAGTCGCCCCCCCCCCTACCCCCCGCTGGGTACGCCCATGAACCCACCGACAATCACAGATGCCATATCGTAACTTCAAACATAGTGTTCAAAGAGGTCTTGTAAACACGTAATTACTTTATAAATATGCAAATATCTTAAACTTATGTTTCAAAAAATAAATAATCTACAATTTAAACACATCTATTCCTTACTTCAACCCTCACCTATGCCCATGACGTATTTAATTGCACAATACGATAATAAATATACGTGTGTAGATACTTTAATTAAGTGGGATTTAAATAGAATAGAGTTCGAATGCTTCGCAAGGGTCAGCTAGTGTATATTATTTCTCAAGGCCTTTTTTTTGTCGGTGCCCCGTAGCTTCCTTAATACTTCATCAAATTTCACGAATGAGGCATCTTTTTAAAGCTTTCCTTAACCGTTCACCGGAAAAATATATAAATCAATTCGCCTTCGATTGCGAGTTATAAGCGCAAAAACCGCGGTTTTTGCATGAAAATGGTCGTAGAGGTTTCTAAATGGTGTCAATCTTTTCAGGTTTTCAAGAGCATTTTCGGTCATATAAATTTTACCCGTTTGTTTTCGAGTTTTAAGCGAAAAACTGTAATTCTCAGTGGAAATGATCGCAGGGCTTTTTTGAAGGTGTCTTTTTTTTCAATTTGTTGACACGAACATTTTTGGTTATATACACTTTTACGATAGTCGCAGTCGTTTGCTTGTATCAAGGAAAAACATGCGATTTCAGTCAATAGAATCAGCGCACTCGCTTTCCACGAAACCGATAAGTGTATTTAATTACAATATTTTACTTGCCTGACCCTGTTTTTTTACACGGTCAGTTCTATGTGTCATATGGTGTATGACCATATCGTAATTTCAAACATAGTGTTCAAAAAGGTCCTGTAAACACGAAAATACTGTATAAATATGTAAATATCTTAAACTTATGTTTCAAAAATAAATAATCTACAATTTAAACACATCTATTCTTTACTTTAACCATCACGCTCATGACGCACTAGATACGCACTGTACTAAATATACGGTTTGTGCTTTAATTTAGTAGGGTTTAGGTAAGTTAGAGTGCGAATGCTTCGCACGGGTCAGCTAGTATTACTGAGTTTAAAATAAATAAATATAAGATTTTAGAAAGATTAAATCATATATTTCTCTACCCATATAAAGCAAATCTGTCTTAAGTAATCAACTTGTCATTAGCATTAATTATCGTTTTTAATCTCACATACTGGAAATATGTTGTTCGGATGCTACAGTTGCAGATGCAAAACAAATTATACAAACACCTGAGGTATTATAATCCACTTAAGGTGAATAGAGTTATAAGTGGAATGGTTTGGAAGGGGTAGCAGTCAGTATGAGCGCGGCTGCAAGGGCGAGCAGGTCTGCCGCACTCTACAAGTCCTTAATCAATGTCGTTTCGTCTCTGCTGATATGGGTACTGAGGGTAAAGGTGTCTTCGGTGAGTGTTTCACCCTTCTCATTGCCCGATGTGTATTATTAAGAAAATTTTATCGGGTACATTTCAATAGTATCCTACTATAAGCTCCGGACAAACGAGACATTTATTCTCCAAAACAATGAACCTCTATTACTCTAAGATCATATTGAGATCGGTCCCATTTCGACTTAGGGAGGCGGAATCGATCCTATTTCAATTTCGTCGAAAGAGAGGAGGCATCAATCAAATTTGGATTTCGGGAGAATTGATCCCCAATTTCCCACCCATTGTGCCCATGAACTGTGAGTAGTAATTTCTAGACGCATAATAAAACCCACTTTTCGACCCCTCCTCCATGTTTACCAAACTTGCTTCGATATTCAAGGTTTGTTTTGATGGAAAATTATTTTTTCCAAGAATTTATGTAACGTATTAAGTCCATTTCACTTCGAATATCAATTGTAATAATAGATGTTTCCCTGTAAAAGGGAAAAGTATTACTCTTGTTTCAATTCAACGATAGGCAAAAATAAAGTTTCTATTTAAAAAAAATACAAAAACAAGATTATTATAAGTAATCTTTTAATCATGGCAAAATATTTTCAATGCAAAAATTAGAAGGTGAATCGGAAACAAAAAAAAAAAGAAAATTATAAATAAAGGTTAAATAAAGATGCTATTTTTTTGGCCATTCAAATTATTTCTTGACCCGATGACTAAACGAATGATTTTTATTTAATTTTTTCCTAAATGGCTCCTGAAAGAAAAATCCTTACTTGCCTTGTTCGTAAGGGATATCCCTCTTCAACAATGAAAGATGGGTAAGCTAGTATATTATAAATTAGAGCATATAGCTAAAGTTTAAATAAAGAATAGGAAATAGAATGATTTAGGTTACAGACTTATTTGACTCCTCTTACAGAATATGAAATATTAAAGTCATTTTGCTGTTTGGTAGCTCAGCATTATCTTATGTGATTCTCGGTTTTGCGGTTTGATACTATTTCCACTCCAATATTTAGTTTGTTTATTGTAAGCATTTACACAACATTATATTTGAATTATGTAACGAATAAGGTTACTGCGCACTTCGATATAACTATTGATACTCAGCCGGAGGTACGTCCGAAATCCTCGTGAACTTTAGGCAAATCCACAATGTAAAAAGGGTGATATTATGTCTATAATTAATTGCTATGTCTAGACCGAGCACCTTAACTTATGATTTTACGTATATTTGAAATAAGGATTATTGAGTATTGAAATAATTTTTTTAAGTAATTGAGATTTATTTTTGCTTGAGAGAAAAAATTATCTTAGGTTTGATTTGTGATGAAATATTTATATAATTACAACTTCATATCGTATTGTACTCTCGTGTTACATAATATGCGTTTTACTTGGAAATATAACATAATAAAATAAGCTAAAAAATATGTTTCGAAACATATTTAAGAAAGAGAAGAAAATAAATAAATAAGAATATAAAATTAACGTAAAGATAACGAAAATTTCAATACCATTTCGTAATCAAATACATGTTTCAAAAAATGTTGATGGCTTAAAACCTAATCATTGATTAACATTAGTTACATTTAAATAAAGTTGTCATCTCCGGTCAGAGCAATTGCGTTGACTTGGGACCTGTATTGTATTTATATGTTGTTAAACATGTATTACTGAGAATAATTAGAATAAATAAAAAGATCAACTCGCCATCTATGGGCGGATTCAGCATCTAATTTGGTAGGGAGGAGTTGGGGGAGGGGTCAAAACCTTTTGGTCTGACACTATCGTGTATTCTCTTCTAAACAACACAAAGTGTTACCTTTAGGGTTTAAAAGCTATGTAATCGCATTAGTCTTTCAAAAAAATAAAATAAAAAAATAGCTAAAACATGATCCCTGTGACAGCGCCTCCCTGGTTGATGGGGATACTGAAATTAGCCCCTGATTGCTACGAAATGCAAAATGGATATGTTAAAAAATGGTTTAGCATTTAAGTTTTCTTTCGAAAAATTACTTAATTATATATGTCTTCAAATTCTTGTCTGTTATAAGATTTTGGCAATATATGCCTCCAGTTTACCTTGACTTACTGATAGATGTAGTTTTTCTAGAAAAAAAAAACAACAAATAATGTTGGGCAGCGTTACTACTCTAAAAATATATAAAAAAAAAATTAAAATATTCCTTAAATTATGGAAGGCAGCGCGATATGATAAATAGTCACTCGTTATCTTGATTTACGAATGACGGAATAAAAATGTTCGAAAGTACACAACTTTCCCTTAGTTATATTTTATAGTAGCTAATAGTTAGATACTAGATATTAGTATTAGTAGTACCAGAGATATTAGTTATTATAACATACTTCAACTTATTGGTTCTCTCAGTTATTTGCCGAAACTAGTTCCAGCTCAGTTTAGCTTGTAACAGATAGATGCTTATATCCGTGGCGGTGGGTATATTTATAATAGTTACTTTTAATGAGGATGGCGCTGCTTGATTCCGTGGTGTGAAGGTATCGATATGATAATTAAGTTCTTGTTAAAGTTCCTTAACATATTTCAAGATTTCTTGAGATTTCTTAATTACGGGATCTTTAGAGTAGATGTTGGTGAAAAGCCATCCAATCAAAGCCAGCCAGCATAGGAGGGAGGTAATCCATACATATAACAATGTTTTTATTTGTGGTTAGAGTGCTGAATTAATGGCGAAGCGTTCTGTGGTATGCTTACTGGTTGAAGGTGGAAGTTCGTATTTCATGTTCATAGACTCTGAGGCAATGTAACACCCAGAGTGTGATTTACGACACCATGTATAAATTAATATAATATCGGTATGTTTTTCTTTTTTTTTTGAAATTCTATTAAATATGTGAATTGTGATTTACTTGTTTCTTGTCTTTCCGTAGCGTTAAGTACAGTGCAGGTAGTTTCAGGGCCCAAGGTGGATAACTAAATTCATCAATCTTTATTTACAATGGACTTGTTCAATATATATTTTTGATCTGTACTTTTTAATTTATTAAGTTACATCTAAAAATGTTTACACATGTAGGAAAATGGACTGAAATGAATGAAGTTTTAATTTACTATGAGCCTTCACGATGTAATTACAAAAAGCAACTCGCAGTAGAAAACAAGCAAGCAGTAAAAAAAAACAAGACTGTTGATAAAATTAGGATTTTTTTAGGTCCATTAAAAAAAAAAATAAACAATAATGAATGGAAAATTAATGACAATTTTCATGTTTTGCTATACAAATTATAATACTGTATAACTTATGTAGACAAGCTAAATAAGTAAATAAATGTGTGAAGTTGAGGAATGGCTTTGAGCTATTTATCAAACATGTCGATTTCTAATATAAATAATTTGGTGAGTGAAAATTGTGTGTTGCGCGCATCGAACCAGATTTCATAGTTGCCAGCAGGTTTCAATTTTTTTTGGTACGAATCCTCAATGTCAGGCCTAAGAGTGTAATACGCGGCCCCCTTCTTGGACTCAACAGTTTTCTTGATGAAGAAATATTCGTAGCACTTTTTTATTCTCAAATCGGCAAGGGGCATTTTTGATGCAATACATCTATTGAAACTTTTTTTCAGCTAGAGTCTTAAATTTTCTCAATTTTAATCACATCATTATCAATTATAAATTTATGAATGGTTTGACTGTAGCTTTGAAATTAAATTTAAGATTTTTGTCTCACCGAATTATTTATTTCCGAAGTGGCACTGGTATAAGCCCATGAATAGGTGTAAGCTTTCTATCCCTGAATTTAGCAACTGATTTAATGAATTTTCATGAGGGTTTTTCCAGCAGTAAATATATATTATAGATTTTTTTAATTTTTGTTGTATCCTTAAAATTGCTAAGTCTTTGATAAAAAATAGTTGTTAAGAGCTATTTGATGAATGTGAATATTATCTATGAACATTATTATCTATGAATATCGAAAAACATAATTAAAGCTTAAAAAAAAGTTCAAGAGCTATTTTCGGAGACTTTGTAATGTTTTTATATAACAGCATATCATTAATGGAATTAATTGCGTACAGAAGTAATTGCTTCACATAATAACAGGGTTACCCAATTTTTTTTAACATTCCTAGGGTATTATTTCGGTATACTGGCACGTAGACTAATTAGGGTTTCTTTCTTTGCAATTAACCGTAAAGTTCTTACTAAGTTTGTAAAGTGAAACTTTTTTTTAATTATTCATTTTCGTTTACTTAAATAACAAATTATGGAGGTAGGTACTTTGAGGAAGTTGAAGAGGACTAAAAACATACACAATCCTACTTTTCCATCCCTTTCAATATTACATAAATATGGTTCTTTTCATATATTTTCTTTTCAAAATTTATACGAAAAAGAAAAAAAAAAGATTTTAGAAATTTTAGACATACCTGTACCTCTGTAACCGTGCTTACTTAAAGTATTTTAAAGTTTGCTAGGTTCGTAGTTTAAATAATTTGTGAAGGGATGACAGATGAATAAATAATGTAGGATTCTTAATTATTATGAATTAGATTTTCTTCATTAGATTTCTATAGTTTTTATAATTTTTTGAACTAGTGAAAGAAATACGATATTTTGATCGTATTTATTTTTAAAATGAGTAATTCAGTCGAAGTGTGGTTGTTGAGTGTAATAGTAAATCAAGATAATTACTACGCTGAAACATCGTAGGTAGTAATCTTGAAAATTGTATTTTTATTGTGATTCACGTTGGTTTTCCTTCAACTAGCTAGCAATTTGCAATTGTATGGATCCAGGAATGCTTTCGTGGCTCACTTTTTTATCTTTTTAATTCTATGACTTCATGAAGAACATAATTTGAAATATGAGTACCAAGACCTCTTGACCCTGCAAAGCTCAGTATTTCTTCGTGGATCTTCTTGTTCGTCGGCCCTGCATCATTCTTTTTTATGGCTCATTCTTACTGTCGTTCCTGAAGTTACACTTTTTGTATTACACCACGGCTGCGTCTCTGTTTTGTTTCCGTGGCCAGCTCTTCTAATGCACATGTGGTCAAAGACTTATGACCCCGATCCCATTTCTTTTCGATATCCTCTTCAGCATTCATTTCTCTTTTCATAGTTCTTGTATGCCGCAAAAATTATCATACGCTTACCATTAACGTTTGATCTGAAATGCAAGCTAAAGTGACTGATGGCTGGTTCCTTACCAAAAATACTGGTTGGTTCCTTTCCTAATAGAGCATTGTAATCTCCCTTCGAAATTTTCATGTAACACCTACAGCACCCATCATAACATCTTTAAAGCTATTCATTGAAAATATCTCTATTCTCGTTTGAGACCTCGTCAGGGGGCTGTCCGCATATTAAACTTGAAACCCAGAGATTGAACAAAATTTTAATTGTATCTCTATCATTGCGGATGAGCTGTGTGTGGATTCATACCATATATTTCATTAATCGATTTTCATTAGAAAATAAGAAACAGAAAGATAACCTAAACATATACTTTAATTATCATTTCGCATCTTCCCTATTCAAAAATCGAAGACATATTGTACTCATAGGTTTGACATTACCAACCCCAAAACAAGGTTGTATTCGTTTTTTAATTATATATATAGCCAGACAAAAATTGAAAGAACAAACCTAATAAAAAAAATCAATTTTCACTCAGACATTCTACTAACTTTTGACAGATTTTATTTATTATCGTGAAATGCTGACCATATTTTAAAACGTATATATATTGATGGACAGAGTGTCACAAAGATGTACCTCTGAAGGTTTTTATGTCGATCTCCAGACAAAAAAAAAAAGATAAGAAACTTAAAAGGTCACACTTTTTAATTTCTTAATCGTCCCCAGGGAACATTAGTAATCAAGTGCAAGCATTTTTAATGGGTAGTCCTAAAATAAAAAATATGGATACGCATTCACAAAAAGAGCATAACTTTATTCCGAATTAAGATAATCAATTTTATTTTCCATTTCATAGCCTCGGTGGCTTATCACGAGTGAAAAAGTTGTACTTACTCCCATGATTATATTAAACACAAGAATCTGTCTATAGTTTGTTATACTTGCTCTGAGTATCACTCGAGACCTAAAAAGACAGTAATTTGGTCTCAACATAAAAGATCTAGATGGCTCGCCAAGTAGGTTTGTTAACATCATTGAATTTTATTTTGTATTTGTATGGTATATTTGAATTATACTAAAAGTGTCAACTGCTATTTAGAGTTTCCAAATACTTTCAATAACATCACATTCCTATCAACAAACTTGATTTTTCAGGAGAGTGAGTATAAAGTTCAAAAGTTGAATAATATGTATTCAGGAGACGCATAGATCTGAAAAATGTCACTTTGAAACGAACTGCTTTCAGAGGGATGATACAAATTTAATCGCTAACCCAATATATACTTGTAAAGTTCCCCTTCTTGAAATCCAATTGATAATTTAGAAAAATATTGCGTGTATGATATTATGTAAATGTAACTTAAAATATAAGGGGGTCACCGGTGGTGTAATGGGAGTAAAAAATTGTCTATGCCGTCCCTCGGATAGGACGTAAAATGGAGGTCCCGAGCCTGTGCGATGTCAGGTACTAATTATTCCTGGATAGGCAAAATTTAGGACTCCCACTGTAGCATCGTCCGACTAGCCTTAGTGGCATAAAGTGACGTTAAAACAAACAAATAAACTTAAAATATAAAGATTAATCTAAACAAAAAAATAAGTTTACACATCGCAAGCCTTGGGTTATGTGCGATTTCCCGGATGCAGTTTCCTTTTAGCTATAAAACAGAATTAATGAGCTAATTATAAACACGCAAACAAGTTGTAATTTGTTATCTGGTCAATGCCATAGCAGCAAAACAATATTAATCGCTAATGGCGGCATTGTTAAAGATTTTTTAGAAGCTTAATCCTCTGAACAAAACATATCATACAATCGAAAAAGATTTGTCAATTCGTGACATCATGCTCAAACTTTTTTTTCTGCATTTGCATGGGTGGTCCCAGGTGGATAAAGGAATTAAACCCAATTGCTGAAATTTATTATTTATGAATGTGAAGTTCCTATTATTTTTTTTAAATAAATTATTGTACTGATTTTCCGCTTCACATTTGTTTTTTTCTAACAAAAACATTTAATTGTACATTGTCGGCTTAGAAAAATTGTAAAATCATTCAAAGGACTTTCAAGCTATAAACTAAGAGAAAGTTTCAAATTTATAATTGTTGCGTTTTATGTTGTGCTGTGTGTGTATGCAACAATTGGTTTTGTTCACGTGTTTAATAATAACACCTCTTCATTATAAGCTAATTGCCGCTGTTGGATAACTTTCGCAAGTGCGTACATGAATCGTTTCGTGTCAAAAATCATAGTTATCCAGCACTTACATAAGTTTATGAAAGCGAGTTTAGTGTTCCAATGAATTGCATGTCGAAGGAAAAGTCATCCGTATACTTTTTAACTTCCTATTCGAATGTATATATCACGGCTATAAACATGGGCGTACCCAGCGGGGGGCAGAGGGGGGCAGCTGCCCCCCCTGGAAGGCTGGAAGCAATAATTTTTTTAGGCTTTTACGACTGGAAGCAATAATAGAATACATTTTTTTCAAGCAAATAATTGTAATAACTTAGTTGATAAAGCACTGCTATAATTATACATAATTTTGGTTTCATTCTCCTTTGCCGTGGTAAGGTGTTACAACCTGAACGACCATAGCTGCCCCCCCCTAGTTTTTAGCTTGCCCCCCCTAGTTTTGATCCTGGGTACGCCCTTGGCTAGAAATATAAAATATTAAGAATCACTTCAATCTAAGAGGGTCTAAGATGGTCAGCAAAATTTATTTTATTGTAATGTTTTGTTTTCTCAAGCAGTAGACTCGTGTCTTCGTAATTTCTAATGGGTTAGAATCTTATGAAAAGCCAAATTGACCGATTTGGAAGTTTTAATATGTTTTAGCTAATTTTCAATGATAAATCATTAGGTAGACATTAGGTAATATTTCATTCGCAGCTAGATGCATGTTATAAAATACTTGTATTGGTAAGTTACGACAAAATATACGCTATTGAAGTCGGCGCTATTTGATGGCTCCGAACATCTTATTCAGCGTTTGTCCTTACGTAAGGCGAATAATTCATCTATGGAAAGAATATTTAATCAAATGATTATTATTATGAATGAAAGACGAATATGCTTTATTAGTAAATATTTTCGATGGATATTTTGTTATGTACATTGTTTCTGTAAAGTATCTCATGTTATCATGTTTAAGCTAGATTCAACAAAATACTCTTTATAAATTCAAATTAATATGGTTGAACAGATGAATGGCTATTTTACCATGGACCTTAAAACTGTTATGGCTTTCGCAATTAGTTATCGAAATGAATTTGAAAAATTCCAAGAAAGAAGATTTTTGCAAAATTGTTTATCTACCATTACGTTAGATTATTTGAAACTCTTTAGCCTAATAAACAAAGATACTTGAGAATGTGACGGACTAACTCCAAAAAAAAAATAAAAATAGGGTAACCTATGGTAGTGGTCAGCATGGCTACCTACAATATTAAAGTTCGCACGTTCGCGTCCCGCGTTGGCCCTAGGATTTTTAAAGGGAGTAAAAAATCGTTGGCTATGTCGCCCCTCGGATAGGACGTAAAATGGAGGTCCTGATCCTGTATGATGTCAGGTACTCGTTATAGATCCCTATCCTAATTATACCTCGATAGGTAAAATTTAGGACTCCCACTGTAGCGTCGTCCGAGTAGCCTTAGTGGCATAAAGTGACGTTAAACAAACTCAACAAACATATCCTATACGACTTTCACTGACAAGAATACAACAATAGGATATTTAAAATAAACCGCGGACGCTTGGTCTAATCCGGAAAATATATTATTTATAATACGTCCCGAGGGCATCTTCTTTTTAGACGTCTCAGTGGATTGTCAGGAATTGAGGAGGAAGCTAGGACGTTAACAAGAGGGTTGGGATGGATAGCTAGGTTTATTATAAAAGGATTGGTATTTGGACAGGACCACTTCGCTATATTATAGACGAAACGTCTTGGTCAAATACATTTTTAAAATTAATAAATCTAACTTAAGAAAACAGAAGAGTACAAAGATCTCCCAGGTAAAGGAAAACATTAGAGGAGCATAAAAAAGAAAACATAAATGAGAAGCATTGCTAATTGAACTGCAATTAGAGCTCAAACCCCACAGTTTAATGGCTGTGGTTATTTCCGTTTTCTGGTATTTGTTTTTTATCTTCATTAGGTATATATTAACTTTATAATTCTACTTACTCTGTTTCACATTGCTTTTTTGTACTTTTTACTTTGACCTATTTGTTTTTTCTTCTGATTGTCTTACTGTACATAAGAATACAACTGGTAAATCGAATAGACCAGTGTTTCCCAAACTGTGGCCCTCGACTGTTCTCTTGGAGTAATAATTTCATATAAAAAATATGATATTATTACTTTTTAAAATCTGTGGGGAACAATAAGACCATCCTATGATTATTTTCATGTCGACATGGGTCGTCACGGAAAAATTCAGAAACTCCTGGAATAGACCTTACTCTGTTTTTTTTTGTAAACCAGATCACAATGCCTTTTACTTTTAAACTGTTTTTATTATAAATTTGATTTGGCTGTAGAATGTGAGAAAACTCAAACCATATACATACAACCATGATAGTAAATAACGCGGTGTAAACTCTAAAAAAAGTCTTTGGCAAGGGCATACAATTTTTTCTTTCTTGTTTGAGGTCAAGGTCTGGAACTGGTTTCACCTTCTGCTGGCCTTGGAACGATAGCCACTTAATTGCTAAATCCACTGGACCGGTTGAAAAAACAAAAAATTAAAGACATTATAAATTTCAGTACTACCACAGGTTGAAGTGCATTGGATATTTAAAAATATTTTGATTTGATAAGGAGTGGTGAAGATGTGAAAAAAAAAAATCTTTTGGTTTTTAATATTAGTAGTTTTATTTCGTTTTTTCCTCTGAAAATATAGCATGATCTAATAATCACTTCTACTCACATATTTCATAATTTCATTTTTTAGCATAGAAAAAATAATACTTCCTTCTACAATTAATGACATTTTTTAAAGTGCTCCAAGAGTTCATTTACTTTGACTAAAATAACTTACTAATGTTCTTTATTTATTGTTAATATTAAGAACTACAGAAAAATACATGGTAATGGAAAAATAATGCACAGAAAGAAATATTTTATTTATTATATAATATTTCTAGAAAACTTTAAAAAGACCGGATAGACCCATAACATTGATATTGAAGAAATGGACTCATGAATTCTCCCAATGGTTCTGTTGGTACAGAATGTAATACATAAAGTCAAATTATTTGTTCAGTAGGTACATATATATTCTGACACATATTATTATAAGTGGCACAACAATCCAATTAGTGAGTCAAGGCCTTCTGCAGATCTCTCTATCTCAATCCGATTCCGCGCACCAAAACGGTCTCTTGAATCATTTGTGACTCCTTACGTCCACCAAAGTTTCGGTCTTCCGGTACTTCTTGGCCCGTAAATTTTCCCATCATCATTTCAGGAATGCTCTGCTCTGGAATTCCGGCAAAGTGCCCAACCCATCTAAGCCTCCGCATCTCATACTGTCCGGCTGACCATAAAGTGTGTGAAGCTCCAAGTTGCTTCTTTGACTCCAATTTCCGCCTACTTTTACTGGACCGTAGATTCGGCGTAAAATTTTCCTCTCAAAAACGAGGAGCCTCTGCACGTCTGATTATTACACTAATTGAAACATGGGTGTTTTAAAACGCCAAAGTTCGATTAAAATCATCAAAGAAATAAATTAACGTTAGACATATTAACAGTTAATTTTAAATTATAAATATCAAGATATCAGTATTAAAATAAAGATTTATTTCGATATTTAGTTTTCAAACTAATAATGTTTGTTATTACAAAATCATGAAAGGCAGAAGAGTATCATGAAGTGCTGTTCGAATTCTAAGATAACGATTATCTATTATCAACCCTTTAGGGAGATGCTATGTTGCCATATATCACAATTTGTCTTTCACATCGTGAGAAATGGTTCTGTCAGAATAATCATCAATTATAATAACCAAAAATTTTGTGCGAATTACGTTACAATATTTTTTTAAACATTAAATTAAAAACATAATGCCCTACCTAAACATAATACCTGGTAAGCCATAGTCTGATTAGCCTTTGTGGCATAAAGTGAGGTTAAAACAAACAAACAAACAAGAAAATAATGCAGATAAAAAAAATATGCAATAAAAACATAAAAATATAGTTATAGTAAAAAAATAACATTACTATAACTCTTGACTTATTATTATTTCAGTAACTATCTAAACTGTTTGTTGTTATTCCCTGTTTCATATTTTACAAAAAAAATACTTTAAAGTAGGGGAAAGCGGGGTTGGTTGGGATAGGGGGTAGGTTGGCCATTGGCTTATAGTTTCCGTCACACCTGTTGTGAAGGCCCCACCATTGTACCATGTGACCCCCTCGACCTCGGGAGTCTTGTCCTGAGTTTTCAATCCCATGCTACCAGTGTAGAAAAGAGTGTGCTTCATTGATTGATTTTACAACATGTAAATAAATTTTTATATTTTCGGTAATTTTGGTTTAAAGGCATGGCAAAACATTTGACTCCGATTCTGTTGACATAGCCCCAAACTCCTTTGAAAAACCTAACCTTTCGACTAACCAGTTTCTTGTTTGATTGTTCTCCCATGTCCTGGCAGCCATCTTTGATATGATCTCTCCTGTGGGGTTAGTTGGCTCTCTTCAACTGGGGTTTGTTGGAGCAGTAGCAATTCACAAAAGCAAGGTAACCATAAACAAAGGTGAAACTACCAATTGTCTTTAGTTCCAGCAAGGAGGATGAGAGCAATTTTTCTTATGCAGAAAGTGACGACAGTCTAAACTTCTATCTTCTTCTATTGTCATTCTATTTTCCCTTAAAAGCTGTTAAAAACCTAATCAAAATTATTATACCATTATAGTGCAGCTTTTAATAACAATAATATGTGTCAGGCAGTACTTGAATGAGATGGCTAAACAACCCTACCTTCTAGGCTAAACTGCCCCACATAGGGGGTTAATTGGCATACTCTGGATTGACGAATTCTTCAATTTTCTATGATCTTAGTATTAAATATTATGTGGTGAAAAAAATACTTGAAGTACTTTAATACTTGGAGTTTACAGTGGCATCAGCCCCATTGGGATTACATTAACAGGAACGACTCAACAATAAAAAAAGTGAAAACTGTTGCCAACCAACCCCGCTCTCCCCTATTGTTTATTTGTAAATTACGGAAACAAATATTCAAGCACTTTTATTTTATTTTCTATAAATAAATAAAAAATGTTTAAAAAACAAACCTACAAAGAGTGCTTGCTGCTGTTTATTTATCTCTTCGGCTGGTTGAATGAACCCGAACGCAATCCTGATAACATCACAAGCTCCTAAAAAACTAGAATCCCGATAACCGTCCAGTTGGTATATTAAGTATTTGGCCAAATTATATAATTACAATGATAGGGGCAGAGGATGCGAATTAATTTCCTGGTACCTGACTTCTATTTTATGAATTGATAAATTTATTAGTATTTATTGTTCAGATGGCAATAAAGGTTCAGAGGTGACAAGAACCACCTTGCATGACCTGACCGGTCCTCTATGTTGATTGGTAGAATTTTTATTGAGAATTATATATATCACAACATGGGATTTTCGAGCTTTAGGGTCAAGTAAAAAGCTCGATGAACTAGCCATGATATGAACTGTACTCCAGCATGATGGTCACTTTAAAGATAAATTGTTTGCGTCTTCAATATTTACTTCGAAGTCATAAATTTAATTAATAATAAATAAATTTAATTAATAATAAATAAATTTAATTAATAATAAAATTAATTTTATATGCAGAACATTATATTTTGAAAGATGGCAGTGTAGCGCAAAAATTAAATCATAACCTAATATGATTACCTTGCCTTGAATTTAATAAGATTAAATTGCCTTGAAGCATGAAGCAAACCACCCGTGACATATTTAATGTGAAGCACTTGAGGAAAGCGTCATGTAGGATACCTAGTTCATGTAGAGTAGTAGTTTATCTGTGTAAGTAAAAATCTTATATTTTTAAAATACAAGTATTGTCCACAGATTAGTATAAAAATCGTGTCATTTAGTTCACTGGTCTATATAGATTAACCTTTCTCATGCATAGATTGAAGTTCGAAATTTAAAACTGTTACCCGAATCTACTTACAGGTTTAGAAAACATCATTAATATATTATTACTAATTGAGCTGTTAAAAATATAATATTATTTCTTTGAAAATATTAAATTGTAGATTAGTGTTGCACCCCAGTGTCAAAAGGTCTTTATGACATTAACCTTAGGCTAATCATCAATATCAGATGAACTATATATCTGAAAATTCGTTTAGTCGTAAAAATAAACTACTAGAATGTTTTTGATTTTTTTTTTTTATTAAAAATAAAGATAAAAGAAAACAACTAAGAGGAACTCATTGTATTTTTCAAATCAACGTAGTTCCCCATGACGCAGAATTTCGCTCAACAACACTTAATTTGCGGTCGATTAAACAAAAAATTCTCCTCATTAATAGGAAAATCACCTGTTGGGTAAGTGTTAAATAGTAGGATCAACCCTCTAATTTCATGTCTACTGGGTAGGATAATAGTTGTCTTGTGGGAAAGTCTCACAAGTCATGGTTGTTTGTTTACTTTAGTTGGCACTTCTGTCACGATACAATTTCCTTCCTACCTTATGTCCCCATCAAAAAAATATTCTCTTACAATAGTATTTTTCTTTTCAAGTTTCAGCTTCTAAATTGAATCGCTAGTAAATGAAACTATCAACAGCTTCAATATTTTAATTTCAAATGATCCTATGACCTACTAAACTATCAATCCAGAGTTAACAATCGATCGCTGATCATTACCATAGTCAGACCTTCAGCGGTTACAGTAGTGAATTCGAGGCAGTATGATTTTGGGTCTCTAATTACATAGTCATAATGATTGAAGTGAATTTAAGTGATACTCATCCATGAAGAATATTTCTTACTTTTCATCACATTAACATAAATAAGATATAATTATATCATACTATAATATAATGTAATTATATTAAATATGAAGCCTTTGGTGGAAGAAGGTGTTAACTCACTTCTAACCAATTCAGAAATTAATGTTTTAAACCTTCTTAAAATAATAAACCCATAACCCAGAGTCTTTGCTCTAAGTTTAGTTTAATCATTTAAAAATAAGATGTTAATAAGATTTTTACTTTTCATAAACTAAATAGAATACCATACAAACCTTATTTTATTTTTGTTGTTGTAAAAAGAGAGTTAACATCTTCTTCCACCAAAGGCTTTATTTTCAATATAATTACATTTTATTGTATAATGATATAATTATATCTTGTTCACGTTAATATGATGAAAAGTCAAGAATATGGTCCATGGATGAGGATCGCTTAAACTCACTTCTAACATTATGACTATGCAATTAGAGTCCCAAAATCATACTGCCTCGAATTCACTACTGTAACCGCTGAAGGTCTGAGTATTGTAATGATCTACGATCGATTGTTAACTCTGCATTGTTAATTTAGTAGGTCATAGGATCATTTGAAATTAAAATATTGAAGCTGTTAATTGATAGTTTCATTTACGAGCTATTCAATTTAGAAGCTGAAATATTATAAAGAAAATTACTAATGTAAAAACACTGGCGCCAATTTAAGAAATAATAATATTTTTTAGTTTATAAAGTGGTAGGGGGTCACTAAAACGAAATAGTGAATTAAAACTAAATCAAAGCCTCAAAATTACAAACAAACGGTAGACAAACAAAACTATCTAGTTAGAAAGAATCCGAGGGGATTGTTTTTAGACAAGATGAGATGCGTGCTGCTCAAAATCTTCGATGGATTGGAAAAACATATATATCAATTCATAAACTTTAATTAATGGAATTTTTAAAATTACTATTTTCTAAACTATTGATGTAAATAAATAAATATTAACAGTCACTACCTGAGAAGAATACTATATAGCCGTAATTTTCTGAAAAATATTCGAGCGTCAAAATTTGACAATTTATATTGTCCATTCTCCGTCGAGATGGCAGTAGATCTCTTGCGCTGTTGCCAAATCTTCACATCTACCCAATTTTCACATTAAAATTCTGAAAAATTCATCTAATTTTTTTTAACTTTCATAATATGCAGAATTTGATTCTCTACCAGCTTATCCTAAAAATAAAACACAAAAGATAAATCTACGATCGCAATAAATTATTTTTGGTAATATTTTTACTTAAAGTTCTTATTTCTCACGTCCCTGTGTCCTTATTTTTAGATATATTGCTTTAAATTTTTTATAAAGACACCAGACGTTGGATACACTCGTAACAAAAAAAAAATGGTTTTAATGTTGTTCCTTCCCTATATTTTGGCAAAATAAAAATAAAAATTTATATTTTCGATTTTTAAAAATTAGCCTGCGAGGAATTTTCGTACTATAGCAATCTATGAAATTTTCGTATAACCCTTATAAAAAGGAGAAGTTAAATTTAATTTTAAGCTATGTCCGAAATTAGATATATTCTTTCAAGTACTTTTTACTACACAAGAGATAGGAGTTTTGTTATTGAATTATTAGTGTATAGGAATGAATTAAAAATATTTTATGAACTACGTGCTCAAGAACGAAGTACGTTAATTACGAATAGAATAGTTTTAATAATTCTCGTTTCAATAAATACCACATTCTCCTATATTATACACCTATATTATTCACTATGAAAAATTATGATTCTATTTATTTCAAAATCATAACCCCAAAAAGTGAAATGCCTAAATCTTTCCTGGCTTGGGAAAAGTCTATTTAAGGTATCTTAAAATTAGCTATCATTTTAAGCACCCGGCAGGGCTATTGCCAGGATCATGAAATAAATTTACAAATAATGAAAGATGAAAAGATTTTGAAATAAGTTTAATCATAATTTTTCATTTCAGGGTGGATAGACCGTGGTCCCGCTCGCTCACATTTAAAAATTAATTAGTCCACCGTATGCGTCCCATAATGGTCGGACATAGCTTAAAACTAAATTTGAATTGTCCTTTTTATAAGGTTTATAAGGGAAGGAACAACATTGAAACCATTTTTTGTATTTGTTACGAGTGTATGCAATGTCTAATGTCTTTATAAAAAAAATCAAAGCAATATCTCTAAAAATAAGGACACAGGGACGTGAGAAACATGAATTTTCATTAAAAATTTAAAGTAAAAAAATTACCAAAAATAATTTATTGCGATTGTAGATTTATTTCTTGTGTTTTATTTTTAGGATAGGCTGATAGATAATCAAACGCTGCACATTATAGAATTTTTCCCGAAAAGATTGGACGAAGTTGATATTAGTGACAACGTCGCACCGAGGAAGGACAGAGCGATCTAACGCAGCGTGTGTTAGAGAGAGACCGTGCCATCTCGACATGGAATGGATCCTATTTATTATTGGCTGTTATTATGAAGCTGTTCTATCGATTCCTATTTAAGATATATCGTCGAAACACTCAATCTTTCAGTCTAAAACTCGATTGCTATTTTTATAATATCCCCTAAAAATATATTTATATTACAAATTTGAATCGATACCCCTGAAAGTACGATGAATAAGTTGGGCCAAATTCATTCTTGACTGCACCCACAGATGGCATTATCCACATTCCAATAGAATAACCAAAAATATATGACATTGGGGATAAAAGTTTTTTGTTCTCTTTCCGGTAAGACTTACGTAAGCCATGTATAATATATATTGGATTTTTAATAAGATTTTTTTTTAAATTATGTAGTTTGAATTACTTGTTTTGGAGTCTTTACAAATGGCAAATTGAATAAGAAATTAGCAGTGAGGAAAAGTTATAATAATAAATAAATACAGCAGTGTGTTTCCCAAAGTTCTTTTATATTTTTTATAATTCAAAAATGATTGTTTCAGGACTACAGCTGGCGCTCTTACAAAGAATGGATACCACCCTCGTGGGAAGGGAGGTCGAAAACATGTCAGAATTGGTTGGAAACAAGGAAGACCGAAGTGAAGGAAAACGACCTCTGGAGGATACATGACAACCTTTATGATTTCACCGATTTTATTAAGAGCCATCCGGGTGGATCCTACTGGTTGGAAGTAACGAAGGTACATGCTAATATGTCTGTATACAGCCTATGTACAGAAAAAAAAAAAGGCAACCGCTCCTTGCAGGGCAGTCCCCCCAGGCATCTAAAGGTGCCAAAACCTGAAATTTTTTCATAAACATTTAAATCTTTAAAAATTAATAACTTCAAAAATAATTCTGCCACACAACTGAAATTTGATATTTTTTCATAAGTCTATATTGCTGCAAACAAAAATTTATGAAAATCTGAGATATCAAGTCTGAATCAGTGAGTTGATTTGACATGGAATGACCATGTATCTTTAAAGTTAATTATAATGGTTAGAGCCCATTGCTTGTTTCCACCTTAAAAAGAAATTAAAAGTGCGGGTAATAATTCATAATAACTAACTGATGTTGACCCACCATGATGACATAGAATTTGGTTTCCCTCAGTAGATTGGCCCTTATTGCATCGAAGGCGGAACTGGTAATGACAGCGTACTCAGCAGTTGTCAAAACACCCCTACATGAACATAGGATTGACGTCCTTCCCTAAGGATTGTAGTTTAGCGTGGAACCCTCCATGCCATTTAAGGCATTGCGAAATTCAATTGTCAAGGGGGACCCATTTGGCTCCCAATAGTGGATATACGGTAGAGCAGTGTTTTCTCAAAATAAAACAGTATTGGGCAGTTACCCTCCGTCAATTCCACTTCCCGATAGTGTCCTCCCATTTTATTTTTCTCCATTAAGTTGGAACATCCGATTACTTGCATTTATTATACTAGAATATCACACGAACAATAATCTCGCAATTTATTTTCATTGATCCCATTTTATTTTTAGGGTACTGATATAACCGAAGCATTCGAGAGTCACCATATTACTGAGGGACCAAGGAATCTTTTGCCTAAATACTTTGTTAAGGCAGCGTCAACGAAGAGAAATGCACCATTTACCTTCAAAGAAGATGGATTTTATATGACACTTCGAAGTCGGATCAGAGAGAAATTAAAGAGTAAATCCATCAAACCTGGACCAAGCCGAAAGTAAATAATAAAAAAAAAAACAATAAAATATAAGTTTAATTTTTATATAAATTATATTTTCCATAAATTATTTTTATATAAATTAAAATATAATTTTAATTTTAAACAATAAAATTGTTTAATTTTTTTTAAAACAAATATCTTATAGTTGGCATTGGGCTATTCCATGCCAATTAACTGTCAAAAAAGCTACACAAAAAATATTCAATGTTGAATATTGGATATTGAATTATTATTATTCAAGTTTGCATTTAAATGAAAGTAAGAAAATACTGAGGAAAAATGTTATTTGAACTAATTAGCTAGTTACTCTTTTGCCAAGGAATTTTTCCAGTAACCCTTGACCAGTTATCAAATAATAGACTGCAAATGACCTTCCTCCACTCTAAATTTGATTGGTTCGTTTTAGAAACAATGATAGATAAAACAAATTGAAAAAACAGTATTCATCGAATATTGTTTCTGAAAACAACCAATCGAATTTAGAAGCAAAATAGCGGGTGAAGGGCAAGCCCAGGCTTTTAGTTGATAATCAGTTATTAACACTTGTTGAAACTTACCTTTTGATTGGAGAACATGTTTTGTGTACTCAAGCTTAGCCTGTTTTGTTTAACGTACCTTCATACTGCTAATGCTAAGCAAACGATGCTACAGTAGGCGTCCTAAATTTTGCATATCCAGGTATATTTAGGAGAGAGATCTTTAACGACCTACATTTTACGTCCCATCTGGAGGACGGAAAACCAAGATTTTTTACTTACCTTAAAAATTTCCCGGGCCACCCAGCGGGATGCAAATCCGCGACCTTTGGTGTTGTAAGCTGTTTTAGTGGTATTGTTATGAATGCGCGCGCAATGGGAGTTTTCTAGAAATTGCCCGTTGGAGTAATTATCACTTTTGACAGAACGAAGCGAGCGGAAGTTGAAAGCTGTAAGCTGCCTCCCTTTAGTTCTCTATTTACGACTGCAGCAAACTCCCAAAACGTTTAAGTTACAATGAGGAACTAGATTAGCTTACTGATTTGCTACTTTAGAGACTGATATTAGTACCTTTAAGATATGGAATAGGGCTTTGTTTCATATATTATTATTCATTTAATTGTGGACCTATTTACTTTGGTTCTTTCGTCAGAGTATTCTTTCATTTTTATCTTGAATGTTTTAAAAGTGAGTTATACCATCTGCATATCCTAAGCTTTTGTAATTCAATCCGACGTGCACCTCCATTTTCATATATATTAAAATAAATACATATGTATGATGGAAAATAAAATATTTTATTTATTTATTACAGATCCAAAATAGTTATTGATAGCCTCTGCACAATAACATTTGTGGTGGCTATCACAGCAGCAAAAACTCAGTCTTACTTACTTGGTGTTCTTGCTGGAGCTATTCTGTGCCTAACAGTCATCGCTGCACATAATTTCTTTCACTTAAGAGACAACTGGAGGATGTATTTATTCAATCTATCATTTCTTACTGTGAGGTGTGAATAATTTCATCTTAATAATTATTTTTTATTTTAAATATATCTCATCAAAATGCTACACAGGCTTCCTTATCTTAGATCATTTTCTATGGCGTAAACTTATATAAATTATCAAAAATCTCAACACATGAAGTTTACACTAGGATTGGAAACATGTTACCATCCCAACTTATTCATAAACATGTTACTATCCCACAGACAAAGTAAAATATCTAGGGCTGATGTTTGTTAGGAGAACGACACAAAGTCGAAATGTCAAGAAAAAACTTGTTCTAAAACTAGAACTTCTGAAATTACTCTTCAGGGGAAATTCGAAAGTAATTATTTACACATGCTTATTAAAACCTCTCTGCACTTACAGACTACAAATATAAGGCATTGTCAACACACACTAAATATACTAAAAATCTTCCAGTGTTATATGAATAATAAAACTAAATACTTCACACTTTGCACTTTGCAACACTCAATGAACATACAAAAGTACTAAAAACCATTATATGATAGGCTGAAGGGACACTCCGACAAGCTTATAAAATAAATGGCCTCAGCTCCTATGCCAGAGACCATCAAAAGACGATTGAAAAGGATCTGGATGAGATACATACTCTGGTTGTGAATTAAAATCTAACTAAATTAAAGACGCGGAAGGGGTGCCGCTTATTACAGCTTTCCTCATGCCTATAAATACTATTTTGTGATAGGATAAGTAGACTGTTGTATGTATTTTATATTATAATAAAAAAAAAAAAAAAATTAAAAAAAAAAATAAAAAAAAAAATATTTTTATATAATTATAACATGATAAATATTTTTAGATGAATATGGTGCCAAGCACCGAAAGCTTCTGATGTAAGAACAAAATAAAAAAGATGAGACTGTTTTAAAAATAAAATGGGTAAATTATTATAATATAAAATACTATTTTGTTTTATTTCATTTCGTGCCTATCAACTTTGTTTTATGCCAGCTCATCTGCTGATTGCTAATAATTAAAAAAATATAGTTGCGGATTTAAATATAAAAGTAAAACAAAAATTTAAATGTATTAGTTAGCTTAATACTTCATTTTCTTTCCCAGATGTACTCCCAACTTTCCCAGTCTTACCCTCTCTTATGTTATATATTTTTTAACAAAAAAGTCGTTTCATCTCAGAAAGTTAATTTTTGACTGCACTTCCATGTTTCATTCAGTTACTCTCTTCTGTCTTATTTAAAGTCTCTGTTCGAGATAGTTAAAAAAAAATCTGGTGTGATGCGAGCAACACACAACCTCCACTTACCAACTTCCTTGGATTAGTAGAAATCGACGTGTTTTGATAAATATCTAAACACCATTCTTCAACTTCACACATTTTTCCACATTTCTTTACTTGTTTTTCTCTATAAGTTATAGAGTATAAGATTATCTTTACCATAGTATGGGAATGCGAGCATAATACTCCACCGCGTCAGAATTTATAATTCTTTATTTAGTTGATGAAAACTTCGTTTAGTTACCATGGAAACAAATAATTTCCATTAAATATATATGTTTCAAAACACGTTGACAAATCTTTCCCACGAACAGAACGCCTTTACTTATAATCGTCTGTCGTTAAAATCGTAGTGCGCATGCGTGGGTTCAACGTGTTTCATGATTCGGAATATCTTTCTTTGATTGTATTTAATCATTTAATAGAAACTTACAACTTAGCTATGTACTAATACTTTAAATTGGGCCCTTAATGAAACATAAACATTAAAAAAAGTAAAGAAGTGCGCCCCCCTCACAGAATGTTTTTGGATCTGCTACTGTCACACATGCTCAGACCATTTTGCAGTACTTGGTTATTTGGACTCGGGGGACCCCAAAACTTGTATGTATAGGTAGGTGAAAGTAAAAAAGTGGGATGCTAATATTATTCCTGATCAAACAATTAGATTTTGTTTTAATTCATGTAATTGTTATAAGGTAAAGTAAAACATTTTCATTTTATACATGATGAAATCTAAAACAAAGTTGTGACACAATACTTTTTCTGTTGACATTTATCTATTCCAACTGATTATAAGAACATATGCCTGGGTTTATAACTGCATCATACCATAAATATCAATTTATGTATAAATATATATTATTTTTTAATTTAAATTATAATTTAAAATAGTTACAATAATTTAATATTTTTTATTTATACTATCCTAAATTTATTTACAGGGATTGGAGAATTTCCCATTCAATGTCCCATCATCTTTACCCGAATTCTCTTCATGATTTAGAAATAACTATGTTTGAACCATGGTTCCAATATCTTCCAAGGCCTGACAAGCCTTTTACAGCTAGATTTTTGTCACTTTTATACTTTCCTCTTGTGTATGCTCTCATTTTCTATGCAGAGGCATTTTCAAGGTATGTTTTATCAGTACAGCTTTCAATCATAACATGACAAATGAAAACATTGTTGTATAGAAATTGTGATACATATAGAAAAACAAATTAAAATATATGTTAAGTAGAATACAACATAAAGTTTATGAACTAAAATGTTCCGCTAATAATTAAAAATATTAATGTTTTTTTTACAGATTTATGCTCTGTCCCGATGGGTTAAGAGAGTTAATTCCTTTAGCTATACCAGCTTCCATGTTACTTTCTGGAGTTCCTATAATATCTGCTTTAATATGGTGGAACATTATTATTGTAAGTGCCAGCTTTTTTTTTGGTTTCCTCGGGCTTAATGCAGGACATCATCACCCAGATATCCATCATGATGGAGATGAACCAAGGTTTGTGAAGGTCAAGTAATATGTTCTTCCTTTCCCAGAATTCGTTTAAGAAATCGTCTCCCACAATGATGATGAAGTTTATATGTAAATTTTTATATAACTGAAGCTTTATCCAATTATATATTTTTTTAATGTACTGAATAATTATATTAAAAAACAATACTTCCACCATCGCTCATGTTATTTTATATCTGAAAAACTTTTTTTTTTTTTTTTTTTCTGAAAAACTTACATTTCAACATTTCAGTTTGAAATGTAAGTTTAATTCAACACTCACTGAGTGTTGAATTTCCTTGTTCATTAACAGTTTGTGGAAGAATTTTGTATTCCTTTCACATTTTCCCCCTCCAAGTTATTCATTACAAATCTTTTGTAAAAAATAGTCTTATTAGCAAACAGGTGCTCAAAAAATTTAGTAGACTAGATAGAATAACTAGATGAAATAAAGTGAATTGTTTTTCCTTTAAACCTTTTCCATTGTGATATGTAATATCTCCCTGAGAACACCAAAACAATATTGCATTACACTGCACAGATCAATGCACAGCACTACACCCTTTCCTCCAAATCAGGAAACAAAAACTTGACAATGGAATAACTTTACAAAAACTCATATGGCTGATTATAGGAGGAGTTGTGATTTATATTTGATGAATTGTATGCAGTCACAGAAGAACAGATCTGATCTGAGATTGATACAAGTTAGCTAAGTGCAAAAGAGAGGAATAAGCGCAAAGTTTACAGTTGACCATTTTGATTATTAAATTTTCTTGTATCAAGAAGTACTGTGATCTAAACCATCAAAAGTTTTAAGTTTATGTTATAGTATCTATGTAATTGCATTATTCCTTTAAAGATACAAAAAAAACAAAAATTGCCAAAAATTTGGCTGTGGGTCACCTCAGTGACCCACTCCTTGGATATGCCTCCGAAAGTGCATCAACTGGTGATGACTTTTTCTGCTAGAACAAGAGAGAAGAAGTATTTCTTCTGCACAATCAATATTAAATATTGACCAGGGGTGACCAATCCAATGCAAGTGCCAAAATGTGGTACCCAGGAAGTCCGGAAGTGACCCTTGGTTGGCTTAGGCGCCATATTTTTGCTAAAATAAAATACTTAGCACCTTTTAATGATTAAATTTAAGGATTTTAATAATGTGCCAGGATTAAATTAAATTGGCTTCTTAGGCCGGAATCTCGAAACCATATTGGAGAAATTTTAAATGAAGTGAAAGAAGTTTTATTAATCATTTTAAACAGTTTTAATTCTATTCCACTTAATCCTAGAAGCAGAAAAAAAGGAAACATTAAAGATAGTTTGATGGTAATCGCAAGGTATTACTAGTCAATTTTGCAATTAATATTAGAAATACAATTTTGATGATCTATACAAGATTTGAGGAACTAATATATATTATTTATTAATGAGTGTATTTGGTTTACAGGAAAGAAAAAGACTGGGGTCTTTATCAATTAGATGCTGTTAAGGACAGAGTAGAAATTAAAGGAACATTTTTTCTTGTTTTGGTTACATTTGGAGATCACACACTTCATCACTTGTTCCCAACAATTGACCATGCTTATTTAGACGATCTTTATCCTGAACTAGAAAAAACCTGCAAAGATTTTGGAATTGAGCATAATTTGACAACAATAGCTGACCTTATCATGGGGCAGTTCAAACAATTGGGAAGGATTACTAGAAACAAGAGATCAAAAGGGTAGATAAGTTTAATACTAAGGATATTCAATATACAATATCGTTCCTGGTAATTATCTTGTTCAGGAGAAGGAATGTATTTGTGATAATTGGTAAAGTAGCTTTGTTGCTAAAACTATATTCTGTACTGACTGATGTCTTAGAAATTAAAGTTAAGATGTTAATACAATTGTTTTAATAAAGTGTATTTAAAGCTATAGCAAAACTAGTTAGAATAATGCCTCAATTGTCCTACAACCTTTTCCTACATCTATTCCTAATAATGCTTTTATATAAAAGTTTTGAATACCTAAGTAAAGTTGAAAACTTATGAAAGAGTGGAAGGGAAATGGTACTAAATTAAATAATTTTTTGTGATTCTTTGGCGGAGATTCCCAGTAACCAGCATAGGAGTATATACCAAAATAGTTATTCGTCCAGCTCTCCAAAGGAGATGGCTCATGAGCTGTCACAGAAAAAATTCCTTTCCTTACATAATAATGGTGCTTGAGATAATCTAGTTATAAAATTGCAAGAGAGTAATAATTACACTATAATGTGATCTGGTCCGGTTTTCCCTTGACTCATTGAAGTTATATGTTCTAAATATATTCATTCATTCTTCAGAAACATTGGTGGATCCGGGGGGTAGGCTGTGGGGTTGCAGCCCCCCCTTAGAAAATAATAGAATATTAGTTGAGGGAAGGGAACATAAAGGTAATAAAGCTGTTTGGCAGATCTAATGGAAGAAGGGATGTGGGGCATGCAGAACAAGTGGAATATTAGTTAAGGGAAGGGAACATAGAGGTAAAAAAGCTGTTTGGCAGATCCAATGGAAGAAGGGATGTGGGGCATGCAGAACAAGTGGAATATTAGTTGAGGGAAGGGAACATAAAGGTAAAAAAGCAGTTTGGCAGATCTAATGGAAGAAGCAATGTGGGGCATGCAGAACAAGTAGAATATTAGTTGAGGGAAGGGAATATAGAGGTAAAAAAGCTGCTTGGCAGATCCAATGGAAGAAGGGATGTGGGGCATGCAGAACAAGTGGAATATTAGTTGAGGGAAGGGAACATAAAGGTAAAAAAGCTGTTTGGCAGATCTAATGGAAGAAGGGATGTGGGGCATGCAGAACAAGTGGAATATTACTTGAGGGAAGGGAACATAAAAGAAAAAACTTGTTTAACAAATCCAATGGAAGAAGGGATGTGGGGCATGCAGAACAAGTAGAATATTAGTTGAGGGAAGGGAACATAGAGGTAAAGAAGCTGTTTGGCAGATCCAATGGAAGAAGGGATGTGAGGCATGCAGAACAAGTAGAATATTAGTTGAGGGAAGGGAACATAAAAGAAAAAAGTTGTTTAACAAATCCAATGGAAGAAGGGATGTGGGGCATGCAGAACAAGTAGAATATTAGTTGAGGGAAGGGAACATAGAGGTAAAAAAGCTGTTTGGCAGATCCAATGGAAGAAGGGATGTGGGGCATGCAGAACAAGTGGAATATTAGTTGAGGGAAGGGAACATAGAGGTAAAAAAGCAGTTTGGCAGATCTAATGGAAGAAGGGATGTGGGGCATGCAGAACAAGTGGAATATTAGTTAAGGGAAGGGAACATAAAGGTAAAAAAGCTGTTTGGCAGATCCAATGGAAGAAGGGATGTGGGGCATGCAGAACAAGAAGAATATTAGTTGAGGGAAGGGAACATAAAGGTAAAAAAGCTGTTTGGCAGATCCAATGGAAGAAGGGATGTGGGGCATGCAGAACAAGTATAATATTAGTTGAGGGAAGGGAATATAGAGGTAAAAAAGCTGTTTGGCAGATCCAATGGAAGAAGGGATGTGGGGCATGCAGAACAAGTGGAATATTAGTTGAGGGAAGGGAACATAGAGGTAAAAAAGCAGTTTGGCAGATCTAATGGAAGAAGGGATGTGGGGCATGCAGAACAAGTGGAATATTAGTTAAGGGAAGGGAACATAAAGGTAAAAAAGCTGTTTGGCAGATCCAATGGAAGAAGGGATGTGGGGCATGCAGAACAAGAAGAATATTAGTTGAGGGAAGGGAACATAGAGGTAAAGAAGCTGTTTAACAAATCCAATGGAAGAAGGGATGTGGGGCATGCAGAACAAGTAGAATATTAGTTGAGGGAAGGGAACATAGAGGTAAAGAAGCTGTTTGGCAGATCCAATGGAAGAAGGGATGTGGGGCATGCAGAACAAGTGGAATATTAGTTGAGGGAAGGGAACATAAAAGGTAAAAAAGCAGTTTGGCAGATCTAATGGAAGAAGCAATGTGGGGCATGCAGAACAAGTAGAATATTAGTTGAGGGAAGGGAATATAGAGGTAAAAAAGCTGCTTGGCAGATCCAATGGAAGAAGGGATGTGGGGCATGCAGAACAAGTGGAATATTAGTTGAGGGAAGGGAACATAAAGGTAAAAAAGCTGTTTGGCAGATCTAATGGAAGAAGGGATGTGGGGCATGCAGAACAAGTGGAATATTACTTGAGGGAAGGGAACATAAAAGAAAAAACTTGTTTAACAAATCCAATGGAAGAAGGGATGTGGGGCATGCAGAACAAGTAGAATATTAGTTGAGGGAAGGGAACATAGAGGTAAAGAAGCTGTTTGGCAGATCCAATGGAAGAAGGGATGTGAGGCATGCAGAACAAGTAGAATATTAGTTGAGGGAAGGGAACATAAAAGAAAAAAGTTGTTTAACAAATCCAATGGAAGAAGGGATGTGGGGCATGCAGAACAAGTAGAATATTAGTTGAGAGAAGGGAACATAGAGGTAAAGAAGCTGTTTGGCAGATCCAATGGAAGAAGGGATGTGGGGCATGCAGAACAAGAAGAATATTAGTTGAGGGAAGGGAATATAGAGGTAAAAAAGCTGTTTGGCAGATCCAATGGAAGAAGGGATGTGGGGCATGCAGAACAAGAAGAATATTAGTTAAGGGAAGGGAACATAAAGGTAAAAAAGCTGTTTGGCAGATCCAATGGAAGAAGGGATGTGGGGCATGCAGAACAAGAAGAATATTAGTTGAGGGAAGGGAACATAAAGGTAAAAAAGCTGTTTGGCAGATCCAATGGAAGAAGGGATGTGGGGCATGCAGAACAAGAAGAATATTAGTTGAGGGAAGGGAATATAGAGGTAAAAAAGCTGTTTGGCAGATCCAATGGAAGAAGGGATGTGGGGCATGCAGAACAAGTGGAATATTAGTTGAGGGAAGGGAACATAGAGGTAAAAAAGCAGTTTGGCAGATCTAATGGAAGAAGGGATGTGGGGCATGCAGAACAAGTGGAATATTAGTTAAGGGAAGGGAACATAAAGGTAAAAAAGCTGTTTGGCAGATCCAATGGAAGAAGGGATGTGGGGCATGCAGAACAAGAAGAATATTAGTTGAGGGAAGGGAACATAAAGGTAAAAAAGCTGTTTGGCAGATCCAATGGAAGAAGGGATGTGGGGCATGCAGAACAAGTATAATATTAGTTGAGGGAAGGGAACATAGAGGTAAAAAAGCTGTTTGGCAGATCCAATGGAAGAAGGGATGTGGGGCATGCAGAACAAGTGGAATATTAGTTGAGGGAAGGGAACATAGAGGTAAAAAAGCAGTTTGGCAGATCTAATGGAAGAAGGGATGTGGGGCATGCAGAACAAGTGGAATATTAGTTAAGGGAAGGGAACATAAAAGAAAAAAGTTGTTTAACAAATCCAATGGAAGAAGGGATGTGGGGCATGCAGAACAAGTAGAATATTAGTTGAGAGAAGGGAACATAGAGGTAAAGAAGCTGTTTGGCAGATCCAATGGAAGAAGGGATGTGGGGCATGCAGAACAAGAAGAATATTAGTTGAGGGAAGGGAACATAAAGGTAAAAAAGCTGTTTGGCAGATCCAATGGAAGAAGGGATGTGGGGCATGCAGAACAAGTATAATATTAGTTGAGGGAAGGGAATATAGAGGTAAAAAAGCTGTTTGGCAGATCCAATGGAAGAAGGGATGTGGGGCATGCAGAACAAGTGGAATATTAGTTGAGGGAAGGGAACATAGAGGTAAAAAAGCAGTTTGGCAGATCTAATGGAAGAAGGGATGTGGGGCATGCAGAACAAGTGGAATATTAGTTAAGGGAAGGGAACATAAAGGTAAAAAAGCTGTTTGGCAGATCCAATGGAAGAAGGGATGTGGGGCATGCAGAACAAGAAGAATATTAGTTGAGGGAAGGGAACATAAAGGTAAAAAAGCTGTTTGGCAGATCCAATGGAAGAAGGGATGTGGGGCATGCAGAACAAGTATAATATTAGTTGAGGGAAGGGAATATAGAGGTAAAAAAGCTGTTTGGCAGATCCAATGGAAGAAGGGATGTGGGGCATGCAGAGCAAGTGGAATATTAGTTGAGGGAAGGGAACATAGAGGTAAAAAAGCAGTTTGGCAGATCTAATGGAAGAAGGGATGTGGGGCATGCAGAACAAGTGGAATATTAGTTAAGGGAAGGGAACATAAAGGTAAAAAAGCTGTTTGGCAGATCCAATGGAAGAAGGGATGTGGGGCATGCAGAACAAGAAGAATATTAGTTGAGGGAAGGGAACATAAAGGTAAAAAAGCTGTTTGGCAGATCCAATGGAAGAAGGGATGTGGGGCATGCAGAACAAGTATAATATTAGTTGAGGGAAGGGAACATAGAGGTAAAAAAGCTGTTTGGCAGATCCAATGGAAGAAGGGATGTGGGGCATGCAGAACAAGTGGAATATTAGTTGAGGGAAGGGAACATAGAGGTAAAAAAGCAGTTTGGCAGATCTAATGGAAGAAGGGATGTGGGGCATGCAGAACAAGTGGAATATTAGTTAAGGGAAGGGAACATAAAGGTAAAAAAGCTGTTTGGCAGATCCAATGGAAGAAGGGATGTGGGGCATGCAGAACAAGAAGAATATTAGTTGAGGGAAGGGAACATAAAGGTAAAAAAGCTGTTTGGCAGATCCAATGGAAGAAGGGATGTGGGGCATGCAGAACAAGTAGAATATTAGTTGAGGGAAGGGAATATAGAGGTAAAAAAGCTGTTTGGCAGATCCAATGGAAGAAGGGATGTGGGGCATGCAGAACAAGTGGAATATTAGTTGAGGGAAGGGAACATAGAGGTAAAAAAGCAGTTTGGCAGATCTAATGGAAGAAGGGATGTGGGGCATGCAGAACAAGTGGAATATTAGTTAAGGGAAGGGAACATAAAGGTAAAAAAGCAGTTTGGCAGATCTAATGGAAGAAGGGATGTGGGGCATGCAGAACAAGTGGAATATTAGTTAAGGGAAGGGAACATAAAGGTAAAAAAGCTGTTTGGCAGATCCTTTTTGAGATAATCGAAAAAAAGGTAAAAATTGGAAAAAAAGTTATGAAATAAAGTGCCCCCTCCGTTTTACCTATTTTGATGAAATGTTGGGTGTCACATCTTTGGCATATACATACAGCAAATACCCAGTTTGATCAAAATCCTTAAAACCGTTTTTGAGTAAATAAAGATAAACTCGTGAAAATGATACAAAATTTATTCAGTAAAGTCCCCCCTCCGTTTGACCTATTTTGATGAAATGTTGGGTGTCACATCTTTGGCATATACATACATCAAATACCCAGTTTGATCAAAATCCTTAAAACCGTTTTTGAGTAAATAAAGATAAACTCGTGAAAATGATACAAAATTTATTCAGTAAAGTCCCCCCTCCGTTTGACCTATTTTGATGAAATGTTGGGTGTCACATCTTTGGCATATACATACATCAAATACCCAGTTTGATCAAAATCCTTAAAACCGTTTTTGAGTAAATAAAGATAAACTCGTGAAAATGATACAAAATTTATTCAGTAAAATCCCCCCTCCGGTAGATCAATTTTGATGAAATTTTTACAGTCATATCTCGGCTATATTAATACATCAAATACTCAGTTTAATCAAAATCGTTAGAGCCGTTTTTGAGAAAATCGAAAAAAACTTCAAAAGTTATTAAATAAAGTACCCCCTCCCTTTGAACAACTTTGATGAAATTTTTGCTGTCACATGGCGGGCATATACAGACACTAAATACCCAATTTCAGGTTCGCACGGTTTATAGTTTTTGAGCTAGTCTGTTCACACATACACATACACACACACACACAGACACACAGACACACACACACAGACCATTTCGCGGGACTTGGTTATTTGGACTCAGGGGACCCCAAAACGTGAATTTCCGTTGAAAACCGGAAGTCGAAATTTTTCACGATCGCAATACTTCCACTTACTATATATTTCATATATAGGTAAGTGAAAGTAAAAAAAGCGAAGAACACATACAAACAATATCTGAAGAGTTTCATGCAATTACATAAGATTACGATTAAAAAAAAAATAATATAATTACAAATGAATCATGATCTTCTCAAAGATTCGAGGGGCGCTACGCGATTCGCGTAGTTCTGGTGAAACTAAAACTCATACTATATGGCCTAGAACACACACAATCAATATCTGAAGAGTAATCTGGTGCGTGCGCGCAACACACAACTTTCACTTACCAACTTACTTAGATTAGAAATTAATGCGTTTTTTTAATTGCCACTTCTCAAATGAACAGAACATCTTTAATTATAACGCATTGGTTTGTCATTAAAGGCGTTCGGCGCATGCGTGAACTCAATGTGTTTTATGAGTTGACGAAATATTCATCTTTTTTTCTCCTGTATATGTTTACTTGATTTTCTTCATATATCATATTTAGCCATTTCTTATTTTTAGGCGTGATGAGAGACAGTTAATTTCTCAATATAAACTAAAACAAAGGTAGTTTATAGGAAAACAAAAAAGGCCCCTTCCCCATTTAAGCCCCCTCAGAAGATTTTAATAATGATAAAGCTTACCTGATATTAAATAAAAACTAATTTTCATTAAACATGACGAATTTGATAAAAATCTTTAAGGCCGTTTTTGAGATAATCGATCAAAAAGGTAAAAATTGGAAAAAAATTATAAAATAAAGTGCCCCCTCCGTTTGACCAATTTTGATCAAATGTTGGCTTATATACATACTTCTTTGGCATATACATACCTCAAATACCAAGTTTGATCAAGATCGATAAAACCGTTTTTGAGTAAATAAAAAAAACACGTGAAAATGATACAAAATTTATTGAGTAAAGTCCCCCCTCTTGTAGATCAATTTTGATGAAATATTTACAGTCATATCTCGGGAATATAAATACATCAAATACCAAGTTTGATGAAGATCGATAAAACCGTTTTTGAGTAAATAAAAAAAACACGTGAATATGATACAAAATTTATTAAGTAAAGTCCCCCCTCCGGTTGATCGATCAATTTTGATGAAATTTTTACAGTCATATCTCGGGCATATAAATACATCAAATACTCAGTTGATCAAAATCGTTTGAGCCGTTTTTGAGAAAATCGAAAAAAACTTAAAAAGTTATAAAATAAAGTACCCCCTCCCTTTGAGCAAATTTGATGAAATTTTTGCTGTCACATCGCGGGCATATAAATACTTTAAATACCCAACTTCAGGTTCGCACGGTTTATAGTTTTTGAGCTAGTCTGTTCACACACACACACAGACCATTTCGCGGGACTTGGATATTTTGACTCAGGGGACCCCAAAACGTGTATTTCCGTTGAAAACCGGAAGTCGACAATTTTCACGATCGCAATTATTCCACTTACTATATATTTCATATATAGGTAAGTGAAAGTAAAAAGATGTTTAACAGATCCAATGGAAGAAGGGATGTGGGGCATGCAGAACAAGTAGAATATTAGTTGAGGGAAGGGAACATAGAAGTAAAAAAGCTGTTTGGCAGATCCAATGGAAGAAGGGATGTGGGGAATGCAGAACAAGTGGAATATTAGTTAAGGGAAGGGAACATAAAGGTAATAAAGCTGTTTGGCAGATCTAATGGAAGAAGGGATGTGGGGCATGCAGAACAAGTGGAATATTAGTTAAAGGAAGGGAACATAAAAGAAAAAAGTTGTTTAACAGATCCAATGGAAGAAGGGATGTGGGGCATGCAGAACAAGTAGAATATTAGTTGAGGAAAGGGGACATAGAGGTAAAGAAGCTGTTTGGCAGATCCAATGGAAGAAGGGATGTGAGGCATGCAGAACAAGTAGAATATTAGTTGAGGGAAGGGAACATAAAAGAAAAAAGTTGTTTAACAAATCCAATGGAAGAAGGGATGTGGGGCATGCAGAACAAGTAGAATATTAGTTGAGGGAAGGGAACATAGAGGTAAAGAAGCTGTTTAACAAATCCAATGGAAGAAGGGATGTGGGGCATGCAGAACAAGTAGAATATTAGTTGAGGGAAGGGAACATAGAGGTAAAGAAGCTGTTTGGCAGATCCAATGGAAGAAGGGATGTGGGGCATGCAGAACAAGAAGAATATTAGTTGAGGGAAGGGAACATAGAGGTAAAAAAGCTGCTTGGCAGATCCAATGGAAGAAGGGATGTGGGGCATGCAGAACAAGAAGAATATTAGTTGAGGGAAGGGAACATAAAAGAAAAAAGTTGTTTAACAGATCCAATGGAAGAAGGGATGTGGGGCATGCAGAACAAGTAGAATATTAGTTGAGGGAAGGGAACATAGAGGTAAAAAAGCTGTTTAGCAGATCCAATAGAAGGAGGGATGTGGGGCATGGAGAACACGTGGAATATTAATCGAGGGAAGGGAACATAAAAGAAAAAAGTTGTTTAACAGATCCAATAGAAGAAGGGATGTGGGGCATGCAGAACAAGTAGAATATTAGATGAGGGAAGAGAACATAGAGGTAAAAAAGCAGTTTGGCAGATCTAATGGAAGAAGGGATGTGGGGCATGCAGAACAAGTGGAATATTAGTTGAGGGAAGGGAACATAAAGGTAAAAAAGCTGTTTGGCAGATCTAATGGAAGAAGGGATGTGGAGCATGCAGAACAAGTGGAATATTAGTTAAGGGAAGGGAACATAAAGGTAAAAAAGCTGTTTGGCAGATCCAATGGAAGAAGGGATGTGGGGCATGCAGAACAAGTGGAATATTAGTTGAGGGAAGGGAAAATAAAGGTAAAAAAGCTGTTTGGCAGATCCGTTACATCTGAACTTTTTTTGGAACCTTACTAATACGTTATCACATGTTCTAGATGGTTTCCAATGATCTAGACCTTTTTGGATTGTTCCATTCCGGACTAAATGTAAGAAGCGAGGAACTAAGGGCTTGTCTTGCATCGAACATCGAATTTTACGGATACTTTTGTGTCACGGGATTGTCACTAATAGTTACTTTTTGTAACATTGTTAATAGTTTGAGCTTATATATGAATTATAATCTTTCAATTACAATAATAAACATACTAAATTTTAATAAACATAAATATTTACATTAGCTAAGTATCTATAATTCTAATCTTTCTGAGAAAAAAATGTTTATTTCCGTTATTTTTAACCCATAATGTACCCTTTCACAACTCCGGTGCCAGAGAGACAGGGAAAAGTTGCAATTACAATTTAATCACAATCAATTAATTTCCAACTTAAGAGACAAGTTGCTAGCAATGACCACATGGTTACTTCAATGGTAAGAGCACTGGCAGATATGCAGAAGACCTGGGTTAGATTCCCTGGCCGTGGTCAATGTTTTTTCTTCTAATAAAAATATTTAAAAATTATATAATAATTATTTAAATATAAAACAGACTAATTTTCATATTTATGTGTCTATTTCGATACCCATTTCATCGCTTCGATTACGTTTAAAGACATGGAAGACCTCGCTGCTCTACATCCCCACGGCCAGTTCGCTGATAAATGGTTTCAGGGAAACACATTACTAATGACCATCTAATAATTGTCAGATCCAAATTTATATATCCTGCCAGATGGAATTTATCACTTTTTGTTTTCAGCATAACAATATATCATTCGAATCACATTTGAAGTAAACAAAGTTGCCATTTCAAGTATAAAAATGTTTTTATGAGCAGAAACTATGATGAATGTTTCCGGTATTACATTTTCATGAAATACTAAGTACCTTTAAGGGTTATAATATTTCTAGAAAAAAGGGAGCAGAAATAATCTTATGAAATAAGTTTAAATTTCAGCTAATTAAGTTTGTTTGTACGTCGTTTCGTTTGTGCCAAACTATATCGTTTAGGAGATTTAAGTATTTTAAAACCAACTTTGACAGTTTAATCTACTGTTTATCAAATATTCTGCTAATAATTTATTTTATTTTTAATTTTACGTTGAATTTCCTCGGAATTAGGTGAGGGATCGGCTCCATTAGCCTTGGATCTTTGAAATAGTGAAAAAAGATAGTTGATGCAATATCTATTGCTTTCCAGAAAAAATTATTTTGTTTTCTGCGATCTTTCTTCCAATCCAAAAAGCATTCGATAGTGCATGGCTCAAATGCCCGGATAATATAACCGCACTTAACTTCTACTAGTAGTTGCTTTCTAATTCTTCCATATTTTTCCCTTCCTGCCTTTTCTTGAGAGAGAGAGAGGTTTCTGCATTTCGTTAGGATTTTCTATTTCCTCCTCCTTACCTCAGCTAGAAGGTCTTATCAAGCCCCCTCCTTTATTTTATCTATTTACTCCTCTCATAATACTGTAACACTTTTGCTGGTTAACAATATATATTCAACGAAAATATAACAATAGCCAATGCCACACGAATTATAAAAACACAAATCATATTTCTTGAGAGTCACAGTTAAGACAAAGATTAAGACTATCTGGTCCAATCACTCGCTCCTTACATATAGTCGTAAAATGAACCTTCTGGAACCTTCCAGAACTTCGTCGAATCATCCAGGCCTTGAACTTGAATAATCAAGTCCCAAACACGTGCTCTGACAGTTCGCTCCAACCGCTTGTCCGTTCCAACAAAAATTCCGGGATTTTGAACCATACGTTGTTTTTTTTTATTTAACGATTTAACGTTGCAATACATTCTCACGCATACCTGCAATACATTCTCACATTCAAATCACCACTTAAGTTACAAAGAAAAGACATAGCTACTGCACTTTTCTGAGACCTATTCGCATGTATGGAGATGAACTTTGGGTTCAGCAAGTCACGTAGACGCTAACTAATTTCAAGCAGGACAATACAAAAGACTTTCATTTTAGGCGACCCAACACCTATGCGATTAACCTCAACAATCGTCCAAATCCACATGTCACCTGAAATCATCCCTTGGAAACAACCCAGGTAAAATTTTATCTATTTCGCACACGCACACAAAAAAAAAAAAAAAAAAAAAAAAAAAAGCCTTTATAACAATATATTTTTGTGTTCACATCTGCGTACAATTGATTACTGAGACTAATTAAAGTTAAAGTGAAAAAAAAGGAAGAGGAAGAAAATATACATATATCTAAGACGTGTTCACGATAGTACTGTAGCATTCTTTAAGATATCTTCTTAGGGCGTAATAACCTTGGTTGTTGACTATAACCTATTATCCTAAAGCATATTTAAAGGAAAATGGCAGAGAAATGATTTCTTTAATGATATATATAATCAAAATCAAAGAAAAGAATCAGACATAAGATATGGAATATTGTGCAATTGCATTTAAAAGTAAAGATAAACTAATCAATTAATTTTAACCCTCGAATAAATGTAGAGTGGCAAAGCTAAGTGATCTAAGTGCCAAAAATTCATTTCCCCGTTTTTTATACAAAAATGATCTAGAAGTCAAGGCCAATGCGGTGCGAAGTGATTTATCTCCCGATTGGTAGTACTTATACTAGTATAAGTACTACCAATCGGGAGATAAATCACTTCGCACCGCATTGGCCTTGACTTTTAGATCATTTTTGTATAAAAAACGGGGAAATGAATTTTTGGCACTTAGCTTTGCCACTCTACAAATAATAAGTACCCATAAAACTATTCGGATATCGATGTATTTATTTTTTATAATTTTTTCTAGTGATATTATTATTAAAAATAGGATATTTACATATTTAAATATTACATTATAGTTAAAACCGTTTTTGAATAAATAAAAAAAACATGTGAAAATGATACAAAATTTATTAAGTAAAGTCCCCCCTCCGGTTGATCAATTTTGATGAAATTTTTACAGTCATATTTCAGGCACATAAATAGATCAAATACTCAGTTTAATCAAAATCGTTAGAGCCGTTTTTGAGAAAATCGAAAAAAACCTAAAAAGTTATTAAGTAAAGTACCCCCTCCCTTTAAGTAATTTTGATGAAATTTATGCTGTCACATCGCGGGCATATGCCTACACTAAATATCCAATTTCATGATCGCACGGTTTATAGTTTTTGAGCTAGTCTGTTCACATACACACACACACACACACACACAGACACACACACACACACACACAGACCATTTCGCGGGACTTGGTCATTTCGACTCAGGGGACCCCAAAACGTGTATTTCCGTTGAAAACCGGAAGTCGAAATTTTTCACGATCGCAATACTTCCACTTACTATATATTTCATATATAGGTAAGTGAAAGTAAAAAGCAGTTTGGCAGATCTAATGGAAGAAGGGATGTGGGGCATGCAGAACAAGTAGAATATTAGTTGATGGAAGGGAACATAAAAGAAAAAAGTTGTTTAACAGATCCAATGAAAGAAGGGATGTGGGGCATGCAGAACAAGTAGAATATTAGTTGAGGGAAGGGAACATAAAGGTAAAAAATCTGGTGCGTGCTCGCAACACACAACTTTCACTTACCAACTTACTTAGATTAGAAACTAGTGCGTTTTGTTAATTGCCACTTCTCTAATGAACAGTGGTCTGTCATTAAAGGGGCACTCCGCATGCGCGGGTTCAACGAGTTTTAAGAGTTGACTGAATATTTTCTTTTTTTCTCCTCTATATGTTTTCTTTATTTTTATCATATCTCATATTTGGCCATTTCTAATTTTTAGGCGTAACGAGAGACAGTTAATTTCTCCATATAAACAAAAACAAAGGTACTTTATAGGAAACAAAAAAGACCCCTACCCCATTTAAGCCCCACCACAACATTTTAATAATGATAAAGCTAACCTGATATTAAAGAACACCTAATTTTGATTAAACATGACGAATTTGATGAAAATCGTTAAAGCCGTTTCTGAGAAAATCGAAAAAAAAGTAAAAATTGCAAAAATAGTCAAGATATAAAGTGCCCCCTCCGTTTTAGCAATTTTGATGAAATGTGGGCTATCACATCTTTAACATATACATACGTCAAATACGCAGTTTGATCAAAATCGTTAAAGCCGTTTTTGAGTAATTAAAAAAACACGTGCGAATGATACAAAATTTATTAAGTAAAGTCCCCCCTCCGGTTAATCAATTTTGATGAAATTTTTACAGTCATATCTCGAGCATATAAATACATCAAATACCCAGTTTGATCAAAATCGTTAAAGCAATTTTTGAGTAAATAAAAAAAACACGTGCGAATGATACGAAATTTATTAAGTAAAGTCCCCCCTCCGGTTAATCAATTTTGATGAAATTTTTATAGTCATATCTCAGGCATATTAATACATCAAATACTCAGTTTCATCAAAATCGTTAGAGCCGTTTTTGAGAAAATCGAAAAAAACGTAAAAAGTTATGAAATAAAGTACCCCCTCCCTTTGAGCAATTTTGATGAAATTTTTGCTGTCACATCGCGGGCATATACCTAAACTAAATACCGAATTTCAGGTTCGCACGGTTTATAGTTTTTGAGCTAGTCTGTTCACACACACACACACACACACACACACACACAGACACACACACAGACACACACACAGACACACACACACACACATACCATTTCGCGGGACTTGGTCATTTGGACTCAGGGGACCCCAAAACGTGTATTTCCGTTGAAAACCGGAAGTCGAAATTTTTCACGATCGCAATACTTCCACTTACTATATATTTCATATATAGGTAAGTGAAAGTAAAAAGCAGTTTGGCTAAGGGAACAGAGAGGTAAAAAAGCAGTTTGGCAGATCTAATGGGAAGAAGGGATGTGGGGCATGCAGAACAAGTGGAATATTAGTTGAGGGAAGGGAACATAAAAGAAAAATCTGGTGCGTGCGCGCAACACACAACTTTCACTTACCAACTTACTTATATTAGAAATTGACGTGTTTTGCTAAATATCATTTCCCAAAGTCACACATTTTTCTACATTCATATCTTATTTTTGTTAATCGTTAAAGCCGTTTTTGAGTAAATAAAAAAAAAACCGTGAAAATGATACAAAATTTATTAAGTAAAGTCCCCCCTCCCGTAGATCAATTTTGATGAAATTTTTACAGTCATATCTCGGGCATATATATACATCAAATACTAAGTTTGATCAAAATCGTTAAAATCGTTTTTGAGTAAATAAAAAAAAACGTGAAAATGATACAAAATTTATTAAGTAAAGTCCCCCCTCCGGTTGATCAATTGTGATGAAATGTTGGTTATCACATCTTTGGCATATAAATACATCAAATACCAAGTTTGATCAAAATCGTTAAAACCGTTTTTGAGTAAATAAAAAAAACATGTGAAAGTGATACAAAATTTATTAAGTAAAGTCCCCCCTCCGGTTGATCAATTTTGATGAAATTTTTACAGTCATATTTCAGGCATATAAATAGATCAAATACTCAGTTTAATCAAAATCGTTAGAGCCGTTTTTGAGAAAATCGAAAAAAACGTAAAAAGTTATTCAATAAAGTACCCCCTCCCTTTGAGCAAATTTGATGAAATTTTTGCTGTCACATCGCGGGCTTATACATACTCTAAATACCCAATTTCAGGTTCGCACGGTTTATAGTTTTTGAGCTAGTCTGTTCACACACACACACACAGACACACACACACACACACACACACACAGACCATTTCGCGGGACTTGGTTATTTTGACTCAGGGGACCCCAAAACGTGTATTTCCGTTGAAAACCGGAAGTCGAAAATTTTCACGATCGCAATACTTCCACTTACTATATATTTCATATATAGGTAAGTGAAAGTAAAAAAGTTGTTTAACAGATCCAATAGAAGAAGGGATGTGGGGCATGCAGAAAGAGTAGAATATTAGTTGATGGAAGGGAACATAGAGGTAAATAAGCTGTTTGGCAGATCCAATGGAAGAAGGGATGTGGGGCATGCAGAACAAGTGGAATATTATTTGAGGGAAGGGAACATAGAGGTAAACAAGCTGTTTGGAAGATCCAATGGAAGAAGGGATGTGGGGCATGCAGAACAAGTGGAATATTAGTTGAGGGAAGGGAACATAAAGGTAAAAAAGCTGTTTGGAAGATGCAATGGAAGAAGGGATGTGGGGCATGCAGAACAAGTAGAATATAATAGTTGAGGGAAGGGAACATAGAGGTAAAAAAGCTGTTTGGCAGATCGAATGGAAGATGGGATGTGGGGCATCCAGAATAAGTAGAATATTAGTTGAGGGAAAGGAACATAGAGGTAAAAAAGCTGTTTGGCAGATCGAATGGAAAATGGGATGTGGGGCATCCAGAACAAGTAGAATATTAGTTGAGGAAAGGGAACATAGAGGTAAAAAAGCTGTTTGGCAGATCCAATGGAAGAAGGGATGTGGTGTGGGGCATGCAGAACAAGTAGAATGTTAGTTAAGGGAAGGGGACATAGAGGTAAAAAAGCTGTTTGGCAGATCGAATGGAAGAAGGGATGTGGGGCATGCAGAACAAGTAGAATGTTAGTTAAGGGAAGGGGACATAGAGGTAAAAAAGCTGTTTGGCAGATCGAATGGAAGAAGGGATGTGGGGCATGCAGAACAAGTAGAATGTTAGTTAAGGGAAGGGGACATAGAGGTAAAAAAGCTGTTTGGCAGATCGAATGGAAGAAGGGATGTGGGGCATGCAGAACAAGTAGAATATTAGTTGAGGGAAGGGAACCTAGAGGTAAAAAAGCTGTTTGGCAGATCGAATGGAAGATGGGATGTGGGGCATCCAGAACATGTAGAATATTAGTTGAGGGAAGGGAACATAGAGGTAGAAAAGCTGTTAGGCAGATCCAATGGAAGAAGGGATGTGGGGCATGCAGAACAAGTAGAATGTTAGTTAAGGGAAGGGGACATAGAGGTAAAAAAGCTGTTTGGCAGATCGAATGTAAGATGGGATGTGGGGCATCCAGAACAAGTAGAATATTAGTTGAGGGAAGGGAACCTAGAGGTAAAAAAGCTGTTTGGCAGATCCAATGGAAGAAGGGATGTGGGGCATCCAGAACAAGTAGAATATTAGTTGAGGGAAGGGAACTTAAAGGTAAAAAGCTGTTTAACAGATCCAATGGAAGAAGGGATGTGGGGCATGCAGAACAAGTAAAATTATATAATAGAGAAGTAGAAGCGGCACAGGTTGTATGCTACCTCCCGCAGCCGCACTACCGCCGCAGCACCATCCTTACGGTTCTACAGTGACTGAAATCATTTTGCGGCAAAAAGGGCTGTTACCCGAGATGTAATCCCACTTTTAGGCTGAAGCTGCAGTCATCTTTAATGGTTAAGACTGTCGAAATACGAAAATTCTTTGTAATTCTTCTTTTCCCTACTGTATATACTATTCTATTATTTTTAAAAATAACGCATAACTCACTTTATAATTTTGAGATGTTTTGAACAGCACAATAGTTATAAAAACTTCAAAAAGCGTCAATGGTCAATTTGTAGACGAGCGTAAAATTTGGAAACTGGATTTGTGTCATAGCGGGGAAAGGAGATTTCCTCAGGTCATATTGAAATTCAACTTTTAATTTTTAACGTTAAATGAGTAAAACACTACAAATCCTTAGGGATTTTTACTCCCTTTAAAAATTCCTTAGCTATGCTGTCCCTCAGATATGACGAAAAATGGATGTCCTGAGCCTTTACGATCAGGTACTCGTTAAAAATCCTTATTCTAATTAAACCTGGATAGGAAAAATTTAGGGCTAGCATAAAGAGACGTATAGATAATACAAAAAAAAAAAAAAAAAAAAAAAAAAATGCGATTCGGAGTTTAACAATCTTGCATTAGATCACCGGTATAACTAAATCAGGTTACGTTTAAATCATCCCAAAAAGTTAAAGACATTTTTTATGATGTTGGCTAATATCTAAATATATTTAGGATCTTTCATGATGTTAATCTTTTGTGATTTGTTGAAATTAGTTGCTGAAAGAATAATTAGGAGAGGATTAGCCTAGCTCTTTGGTGTTATCTTTAGCTCCTTGTTAGATAACTTCAAAGTCAAAATAGTATCATGTTTATCCTACCGTGGAGAAATTATCTATAATTTTGATATTTTTTACATGGTATAATAATTATTTAGGAATGTTTTATATAATTAGAATTTATTTATGGTTTCCTAAAAATAAAATGGATAATTTCCTCTCATATTGATGTTTTATTCATTTTTATGTCATTGACAATAAAATATAGCTTTGATTTCCTACTTGAAGTCTTTTATAATGTTAATTCTAGAATATCTCAAAGCTCAGTGATTCCTTAAACAGGTATGCGATGTAGTAAATGTGTTATGTTTAACTCTGAGCTATTTGTTTATTATAGTTTTGGGTTTAGGATGCCTAGTTCTATGCTATTTGCTCTGAACAGTGAAGGAAGGGTGTTTGGACTTGCTACTAATGGTACTAAGTGGAGAGAATTTCCTTACCTAAGCTTGGATTTTAAACAAATATCAGCAGTTCCTCATTTTCTGTGGGCATTAGGTGGAGATAGGCAGATTTATTTACATGTTCATGGTCTGGATATACCAATCAAAGTTAAAGAAGAGGCTTATGAAAATCAGGTATGGATTGTGTAGTTATCCTTTGATTATTTAAAATTTGTTTTCTTATATGCTTGAATATTACTCGATTTTAATTATTCCAAATTGATTAAAAAGCTGGTGTGTGTCTATACATTTAACTTCTTTATTACTCTAGTGCCAGCTACATAAGTGTCGAGCCCTACTAAAGACGTTAAGAGTATTGTGAATAAATTCAGAGCTAGCTGCATTTAATATTTTTGTTTGTTCATTAATTTTTAGCAAATATTCATACATCAATTTACTTTAAGTAAATCTTAAGTTTTTTGTTTTATTCTAATAATTATAAATATCATAGTTTAGTACTATTATTGGCATTTTGTAATTTAAACTTGTATTTGTGGTTGTAATTTATATTTATTCTCTTATGTATATATATATATATATATATATATATATATATATATATATATATATATATTTATATTTATAAATTTTTTTTTCCCATAGCTAAGAACACTCTCTTTGCTGTAATCTTATATAGAAGAACCTAAACATAAGAAGTGTAGTACAAGTATCTATAGTAAAAAAGAGAAACAAATTTTAACTGTTTTATTTTTATTCAAATAATTTTGCTAAGTAATTGTTTAGCTATTACTATTTCTCATACGTTCCTGTATGTTTTTTTCCTCTCATTCAAAGAATTTTTTCGTTTTTAAGTGATAAACTCAAAAAATCATTCATTAAAAATTTACCAGGTAAAATTTTAAAATTAAATTTGGGATCATATAATTTTTTTTTAAATCATCATGCACTGTGAAAAGTCAGGTAGATTAAAAAAAATATATATTCTTACATTTAAATAAAGTTTATTGATCAAAGCTATAACATCTCATCAAACAAGAGAAAAAATTTATATATTTTAAGAAATCAAAATGATGAAGGTTATTTTGAATAATATTAATATGGCTGTGTCCTTACTCTCAATATAGGACCTCGAAAGAAGAAAAATATTTCTTCTGACATTCCTGTTAACGATTTGTTTCAGTGGCCTATATATTTTTGAGGCCCCTACAGCAACAAATGGGCTTCTCCTCAATGAGAGAGAGACCAGTGGATAAGATGGTTCAACCCCTGGTTGCCCCTTATCAAAATTGTTGATCAGGGGGCTGTCATAGTCATAACCATGGCAAAGGGGGATATACTCCCTGATGTGGGACCTGGAGCAGCTCCCCCCCAACTTGCTACGATACTGCTTTGTTTATGAGATATTTGCATATGGTGTTTGTGTTACTTTGAGAGTTCATTGTGCAAATTCCAGATATTAATGTCTACAGTAAGGGACACAAGGTTATTTCAGCAAATTTTAAATTATTACCTACAATTTATCATACATCTCAAAATCTTAAGTGAACATCTCATATGCAAAGCGTCAACTGGCACACCTTGATAGGAAATTTTTTTCTTGTTTGGACACAACCCTGAAACACTATACCCTGATTGGTCCAACTAAATGTAATATTAGTAAAAATAATTTATTTATTTAAAGTCTCTATATTTCTAACTTAAATTTACTAATAATCTATTAGTAATAATTGATCTACTTTGTTAACTCAGAGATGGTATCCTCTTGACGGATTTTCCAAAAAGCTTCTTCCTACTGACCGTTATCAATTTTCAAATCTTGATGGAAGCGTTGATAGAACTTTGGAGAAAATACGAGTGCCTTCTATGGCATGGCAGTGGGAAAGTGATTGGCACATTGAAACAAATTTGGATGGTGAACCTCTTGATCATGATGTAAGTGTAGGATTTTAAAATCCACTTGAATAATTTTATTTTTTATTAAAAAGAGAAATATTTATGAAGACGAAGAAGAATGGTCATAGAATCTACAAATTGAAACTACACTAAAAAAGATATGAACTATTTTACATTAATAATAATAGACTTTGACGGGCAACTCTCGTACCAATTCTTTCCTTGTTGAATTTACAGTCAATTTTCAATTATTGTTAAGTAATTATAGTAAGTAATGTTGCAGGTAAATAAAAAAAAGTAGTAATATCATTAATAGTAGTTAATATAAACTGAAACTAAAACAATAATAAACTATTTTATATTAATAATTTTAGACTCTTTGACTGACACCCTGAACCAATTCTTTCCTTGTTATAGTCAATTTTCAATTATCCCAGAAATATTAATGGTAATCTGCCAAATCTTTGATGTCTATTATGATCTACTAACCTTTTACCATTGTCGAACCAACATCTAAGTTAAAACATTTTTTTTTTTACTTTCACTTACCTATATATGAAAAATATAGTAAGTGGAAGTATTGCGATCGTGAAAACTTTCGACTTCCGGTTTTCAACGGAAATACACGTTTTGGGACCCCCTGAGTCGAAATAACCAAGTCCCGCGAAATGGTCTGTGTGTGTGTGTGTGTGTGTGTGTGTGTGTGTGTGTGTGTGTGTGTGTGTGTGTGTGTGTGTGTGTGTGTGTGTGTGTGTGTGTGTGTGTGTGTGTGTGTGTGTGTGTGTGTGTGTGTGTGTGTGTGTGTGTGTGTGTGTGTGTGTGTGTGTGTGTGTGTGTGTGTGTGTGTGTGTGTGTGTGTGTGTGTGTGTGTGTGTGTGTGTGTGTGTGTGTGTGTGTGTGTGTGTGTGTGTGTGTGTGTGTGTGTGTGTGTGTGTGTGTGTGTGTGTGTGTGTGTGTGTGTGTGTGTGTGTGTGTGTGTGTGTGTGTGTGTGTGTGTGTGTGTGTGTGTGTGTGTGTGTGTGTGTGTGTGTGTGTGTGTGTGTGTGTGTGTGTGTGTGTGAACAGACTAGCTCAAAAACTATAAACCGTGGGAACCTGAAATTGGGTATTTAGTGTAGGTATATGCCCGCGATGTGACAGCGAAAATTTCATCAAAATTGCTCAACGGGAGGGGGTACTTTATTTAATAACTTTTTACGTTTTTTTCGATTTTCTCAAAAACGGCTCTAACGATTTTGATTAAACTGAGTATTTGATCTATTTATATGCCCGAAATATGACTGTAAAAATTTCATCAAAATTGATTAACCGGAGGGGGGACTTTACTTAATAAATTTTGTACCATTTTCACGTGTTTTTTTTATTTACTCAAAAACGGTTTTAACGATTTTGATCAAACTTGGTATTTGATGTATTTATATGCCCGAGATATGACTGTAAAAATTTCATCAAAATTGATCTACGGGAGGGGGGACTTTACTTAATAAATTTTGTATCATTTTCACGTGTTTTTTTTATTTACTCAAAAACGGTTTTAACGATTTTGATCAAACTTAGTATTTGATGTATTTATATGCCCGAGATATGACTGTAAAAATTTCATCAAAATTGATCTACGGGAGGGGGGACTTTACTTAATAAATTTTGTATCATTTTCACAGGGTTTTTTTATTTACTCAAAAACGGCTTTAACGATTAACAAAAATAAGATATGAATGTAGAAAAATGTGTGACTTTAGGAAATGATAATTAGCAAAACACGTCAATTTCTAATCTAAGTAAGTTGGTAAGTGAAAGTTGTGTGTTGCGCGCACGCACCAGATTTTTTTTTTTTACAACTGTTTGGTTTAGATATTTACCAGGTGTATGCATAAGTTCTTTCCGGTTTCACTAAAAGATGGTGCCACCGAACAGTCCGCTGCGGATGAATTTGATACTATGCCAGTTTGTTTATCAGACCTTATCCTATAATCCTACACGAGCTGAGTTCGCCAAACAATAGCGTCTGTTTTGTATAGTTCAGTAATCATGTAGTCATTTGTGCCTGGAAAAGAACATTTGCGGCACGCCCTGCTTTTCTTATTTAATCAAAAGAAAAAGGCTGTGGAATGTCATTGCTTGCTTGTGGAAACATATGGTGAACATGCTCCATTGATTAGAACATGTAAGACATGGTTTCGACAATTTAAGCAAGGAGATTTTAATGTGAAAGACATTGCACGCTCTGGTAGGCCACAAAAGTGTGAAGACGAGGAATTGCAGGCGTTACTGGATGATGACCCAACTCAAACTCAACAGCAATTGGCAATTGCATTAAATGTGTCCCAAGAAACAATAAGCAGACGATTACGGTAAATGGGGAAGATCCACAAACTCGGTAAATGGGTCCCACATGATTTGAATGAAAGGCAAATGGAAAATCGGAAAGTCACTTGTTAAATCCTCCTTCAACGTCACGAAAAAAAATCATTTCTGAACCGAATTGTGACTGGTGACGAGAAATGGATTTATTTTGAAAATCGTGGCTGTCACCTGGCGAAGCCGGTCCTTCAACACCAAGGCTAAATCTCTTCGGTAAGAAGACTATGCTTAGTGTATGGTAGGACCAGAACGGTATAGTGTACTATGAACCTTTGCAGCCTGGCGAAACCGTTAACGCACAACGCTATAGTCAACAGATGATTAATTTAAATCACGCATTGATCCATAGGCGGCCGGGATGGGCCACAAGACATGGCAAAGTGATTTTGTTACTCGACAATGCACCGTCCCACACAGCAAAACCAGTGAAAGATACCTTGAAATCGCTTGGATGGAAGGTCCTTCCGCACCCGCCGTACTCCCCCGACCTGGCGCCATCTGACTATCACCTCTTCGCAGCAATGGGACACTCGCTCGCAGCGCAGCACTTCAGCAATTTCGAAGAAGTTGGAAATTGGCTCAACGAATGGTTTGCCGCAAAAGACAAACAGTTTTTCTGGCAAGGAATTCATAATTTACCTAAAAGATGGTCGAAGTGTGTAGAATCCGATGGCCAATATTTTGAATAAATAAAAAATTATTTTCCCTTGAAAATTATGTGTTTTCATTACCCCAAAAACCGATCAAAACTTATGCATATACCTGGTAGATGTAAGATATGGATATTTTTCTTCAAGATTTTTTTCAAGACGGAATATTACAATTAAATTTGACAACTTGACATGGAGGATGAGGGTAGGTCTTCAGAAACTAAAGTTTTATGAGTCTTTTTTTTTTTTTTTTTTTTTTTTTTTTTTTTTTTTTTTTTTTTTTTTTTTTTGCAAATAATATTACTTGCCTACAAGGAGGAATCTGGCATAAATCAATTTCTTCATGGAAACTATCTCATGAATTGCTATCACTCGAGCGCGTTTGTTAATATATTTTTGAATAAAAAACAAAACAAAAAACTTTAAATTGATTTAGGTGAAATAAAATATGGTACTTAATAACATCGCATTTTATACTTTCATATTTTTACTGGCAATATACAGGAAAATGTAGATTCAATCAAATTATCTTGAAGTAGTGGTATCTTACCATCCATATTTATTTTTAGAATAGTAACTTTCATTTTATTATAATTATTATTAATTATATAAGTTTTTCAAATACTGCAAATCCTTTCATTCTGTGCTATTAATAAATGTCTAAATAGTGTGTTTTTATCTATATTTCCTTAAACCATATTCTGGCATAAAGCTGTTGCTCTAAAAATCTGAGGATGTTGTGTCTCAGCAATAATTCTTTTCCAGCAACACTCGACAGTCTGACGTTACATGCTGAATCAATTCTATTGCTACAATATTAGTAATAACATTGCTTCTTGAAGACAATGTCTAGCTTCCTCCAATTGTTTTTCCTATTCATATTGTTATGATCTGACATTACGATGAAGGATTATTGCTATACATTCTAAGGGGATGCTAAGCTAAGATAAGTTATCCGATATTTAAACAATGGATGGCATTTGTCACCATATAAACAACTATGTGTTCCTGAACTTTTTAACTCCTTAATTTATAATTAATCCTCACATTAAAGTTTCTTTGAATAACTTTCCTCCTGTAATCTACAAAGCTTTTTTCATGTTTCTTATATTAAGATCATTTCAGAGCTATTGAGTTTATTTTTTTTATACTTTGTCAAAATTAGTTACGCTTTTTTTTTTAAATTAATTCATCTGACATTATAGTAATTTTTTAAATATATATTTAGGGATGGACTTATGCTGTTGATTTTCCTGCCACATTTTATAGTACTAAACAGTGGTCCTCATGTGTAAGGAGGAGGAAATGGGTTAGAACAAGAAAATATTCTGCCCTAAACTCTTGGTGTGCCATTGCACCTCTTCATAAAGACCCTACTCAGGTATGTATAATGATGAACTTGATACGACATATTTATGCATTATGTTGTTTTATTTGATATATTTTGGATTATTATTTATAAACATCTCTATTTATATATAATAAATAAAATTATCATTTTTTTCTTTAATATTTAAACTTTATTGCTTCCTCTTTCACTTCTTAATAAAATTATTAATAATTTTTTTAAAATATTTTCGTAAAAATGTTAATATGTGATTAATAAAAAAGTTCCGTAAAGTATATATACAGAATATTATTTTGCATTTAATATGCTTAATTTTTTATTTTCTCTATCTTAAACAAGGTATTTTTAAGTAGTTAGATGGTCAATTGTATATAAGGATTTGTTATGTTTATTAGTAATCTTATTATTTAATAGGAGCCGTTCATTTACATCAGTGTAGGAGGTCAAAATATGTCTGGTGGTGTACAAGGAACATTGCAGGTTTGGGCAGTCACGGCTCATGGACGGGTAAATAAATAAGATATTAACTTAATGTTTCCATTTTTTGTGTGATATAATTTTTATTTTATTTAAAATTATTCCTTAAACGTAAGGTTAAGCTTTCAAAATTAATTAATCATATTTTTTAATGATATATTTCTTTAATCATACACCATCATTTCATTGTAATTTAGGCCCAAAGTAACATTTTAGAAAATCAAATCACCAATCACCTAATAATCCCTCACATTATCCACTTTATGTAACTATTTTAGTAATATTGTAACGTTAAATAAAAAAAAGAAACATATGATTTCAAATCCAAAACCGTTTGTTGGAGCCGTCGAGTAGTCCATGGGCCTCTCCAGTAGTGCTCATAAAGAAGAAGGATGGAGCAACCCGCTTCTGCGTAGACTACCGGAAGCTTAACGATGTGACGAAGAAGGACAGCTATCCATTGCCGAGAATCGATGACGCTCTCAACGCTCTAGCAGGATCCAGATTGTTCTCAACTCTGGACCTAAAAAGTGGATACTGGCAAATAGAGATGGACCCAGCCAACAAGGAAAAGACTGCGTTTACCACTGGGTCGGGATTATGGCAGTTCACGGTTTTACCTTTTGGCCTCTGCAATGCTCCAACAACCTTTGAACGCCTGATGGAGAACATTCTAAGAGGCTTATCCTGGAAGATTTGCCTTGTATACCTGGATGACATCATAGTGGTTGGCCGGACGTTTGAGGAACATCTGTCCAATCTTGAAGAGGTCTTCAAGAGGCTTAAAGCGGCCAATTTGACACTCAACGCTAAAAAGTGTCATCCTTTCCAGACTAAGGTCACCTATTTAGGACACATCGTCAACGGAGAAGGTATAGCGGTCGACCCAGCGAAAATTCAGGTGGTCCAGCAATGGACTTCAATGGACTCCTGTCAATAAGCAGCAGATTCGAAGTTTCCTGGGCCTTTGTTCCTACAACCGCCGGTATGTAAGGAAGTTTGGAGACATTGTGAAGCCTCTGAGTCGATTGACTGAAGAGGGTAGAGCTTTCAGCTGGAACAACGAGTGTCAAGAAGTGTTTGACGCCCTGAAGGAACGGTTGACCTCGGCTCTAATCTTGGGCTACCCAGTTCCAGTAGGCAAATTTATCCTAGATACAGACGCCAGCGAAGAAGGCATTGGCGGGGTTCTATCACAACTGCAGGAGGGCCAGGAACGGGTTATCGGATATTTCAGCAAGACGCTAACAAAACCTGATCGTAATTATTGCATAACCAGGCGGGAACTCCTGGCTGCTGTTAAGGACTGACCATACAAGGTTGAAGTGGCTTCTAAATTTCAGGAATCCTGAGGGCCAAGTTGCTAGATGGCTACAAAAACTCCAGGAATACGACTTTGGAATTGAACATAGACCAGGTGTAAGACACCGCAATGCAGATGCCCTGTCTAGATGACCATGCCCATCTAATTGCTCCCACTGTAGCCGAATTGAACAAAAGGAGGCCAGTCTCCGCCTCGTTGGAGTAGTTAGCAAAGACTGGACACCTGTCACAATCCGGTACCGACAAGAAAATGATCCTGAGTTGAAAATGATACGGGACTGGAAACTAGCCAATCGTTGCCCGACTTGGCAAGAGGTAGCACCTTTCTCACCTATTTTAAAGGCGTACTGGGCACAGTGGAACTCCCTTGTAATAGAGGACGGCTTGCTAAAGAGGGTTGTGAAGAATGTAGACGGCAGCCTATCCAGGAAGCAGCTTCTGATACCGAGGACCTGCGTGCCGGAGGTACTTCGTCTGCTACATGATGAAGTGTCAGGAGGACACCTTGGTGTGACGAAAACACTCCAGAAAGTACGCAAAAGGTTCTACTGGTTCTGCTCTGCAAGCAACGGACCAGCTCGCAAACGCCGCACTTGGATGCAGCAGTTTATAGCGGGGAGCCCCTTTGAGAGGGTATCCATGGACATATTAGGACCATTCCCAGAAAGTGAAGCTGGAAATAAGTACGTTTTTGTAATTGTGGACTGTTTTTCCAAGTGGGTGGAAGCATATGCTGTCCCTAACCAAGAGGTTGCTACCTTGGCTGACGTTTTGGAGAAGGAGTTCATCACCCGTTTCGGAGTACCAATTGAACTACACTCCGATCAGGGGAGGAACTTCGAAAGCACATTGTTCCAGGAAGTCAGCAAGAAACTTGGGATTCGAAAAACCAGGACTACGGCCCTCCATCCACAGTCTGACAGAACGGTAGAATGGATGAACTGAACCCTTATAAAGTACATTTCCAAGGTAACCTCCGACCATCAATGCGATTGGGACCGTCAGATCCCATACTTCCTCATGGCCTACCGCTCTGCTGTTAATGAATCCTCTGGACAGACACTCTCTTCTTCTCTTCGGCCAAGAGATGAGGTTACCCTGTGACCTCATTTTTGGTAGCAAACACGAGGTGGATGTATCTGGACAAGACTATGTATCCGGACTCCAGAAGAGAATAGAATACACACACGAGGTAGTTAGCAAGAATCTTCGCCTCACCAGCGACCTTATGAAGAGACACTAGGATAGTAGAGCCGATCAGGGCGGGTACAAAGAAGGTGACCTCGTTTGGCTCTATAACCCGAGAAGAAAGTGAAGATTCTGCCCAAAGCTGCAAAAGAACTGGGAGGGACCCTACGTGATAAAGAAACTTATCAACGATGTAATCTACAGGGTTTTCAAGCACCCAAAAGTCCATTACAATCGCTTGGGTGCCATATGCAGGGAACCACGAAGAAGAACAGGTGCAGCGGATTACAGAAGATACCTTTCGTTCGACCTGCAGAGCAGGCACACATGGAAAAGAAGACATCCAGGAGGAATGTCTCTAAGGAGGGGGCAGTGCAACATTAAACCATTAAATAAAAAAACAAAACATATAATTTCAAATCCAAAACCGTTTGTTGGAACAAAATAAGCGGTTGAAACGAACTGTTTGGGTCTAGATATTTCGTGCCTAATCCACGCTGGCGTAGAACTGCCCACATTGTTCTGGAACATTCCAGGCCTGACTATTTACGATTATATATAAGGAGCAGTGACTGAACGAGTTAGTTGAAGTCTGTGTCGTTCAAGTCATATGATTGTGTGTTATAACGTTATCATTTTTTTAACCTGCTCAAATATTTAAGTTGTAATAAATTCGTTGGCATTGATAACTGTATATTTTGTTGAATAAATATTTGTCACCCAGATAAGTGTTACAATATTATAGGTTTTTTGTTATTATCAATGTATTTGTCAAGTTTGTTTACAACAAATATAATCATCATCTTCTACATCGCACTGTTTTTTTTACCTTATGTCATAGAGCAATGTCTGACCAGGACTGTCACTCTTCCCCGTTCTTTCCAGGTTCAGTGAGTTCAGAATAATTTTAAAAATGGCTTACAGGAACCTTATTCCTTATATTTGTCAGTAAATAAAAAATCTGTTGCGATGCGCGCAACACACAACTTTCACTTACCAACTAACTAAGATTAGAAATTGAAGGGTTTTGTTTAATTGCTATTTCTCAAAGTCACACATTTTTCCACAATCATTTCTTATTTTGATTTTTATTTGCTCTCTAAAGTAAACTTAATTTTTTTTTTTATTAAATAAAAGTTTGCGATATTTGGGCAATGCTAACATAATTGCTCTATGACATTGCTCTATGACTAATGTAAGTAAGGTTTATTATGTGTAAATATTAAATGTATAATTTGGGATCAATTATATATGATTAATATTATAATTTGTGATGAAGGAGACACATCATAAGTCAATTGTTTTTGCTGAAACACAAAAAAATATGTTCAACTAGAAAATATCAGAGCTAATGAAATTTTATTTTTTGTTTGTTTTTAGTTCTTTGTGTTATTTTATTTTGTTTATTATTATTATTTTTTTTATTTTATTTCATTTTAATTTATTTTATTATTATTTTAGTTCTAAGGAAATTTGTAATATGATTTAATATTGTTTACCACCTGTAATTGGGCAATTTGTCTGTTGGTGGAATTTTATATGTATAAATAAATAAATAAATAAATAATACTCCAAGTCGTCTGATTTTATAATTCTCTATGTAGTTCTTGAAAACTTCATTTAGTTACCATGAAACTAATAATTTCCATTAAATGAACATAATGTCTTTAATTTTATAAAATCATCTGTCATTAAAGGTGTACTACCTATGCGAGGGCTCAACGTGTAGTATGAGTTGACGGAATATTTTTCTTTTTTTCTCCTGTATATTTTTTAGATTTTTCTCTTGTAGATTTTTTTCATATTTTGTATATTTCTAATTTCTAGGCACAATGGGAAACAGTTTATTTCTCCATACAAACAAATACAAAGGTACTTTATAAGAAAACAAAAAAAGCCCTTCCCCATTTAAGCCCCCTTAGAACATTTTAATAATGATAAAGCTTACTTGATAAAGAAAGCTTGATTTTCATTAAATGTGATGAATTTGATTGAAATCATTAGAGCTGTTTTTGAGATAATCAAAAAAAAGGTTAAAATTAGAAAAAAAGTTATGAAATAAAGTGCCCCCTCCGTTTGATCAATTTTAAAGATATTCTTTCACACCTTTGGCATATAAAAACACCAAATACCCAGTTTTATCAAAATCGTTAAAGCCCTTTATGAGTAAATAAAAAAAACATGTGAAAATGAGACAAAATTCATTAAGTAAAGTGCCCCCTCCAATTGATCAATTTTGATGAAATTTTGACTGTCACATCGTGGGCATATACATACATCAAATACCGAGTTTAATCAAAATCGTTAGAGCCGTTTTTGAGAAAATCGAAAAAAAAAAAAAGAAAGAAAAAAAACATAAAAATTAGACAAAATTCTTTATATAAAGTACCCCCTCGGTTTGACCAATTTCGATGAAATTTTTGCTGTCGAAATTTTTCACGATCGCAATACTTTCCCTTACTATATATTTCATATATAGGTAAGTGAAAGTAAAAATCTGGACCTTAAGTAATTAAAATATGTCAATTAATATGAACAGGAACCACTGAATTCCTGTTTTTGTTTTCTAACAAAAACATATAAGGGACGAACGAAGAAGAAGAAGAATTAATATTTTTTTTTTTTTTTTTTTTTTTTTTTTTTTTTTTTTTTTTTTTTATTGGTCCGCCCCTTCCTGGCCTTGTAGGCTATACGGGGTTTCCCGGGCCAGGGGAGAGGGTGGGGGATTGATGCCGAGTATTATTAAGTTTTCCCCTGGCTCCGGGTTTTGAACTTGCTACTTTCAGGTTCCCAATCATATGTTGCCATGGGCAACGCGTATTTTCTAACGCGTTTGCCCGCTCGGCCATCCCGCCACCCCAAGAAGAATTAATATGAATACCTTTATAGAATTTGCGTTATCTCTCATTATATCAATTCTTAAGTAAATCTTTATCTTTTTTTTTTTTTTTTTGTTCGATACCCCTACCTGGCCATTTGTGGCATATGGGGGGTTACTCTAGAGGTGTAACCAACCTATTCTAACCATGGTGGGAGGGTCGAGATTTATTCCGTGGGGCCTCCATGAAATAAAAGTCAACCCGTCTCAGGGCGGATTCGAACCGCCGCCGTTTGGCTCGAGCATGCAACAGCGGGTCGCGCTCCTACACGCTCGGCAATCCCGGCCCAGTAAATCTTTATCTTCTCAAGTCGTGGGGGAAGCGGAATAATGGGATTTGAGAAGCCAATACTGCTCCACACCCTTCTTCAATCATCAAGAACATATCCCATTATGTTCACATAGTCCCTCGTGTTTCTCCATCCATATCATTTCAGCTAGCAACTTTTTAAGACATCTTTCATATAGACACAAAAATAATCAATATTTAATTAAATTTTTGACTATTAAAAATTACAAAGTGCTTTTGCAATAAACTGACTATATATTTAAGTTATAGAATTCCAAATAGAAATCTAAGATGGACTAAAAATCTAAGATACTTTTTGATATTGATTTATATCTTATCCCTAAGGAAATCTTTTTTGTGAATGATAATTAGATTTTTAAAAAAGCTCAGGTTTATAACTATCCAGTTCCCTTTTAATAATAATCTAATAACCATGCAAAAATCTTATATTTATAACAACCTACCTTAACATATTTCAGTATTTGAGAACTTATCTTTATTAATGTAAATGTATATCTTGTGTTGTTATATCCAGGTAATGTGGCGGAAAGGTGTAGGTATGACTTGTCCTGAAGGAACAAGATGGTCCTGTATTCCTTTACCTCAAGGAAAGGAGGTTAAATCTCTAGCATGCGGCACAACTGGTTTGGTGTGGGCCATTCTCTGGTCAGGAAGCATTCTCGTCCGTGCTGGGATATCAGCTGCTTTGCCAATGGGTGGGGACTTTATTGTAAAGCCATTTATACTATTTACTACTAGCTGTTTTAGTTTTATTTTGTTTTTCCCTTCATTATCCTTACCCCTTTGACTAAAAAGTTCATCAAAATTCAATTAAAATTTCAACATTATCCATCATCATACTCTTGTGAGATCTCATATTGATGACTAGGTTTTTTCCTCACTGTTACTGCCAGTGAGGTGGCCTAGGAGAAAGGTGTAATTCACAAATTTATCTATTGACGAGATTTTTGAAGAATTGATGTATTGTTTAACTAAAATATTGTTAATTGAGATTAGTGAGGAGTACAGCTGAAAATGAAGCAATTAGGCCTCGAAACGTTGTGAAAGTTGTAATGAATTGAAAAAAAAAAAAAAATATATATATATATATATCGAAATGGAAGATGTGAATTTTCACTGTTTTACAAAAATTGGAATAATATAGATCAAGTTTTCCAATATATAGTCTCCAGTAAGTTATAAACTATCAAAAAGTAATTTGTGTTCTAATAAAATGTATTCTAACAAGAAGAAAAAAAAATCTGGTGCGTGCTCGCAACACACAACTTTCACTTACCAACTTACTTAGATTAGAAATTAATGCGTTTTGTTAATTGCCACTTCTCAAATGAACAGAACGGCTTTAATTATGAACAATGGTCTGTCATTAAAGGCGTACTCCGCATGCGTGGGCTCAACGAGTTTTATGAGTTGACTGAATATTTTTCTTTTTTTCTCCTCTTTATGTTTTCTTTATTTTTATCATATCTCATATTTAGTCATTTCTTATTTTTAGGCGTAACGAGAGACAGTTAATTTCTCCATGTAAACAAAAACAAAGGTACTTTATAAGAAAGAAAGAAACAATCAAAAAAGCCCCCCCCCCCCCCCAAAAAAAAAGCCCCCTCAGAACATTTTAATAATGATAAAGCTTACCTGATATTAAAGAAAACCTAATTTTCATTAAACATGACGAATTTGATAAAAATCGTTATAGCCGTTTTTGAGATAATCGAAAAAAAGGTAAAACTTAGAAAAAAAATCATGAAATAAAGTGCCCCCTCAGTTGGACCAATTTTGATGAAATGTTGGCTATTACATATTTGATATATACATACATCAAATACCCAGTTTCTTCAAAATCGTTAAAGCCGTTTTTGAGTAAATAAAAAATATGTACACGTGAAATTGGTACAAAATTTATTAAGTAAAGTCCCCCCTCCGGTTGATAAATTTTGATGAAATTTTTACAGTCGTATCTCGGGCATATACATACATCATATACCCAGTTTGATCAAAATCGTTAAAGCCGATTTAGAGTAAATAAAAAAAACACGTGAAAATGTTACAAAATTTATTAAGTAAAGTCCCCCCTCCGGTTAATCAATTTTGATGAAATTTTGACAGTCATATCGCGGGCATATAAATAGATCAAATACTCAGTTTAATCAAAATCGTTAGAGCCGTTTTTGAGAAAATCGAAAAAAACGTAAAAAGTTATTAAATAAAGTACCCCCTCCCTTTGAGCTATTTTGATGAAATTTTTGCTGTCACATCGCGGGCATATAACTACACTAAATACCCAATTTCACGTTCCAACGGTTTACAGTTTTTGAGATAGTCTGTTCACACACACACACACAGACCATTTCGCGGGACTTGGTTATTTCGACTCAGGGGGTCCCAAAACGTGTATTTCCATTGAAAACCGGAAGTCGAAATTTTTCACGATCGCAATACTCCCACTTACTATATATTCCATATATAGGTAAGTGAAAGTAATTAATAGTTCATTGTTCAGCATAAAATTTATACAAACATAAACTTATAGAAATAACCCTAAATTATACACTTAGTTTTACTCTTTTTCTGATGATATTGTCTGAAGTTTGTATTTAAATTTAGGAGAGTCATGGGTTGATGTATCTCCCCCTGAAGGATGCAAGCTGATGGAAGTAAGCATAGGTACTAATTCAGTTTGGGTCCTTACCACCGAGAACCAGGCTTGGTTTAGGAAAGGAGTTGAATCCAGTCCTTCTGGTAATGGCTGGGTTGGGCCCATAGGCTCAATGTTGTCGCTCACTGTATCTCCGACTGACCAGGTATCCTCTTTTTCATGGAGCAATCTTATAATGGTACAATAATAAATGGATTAGTGTTTTAATATGTTTTTATTCTTATGCTGTTAAGTAGTTAAAAAATAAAATAATGTTGGACCTAATTAATATCGCTAATGTCTTTCAACATCCTATCTCCAAAGTTGGCTATTTTTAGTTCCGACTGTTTTCTAAATTCACTTAAAGAGTAGAGCATCCTTACAAAATCGTCCAAATGTTAATTAAATTCAGGCAACATCTATGAATTTTTTAACTAGAATGTCATAAATCAAAAGGAACTGTTTAAACTTTATAAATAAACAAGAAATTTAAATGTTTAGTTTTCTTCAAACAGAGAAAGTATACAGTAATTATCTAAAAAACTCTGCGTCATAGTAACAAGTTTAATTGGAGCCTTAATATCTATTCCTTATATTTCTTCTTCTTATGTCCTATGGCTGCCATAGTAGGAGCAAAGGGCCGAAGTAAAAACTCGCCATCCGTCTCTATCCCCGCTTAGGGCCTTGACCTCTCTCCATGTTTTTCCAGCTCTAATGACCTCTTTCTCTACTGTTCTTCGCCAGGTCAGCTTGGGTCTCCCCCGACTTCTTGATCCTTGGGGATTCCAATCAAGAGCCGTCTTCTCAATGGCTCCATCTCTTTTACGAAGGGTATGTCCAATCCACTTCCACTTTCTCTTGGCAATCTGCTCCCCCAATGGCTTCTGTCTAGACAATTGAGCCAGCCTCTCATTTGAGATTTTATTGTCCCAGCTGATCGAGAGAATTCTCTTAAGGCAGCGATTCGCAAAAACTTGGAGCTGGCTCAGAACCTTTTTGGAGATTTTCCAAGTTTCACAGCCATAGAGGAGGAAGGACTTTACGTTGGAGTTGTGCAGTTTTAGCTTAGTTTTGCGGGATATATTCTTGTTACGCCATACAGGATATTCCTTATATTTACTCTCCTGAAAAATCATGGTTTTGAGATATGATATTCAAAGGAATGGGTGACATCTGAGATTTTTTATTTCTTAGTATTGATTAATAAATAATGTTAGGAGGATTATTACTTCATTTCTATTTTTGAAATCATTATATTTTTATATTATTTTAATATATAATAATAGTATATTATAATCTGGCTATTTCAGCATATGAGGTTCTTATCTTAGATAGTGTTATACTTGTTTAGTAATTAAATAAATTTGACCATTGTTTATTTAAGGTTTTTGGAGTTGGTGTGGATGATCGGAACATATATTTCCGAGTAGGTGTTACTGTCAGTGAACCAACTGGAAAGCGATGGCGCTGTATAAACGCTGCTGCCCAACTTAGCCGAGGCGGTTCAGTTTCATCTTTGCCCAACTATGCAAGGCATCGAAGTACCCAGTCTCTGGTCAGTAATTTTTCTTTCTTTTTTAATCTTTAACTATAAATATTTGATTCTCAGTTTTTCGTGTAAAATTTGTTTATTTTGTATTTATTTGATTTGGAATCTATTTCTTTTATTATAATGTGATTATATTATAATAAATTATTTAATATAACTATGAGTCTATTTCTGAGAGCAACCTGAGTATATCTTATACATTAGGTAGTTATAAAATTCCTTGTGCATGAACACAACCTTTAATTCCAACTGTTGTAATTAATTCAGTATGAAGTGAATTAAAAAGACTAGAAAATGTAATATGCCATAAAAATTTAATAGGAAATTAAGAAAGACATAAGTATTAATATAAGATGACATATGGCTAACGTGGAAAAAGAATTCACCTAAGATAAGATAACCCCTGAGGATGAGCCAATAGCTCGAAACGTTGGGGCACAAATGAACTTTTAAATACGAAAGAGACTCCTTCATTAAAAAAAATCCTATATATTGAAGCACTCTTCCTCACTAAGTGAAGAAAAAAAACCTAGCAGATTCAGTATGAATGTTTTTGTTCCTACTATTTATTAAGTTTATTTTGACTATCCTTTAATTCCTTGTGACTTAAGTTGACATTTAAATTTTTAAACGTAACTGCATTGTCAAAAGAAAAAATCATAATAAAGCAGCCACTGTGAACTTTGGGTACTTGTGTTAATCCAGGCAGCCTGAATGTTATCAATCTTTAACCATTATTATTAATGACTTCATGGAGACTATGAAGACCGATTTTTGGCTAGTGAATTCTTTCTTTTCCTATTTAGGCATTTAGATCTCCGGCAAGATTTTTAATTTCAAATCTCGGGCATTAATCCAATGGCCTTACCAGCAGGTCATAAAAATGATTCTTTTCTTCTGTTGAGCCTTCTATTGGAGCTTGAACGCTGAAAATGGAATAGTTACTAAACTGTCCTCTTAGGCATAAATAATATATTCTTGGGCTAATTGCCTTAAACCCAATTATCAGCTGCCTGTACCTACTCCTTGCTAAAAATCCAGTCCCATACAAGGCTTTTAAAGAGTTCTTTGCCTCAAAATCAAAGGAATCGTAAGGGTATCTATCCCACTACTGGCAGAAATATACCTGATATTATTTTAAAACAATGCACTTTACTATGAAGAGTAGTATTTAAAATAAGTTTAAATACTTATTAAAAGTTTAAAAGCTATACTAATGCACAAGAACTTGTGTAATAACCTTGTGGGATCACCTGTGGTATAACTGGCTACCATAGCAGCTTACAATACTAAAGGTCATAGGCTCGTATCCTGCTGGGTGGCCCTTGAATTTTTTAAAGGGAGTGAAAAATACTTGGCTTTGCCAACCTTCGGATTGAACTGTAAAATTGAGGTCCTGAGCCTTTGCGATGTCAGATACTCGTGAAAGATCCCTATCTTAACTTTACCTGGATTAACAAAATTTAAGACTCCCACTGTACCATCGTCCGATTAGCCTTAATAGCATAAAGAGATGTTAAACAAACAACAACAATAACCTTTTTGAGGAGAAGTAGCTAAACATTTCATTTTTTCCTCTATAAATAAATATAGTATTACTCATGAAATTATCATTTTACCCATTTGTATGATTCGAGTATTGATTAAGTGATAAACCTACTTACCTTTTTTTTTTAAGACAGACATCCATGGGAAGTGTTGAGCAATGTGATTTCAATGAGACTTCGAGGTCAGCACCAACATCTCTGAGGAACCAAGCCCCTTGGCAAAAACCTTTGAGTTTACCAACTTCTGATGGAAGCATTGAAAAAAATTCTCTACCCAACAGGTATTTTCTAGTTATTAATTTAGTTTGCATTATAGTACCTCCTACATAATATCATTATTCAATGCAGATCTTTTTTTTAGAATCGCAAAACATTTAAAATGCAAGTGTTTGTACTAAGTTTGATAGAGATATTGCAAACATCCTTCAAAATATCTTCTATTTTTCTTCCAATCAAATTGTCAGTCAGCAGTAGGGTTTGAAAAAGTTGTTTATAAGAGGTAGCCATACACTATCAATTTTTTTTTGTTGGTTTGATTGGTTTGTCAGCGATCGGTTTCACTTGTAATTTGTGATTTGAATTGGAATCGTTTATTAAATTTATGCCTTTGTTAATATTAAAAATACAAGACATATTCATCACATGTTGTGTCGGGGGGGGGGGGGGGGTATATCAAAATATCAAAAATTATACTTTTCGGAAATCTTTGATATTAGGTAATTTTATGATGTCATCAAGGTTGGTGTTTTTAAAAAAATATCTAGTATGAATTTCGGGAGGGGGGGGGTATTTCAAAATATCAAATAATTATACTTTTCGGAAATCTTTGATATTAAGCAATCTTATCATGTCATCCAGGGTGTTGGTTTTTTAAAAAAAATATGTAGTATGAATTCCCGGGGGGGGGGGGGAGTATTTCAAAATATCAAAATCTATACTTTTCGGAAATCTTTGATATTAAGCAATCTTATCATGTCATCCAGGGTGGTGGTTTTTTTTTTTTTTAAATCTATAGTAATATCGGGGGGAGGGGGGCGAATTCTTATGTGTAATTCGAAAATATAAAAACATTAAACTTTTCAATTATCTTTAATATTATGAAATTTAATCATGTTATCCAGGGTGGTGGTTTCGAACGGTATATCTATAAATTTCGTGGTGGGGGATTACCTTTTTTTAATTATTTATTTTTTTATAATTCTTCTATACGTGGTTCTATTCGTTAACCATGAACTTTGTAATTGGGGGTGCTTCAATTAATATGTGCCCAGTTCGATAAAAAAAGCAAAAAAAAAAAGCTTTACTTTATCTGTTATAAAAATAACCTCTGAGCAATAAAAGTTTTTTCAAAACTTTTACTTAAAAGCTCTTTCTCATAAAAGTTTTAAGTGTTTTAAAACATTTATAAATGTAATAAAAAAGTAAAAGTTAAACCTTTACTTAAATCTTCCAACAGAAAACTTAAAAATTACAATAAATATGTATTACCCGAGGTGGTGTTTTTAAAAAATATCTATTTCCAATTTCGATGGTGAGTTTTTAAAATTAAAATTTTATACTTTTTGGAATTCTTTGACAGTGTCAATGATAGGCAAAAAGTAATATGAGTAAAAAGTACGGATACAGGATGTGTACTCTTGAAAACTCTCCATGATCAACTTTTTTTATTATGCGAGTACACCGGTCATCAAGTACAGCATTTGAGAAAAGTACAGGAGAATATTTCTTCCCTATTAGAGTAAATTTTGTTAAGTAAACGTTTTGTGTAGTCATTTTATTTATTTTTAAGGATCTTTCATTACGATTGGGGTTTGAGGGGGTTACATGCTTATGTTTTCCGATAGGTATAATTCAAAAATATTATCAAGTTTATATTTCGGTGGTGTTGGGGGTAGGCGCTCTGATTAGCAATAATGTGAAATATACCGATTTCATTGAAATGAAGATGCATTCTTATGTTTTCAGGTACGTAAAATTCGAAAATATTATCAAATATAAATTTTGGACGTGGGAGTGGTGGGGGGGGGGGGTCGCTAGCATTACCAATTATTTAAAATTCCGATTTCTTTGGGGAGATAAGGAGGGTGCATCCTTATTTTTCCCGATAGGTATAATTCGAAAATATTATCAATTTTTTATTTTGATAGTGAAGGGGGGCGATCGCATTACTAGTATTTAGATTTTTAAAAAACCACCACCCTGGATGACATGATAACATTGCTTAATATCAAAGATTTACGAAAAGTATAGTTTTTGATATTTTGAAATAGAACCCCCCCCCCCCGAAATTTATACTACATATTTTTTTAAAAAACAATCACCCTGGATGACATGATAACATTGCTTAATATCAAAGATTTCCGAAAGGCATAATTTTTTGATATACCCCCCCCCCTAATTCATACTAGGTATTTTTTTAAAAAACAACCACCCTGGATGTTAACTTATTATCAAAGATTTCCGAAAAGTATAATGTTTTGATATTTTTTAATTGAACCAACCAATTACCATTTTTCTAAATATATATATTTTTCAAAGCAACACCACCGATTACATAAAGATACACCACTCTTGTAAGAAAACCGAAAGGTATCATTTTTTTATTAGGAAACCCCTTCCCCTCACAAAATTCAAATTGGATATTTTTTTCAAAATCGTCACCGCAGACAACATAATGATTGACAGAAATGATAATATCAAAGAAATAATGTAAAAGCAAATAACTTTTTTTATTAAAACTTATTTAAGTGGTTTATATATTTTGAAATACCCCCCCCCTTGGTTAGGCACACAAAAATTGGTTAGGCATGTAGTTCTGGAGTCCTCTCTCATTATAGTGGACTAGGTAATTTATAAACTAAACTTTTTTATTTGTTATTACCATCCATATGGTTAATGAATTCTAAATATGATTTATTTATCTTATTAGGAGATTTAAATTTATGTTAGAATTAAGGAATGGTGAATAAAATAATTTTCAATATTGTAGCAATAATAATGTTCTATTATAAGAGGGAAAAAACATTTTGTTTTTTAATACCATTTTAATATAATATAAATTAAATGTTCTTATCAATTAAAATTTACTATGATAAACTTAAAAAATTCTTACCCCCCCCTAGAAAAAATAAAATAAATAAATATTCTCTTATCAATTAAAATTTATTATAATTTTAACAGAGGAAATTCAACTGAGAGCTTCTTCATCAATGGCACTACAAACCACTATGGGTCCATATTTTCTTTAACTACTTTATTTACCAAACTTTCCTGGCTTCAGGCCTATCTTCCAGGGATATCTTTAGTACATTTTTAAGACTCCACAACCATCTGTTTGTAAAAAAAAAATAAAATTATGTAAGATACATAATTCCTTGCTTAATTAATAATTAATAATTAATATTTAATAATATTCTTCTGTGGTTGTGGAACTATTTCCTTTGTCACACGTTTCTATTGTTTCTCAGAGAAACAATATACAGTCGACTCCGTTTTATTGGGGAATAAAGGGAAAATTTGTTTTTTCCCACTTAGGCGGAGGACCCAATAAAGAGGAGACCATGAATCCACGTGTAAATGCAAATTAAAATTCCTAAATACGCCTAATCACTGGTCTCCTGTATATGTACGATAATTGCTGTCATACATTAGACATTTTTGGGGAAAAACCGTGTTCAGAGGTGCATTTAGGTGTACCTATTCTCATCTACTAATTTAATGATGAGGTCAAAATAATACGATTTATTTAACTCTTAAAATGTATTTTTATTAAATAGGTGTTTTAGTATAAGAAACATACAAGATGAAACAAATTAAAATAACTATTAGTGTACAATATAAATTATGCTAATAAAGACGAAATAAGAAATGAATCAGAACATGTTTTTACATCAATTTTTTTAACAGGTAAGAATCAAGTGTGCATTGTCTCACTCATCCTTATATATATAAAAATCTCGTGTCCCGATGTTTGTCTCTCTATTTCTCAGAAACTACTCAACCGATTTTAATGAAATTTGGCTCAATGTATATAGTTTTGGCCAACTTAACGGACCGGATAGTTTTTAACTTGATTAGTGATCAAAATAATTCTTATATAGCGAATTATTGCAAATACAGTAGGTCGTGTTTTGATTTATTAACATGGCATCATATGTCCAATTCATAATGTTTTTGTTTATAAGCATGCTTTCGTAATACAGGTTATCATTATTATAATTTTGTATTGCATTATGTGAGTGCAGTTATTTTTCCTATATTATTATTTTCCACAGACAAATAGTAATACAAATTTGTATTTATTGTTAATTTTCATTAAAGAATAAATAAATCAAGAAAAGGTTACAATAAATTCTCAAATGTGTAGGTACTTTTTCTTCCTTTTCCTTTTTTATTTGTATTTAAATTAAATTACTAGCTAAGCGCTGAAACGCTTTGCTGTGGCCCACCCTGATATCAACTTTTAGTAAAGTAAATACATTTTAATAACTTAAATTAGGCTATTATTTGAAATAATACTCTTTAAATGTTGTAACAGCACCTAATGGCATAGGTGTAACCTAATAGAAACCTGACTTGGGGAGTCAGTGTTGCCAAAAATTAGTGAAAATTAGTAAGCTGGCTACACTGCGGATAACCAGTCGTAAAAACTCCCTCACAAAAAGAGTGGGTTTTGATTAGGTGTTGTGGGATACTTTGTGATTTGCTAAAGAACTGCATAATTAAGACTTTAATATTATATTTTCAGTTAATTTATTTAACAGAAGTTTCTTTATTTTCATTATTCGTTTTGTTATTATTATTTAAATACTGTGTTTTTTTATTTTACCAAACCTTTTTATCATTTTTATCCCGAGATCTAAAATGTAAAATTTAAAAAATGTCAGTGAAGATTTGTAATTCCTCCTTTATCAACAATAATTTAAAGTTGAGAAAATTTAATCCTAATCGAATAGAGGCTGTTACTTCCTAAGTTGTAATTATCTTTAAATATAAAATTTAAGAAATGTTAGCGAAGATTTTAATCCTTTCTTTAATTTAAAGTAGGCTATTATTGGAAATGATATTTCGTTGTTAATTTCACCAGAATACAATTTTTTACTTATCTTTAAATGATTGTTGATTAAGAAAGGATTAAAAATCGCGGCATTTTTTAAATTTTACATTTAATGATTATTACACCTCTACTGAACAGGAATAATTGTTATTTGGGTAACCTCAAGTTTCAGATTTATCCGCCATAAATATGACAGTACTACTGCAAAATAATGCATCGGCAGATATATTTTTTAAACAATTGCTCTATATTGGAAACGGTGAAATAGAGCTGCATCGAAATTCAAAATTTATCAAATTACCAGAAAATTTCTGAACTGTTGTAGAGACGAAAAATGAACTGTCTACGAAATATAAAGTGTCTTTCCTGATATTTTGAACAATTATTTGGACTATAATTGGCTGGGTAGTCGTGCTATTTTGGCAGCAAAAAATGTTGATTTCGATGAAATAAACTTCCAAAATCAATTGACAATGTTCTAGATGTAAACGATGCCGTAAATTTCCCATCTGAATTTTTTGATTCCCTGGATATACACCCAAACAATCTCCAGTTGAAGATTGGCTCACTGATCATTCTTCTTCGTAACTTAAATCCACCTCAATTGTGCAACGGTACACGTTTGGTCATTAAAAGGATCACAGGAAATGTTATTGAAGGAAAAATGTTGCCTGGAAGTTTTACAGGAGATATCGTCCTGTTGCCACCTATTCCCCTGGAACCGACAGAATTTTCAATAAAATTTAAAAGGCTTCAATATCCTATTCCTTTGGCTTTTGCCATGACTATAAACAAATCCCAAGGGCAAACAATGTCCACTTGGACTTTAAAAAACCGTGTTTTTCCCTCGGGAAATGGCATAACTCACGTGGGAAATGGGTATCGCCTGCTCACGTGTGTGGAAACCATCAAATCTTTGGTTTGTGTTAAAAAAAACAGGTTAACCCAAAATATTTTGAACAAATTAGTACTTGAATAAATAAAAATTCTTAATTGTATTATGTAAAAACCTCTTTAAGAAGAAATTTACTATCACTCAAATATATTGCTAAATTAAAAACTTCAACACACCACCCTCCTACCGAACACTTATTAGCCGAAGGGTTGGGAAATCGAGGTCTCAAAGAAATTGAGAAAAACGCCTATCAAAAGGACATATATGACGCGTTAACCAAGATCGGCATGACCCTGAGCAAAATTAAACCCGTTGTTAAACTAACAATACCAAGTTGAAGTAGTGTTAGGCCAATAATCAATAGATCAATGGCTGAGGTTATCAAAACTTACTTCAGTCATCCTTTTTAAAATTAGTGGAAAAATATAGCCATTTCGAGTTAGTTTATCCCGATCCATAAAAAAAGGGCGATAGTGTTAGCAGCTCTGTAAGTCGTAAACACAATCAGCTCCTTTTTAATCAAACAACATTGAAATATGAGATGTAAAAAATAAAAACTTTAACTTTCCTATATTCTTTACCAAATACTTTTAAATGGTGTAATGCTCTATTCTCAATCACGTTGGATTTTGATTAGCTGAAAGGTTTTCATCTTTATCAATGAATATTGGTATTACTGTATTTGTTTAAAAATATTAGGATATAATTACTGAGCCACAGCAACGCGTGGCCGGGTCTGCTAGTTGTTAACTATGACCAACATAATTAACGCACTTCTTTAGGATGCCTAAGGACTTTCTTCATTTCCTTTTTGTGACAAAAAAACGACTAACCCTTTTGATGCGGTTTCTCGCTTTTGGTTGAGAAACATGCGTGGTCTCAAATACATACTAAGGTTAGTCGGTTGATACCGGGCCTCATAGTTTTTTACATTAAGTTGCAGAAAGTTTTGGCCCAATTAGCCGATGTTTTTTCCCAATAAAGCTGTGATATTTTACCTATATTTGATTCCGTTTTATTAAAAATGGCTCAATTAAGCGGTGGTCCCAATTATCCGATTGCCCAATTAAACGGAGTCGACTGTACTCAAATGTGAAAATCATCATATATGGTGGACATTGTTTTAATAATAAACTTTAATGTCTTTTCTTTTATTTCAGGTATGATTTGTATAAAGTTGTGTAAAATGTAAAAAAAAACCTATTATTATAAATTTTATTTGTATAAAGAACAATAAATGTTTTCTTTTATTTCAGAGAAACTCACTATCGTTTATTTTATGGTGTTAATCCCCTTGCTCACTCTTATATGTATATTGATCTACATTAATTAAATTGTTATATTGTGAAGTGGATTTGCATAGCCTTCACATCTCTGGGTGATTTATCTAACTCAAAACCTTTTTCCTTATATAAAAAAAAGTTTTGATAAAGGATGTGATTTAGGATCCGCTTCATCCTAAAAAGAAAGGATATTTGATATATATCACTGTCATTAAGCATCTCAAGAATATTGTGAGGTTGTGAATCTGATAGCAATCTGAACAGGGAATAATATTCATTTTATAATGTATTACACACGGCCTCTTAAGCTTTTACCTGTAAAAAAAATGTCTATTTTTTATATGTATATGATTATTTCTTTTTCTAACAGTGAAATAAGTGACGAAATCAGTGATGAATGCAACAAGAAAAGGACAGCATGGAGTCCAATAAGAAGTGTTGGTTCTCTCCTTGGTCTTGAAGCGAATCCTGACACGGATCCACATGTAAGGAAAAATTTTATTTCATGTAATCAACTTGGCCCTATAAAATCATTTGTCTTCAGAGTGATTTTTTTTGTATTCTTTTAAGATTAATAGAATAAAATTAATATTTTATATTTTAATTGTTCGTGTATTTTATCAGTTTTTGTATCATATCGTTACTATGTTTGTTTCAGTACATTAATAAATTTTAGTGAAGTTGTTTTGTTCAGTGATAAGGAAATAAAATATCACATTCTTGTCAGCTAACAATCGAAGAGAATATGTTAGAGCTAATGCTTGAGAAATTTGTAGTAGCCTTTAGCCTGTTTACTGGTTTTGTGCAGTTTACTCACTTTCTTTATTCCTTCTACAATTATTTCAATATGTCTAGAAAAGTGTTGAAAAGAAATTTTTTTTTTTGTAATACTAAATCCACTAATTCTGGTCCAAAATCCATGTGTGTGTGTGTGTGTGTGTGTGTGTGTGTGTGTGTGTGTGTGTGTTTGTGCGTGTGTGTGTGTGTGTGTTGTTTATTATTGACTGAACCTCAAGAACCATATTATAACACACACACACACAGTATATATATATATATTCATATATATATGTACATATGGAAAACTTTAAAAGCAAAGTATATGTAAGGAGGATATGGCCCAAATGCTTTCAGGCCAAAAGGCCTGGATTCGGGCAGTTCCACTTTACACTTGCAGTTTTCAGTTGCTTAATCAAATTAGATAATGAGGGAAACCCAAAAAAAAATTAAAGACAGTATTTAAAGTTAATTATATTTTTTTTTGTCCATCATGCATTAAAATTAAATAAAGATTAGTGCCACTTATCGCTAATGTGGCAGAAACACTCACAAGTTATAATTTTTGTTTATAAACAAGAATTTAATTATTCTGAGAAATATTTCCAAGCTCATTCATTGAGGCCATTCCTTCAGTCTTGATCCTCAAAAGGATTCTTGAGCATCTTATTATCAACCTTGACCGCTTATATGAAATTAGCTGAAACAATTTAAATCTAGGTAATATTGTGCCAAGTCCTTGTAGAAGAGAATTTAGCCAAACCCTTCTAAATTAGTGTATCATCTAAGGGAATGTTCTACTAGGTTGTTACAAAAGTCCTTGTGCATATCAAGTTGTTTACATTGAGGTCTCTAATTTAATCCTTTTTTAATCTCTGACGAATACAATTCTTATGTCAATGTTTACATTAACTAATCCTCTAATTATCTATGTACGCCAACTGCCCCTGCCTTTCATTCAGTTTATTAAATTTCACTAGAAATGTCGGAAGAAAAATTTGTCATCCGCGGCCTTCTTAGGCATTATTGGAAAAAAGGTTTTAGTGCAAAGGCCTCAGCCGAGGAAATTTGTGCAGTGGAAGGGGAAAGTGTGGTGCATCGAAACACGGCCGCATTTTGGTTCAGGCGGTTTAATTCTGGGAATATAAGCCTTGAAGATGAACCTAGATCAGGTCACCAGTCGTCCTTCAGTCGTGGTATCAACATCAAATACAACTTTTGGCTGAAAGATGGGTTAAAGTAGTTGAAAATGATGGCCTGTATTTTGAAGAATAAATTTGATTTGTAAATTTTGTACTCACATTTGAATAAAATTAATTTTGTGAACAAGGATTTGTAACAACCTAGTAGTGTTTATTTTATAGACAAATATTGATACATTCAATTTTTTGGGTAATCATTTCAAGATTTTTATATTTATGTGTTTGTTTCTTTTTCCGTCATAGATTCATTTTCAGTTTTGTCCCTTCACAATGTTTGACCATTATTTTTTTTTTGCAGTCAGATATTGTTCAATATGATATGGCACAAATTGTTGAATATCACTAATGATCAATGTAACTTTTTGTTTTTTTTCTTTTATTTTATGGATAATTTTCTAATGTTACTCTATATAAGTGATTTATTGGCGTGATACTTTTAAATAGTACTTTAGAAAAATGTTATGTTTATGATAGGCAGAGTGGGATGTTACTGTATGGCCTGAAAGAGAGTTGCCTTGTGCTGAAGCCGACTGGTACCAGGCTTCAACATTATGGTCTCAAGTAGAAGCTGGTGCTGTTGGGATTCCGCTGAATCATTTGCCTAACTGGTAATTGTTTTCTGGAATAATAAATAATAATATTATTCTACATTCTATAATCGGAACAAATAACCCTCTCTATCGATAGTACTGTTCTGTAATAGCTTAAAAAATAGTTTTGATTAGAATTTTCCAAAAAGTAGAGCCTATGAAGAAAAATTAAATTAAGCTGATCGAGACCCTTTTTAACTGAAAAAGATGTGATGGGTGTTCGATATTATCAGGGTTATATAGACTCTTAAAATAGGCCTGTTCCAGGAGCCGCTGTACTTAATTAGTACCAACGAGCATTACCAATTGAGAAAACAATTAGATATTAATACTCCAAAAACAATAATAATCTGAATTTGTAGTTGTTTAGTTTCAATCAAGTTTCAAAGCATCAACTCACAAAATTGATCACAATTACAAAAAAACCCTTTTTTTATTACTAATCGTAAAGCATAAAACACTTGGTCTAGCCAAGGCTAATTAAAGAATATCAATAAAGCCAAACAGTTGTAAATATGCATGAGAAACAAGAAAAGAATGGAGAAAGGGCTGTTTCAAAGCATTTCAATCCTTGTTTCAACAACAAATATAGTTAGCCTATTAAGGCTCATAAAATTATCTAATGTAATTATTTAGAATTTCACCTAAGTTTTATAAATCCATATTTAATTATGAAATCAAAGTTAAGAATTTCTCTTTACATAATGTGATATAATTTTGTAATTTCTTATTTTAGGTTTTATAATAATGCCATAAACCATGCTACTGGATTAGAAGAAACACCATGGAGGCTTAAAATTTTGGAATCATTAAAACAATTGCACCAGAAAAGTTTAAAAGGATTTGATAATATTGAACTAGCCATTGACATGTTTGTATTGTTTTTATTATTCTGCTTTAAACTTAATTTTTATAAAAAATTTAAAATAAAATTATATTATAAATAAGACAATCACTTTAGCTTAGAAGCTGAATATTCATGAATTACCAGTGTTTTTGGGGATCTACTTCGGATGTATTCTCCATTAGGATCTTTTACTTGACAAATTGTAAATCTGACTAGTTATTTGAAACTAAATTCTTATTTGATGACACATGAAATATTAAAGTGAGGATAAATAGCATTACATAATTCTTATTTCGAATAAATTAATGATACTCAAATTGATCATGAAGTTCTTGTTGGTTAACTCTTTTGCAAAATGTCTCTTTGCCTTAAGAAATTGAAAAATACCAGAGAAGATTTATAAATTGGAAATATCTTTTTTTTTTTTTTTTTTTTTTTTATGCAAAGGTATATAATATTGTTTAGTATTGGCCATCAGCTCACCTGGTCTGACCAACACTAATTGGTAGATGGAATAGAATGAATGTATGTTGAGATATAAAACAAAAAGAACGGGGAGTAGACAGTATGACTGGTATAAAAAAAAAAGATTAATTAAATTGCTGGAAACATAAAGTTATATTTTATACAATTTAAAATTATTAGATAACAGGTACCGAAAGCCACTTGAACCTTGATGTGTTTGACGCGGATAATTTTGAAGTCGTTGAATTTGTTAAGATTAAGTTCTTGCTTGTGGTGGTCTTACAAATATTCATTATTTTTCTGTGAGAATGACCATTCTTTATTTCACCTTTGCCGCCTGCCCTGCGGCTGCCTGACTGCTCGACTCCATCATCTTGTAGAAAAAATAATGATCACAAAGAAAAAATAGTCCTTTTTCAGTCACAGTGTGCACCTTCTTGCAATCACTCAACTATACAGGTTCTGTGCAGGATTCCTGAAAGTGGACTGTGTACTGTTTTGGTTAATTGATTAGCTGGGCAGTTAGTTCCCTAGTTTTTCAACAGATTGTGCTGGGGGCATCTTGACAGCAGCCAAAAATCAGGGACTCCTTTTTTGTTCATTTCAATGTTCCGCGAACAAATATTATATCCTGATGCATCAGTCTAGAGAATACTCAAAGTAACTTCTTTTGATTTAAATAATGAAATCACTAAAATTTGATTCAATCCTGGAGTAATTAAATATATGTAGTTTACAATTAGATTAACTTGGATTTAGTTAGCATTAAATAATAGTTTTAGATGTTTGAGTTGATATTTTAAAATAATTATCGATTATTAGGAGATCCTGTGTGAAGACTGTGGAATGCAGATGTGCCTTAATAGGCTCTGACATTTGGGAGGAAGTTTGCATTGAACTTGAGTGGGTTGGGGCTTATAATATAGATCTGGCAACTCTTACAATACTTTCTCTTGAGAAAAACATTGTTCGGGTAAGTGTTTTTATTATTTCTAGAATATATATTTTTTAAATTGCTATGATATGAAGAAAATGATTGGTTCAGATGTTTAACAGAGATATGTCAAAAGGTATTTGAAGGAATACATGAACGATGAATGGGAGAGATGCTCTGCTATCCCACAAAACAACTGAAGATGTTCTGAGAACAGTTGGAAGAGAAGCCCGAGCACTGTGGTTCGATAACAAATGTGTAAAGCTGCCACAGATGCAAAGAACGTGGCATATTGGGCAATGACCAGTAGAAAGATACAATGCACTGCAGAAGAATACAAGAAAGAGAGAAGAAGAGACTCCATTATAAAAAGATGAGGCAATATAAACAGGCTGAACTAGTTGAAATGAAAAAGTTTAGGACAGAAAAAGATGACCAAAAATTCTATTAGGTAGCCAACAGATGTCTGAAACCTTTCAAGCAAATCCCCTCTTTGTGTCAAACCAAGGATGTAGCCCTCCTAACAGGTACTGAAACCCTTATGGCGGAATCGAAGAGATACTTCCAAGGCTTGTCAAATACAGAGGTTGAAATAGCTGAAGAACTCAATGCCAACATATCACTCGAAGGAGACCTATCCTGATGAAGAGGAAGTCTACCAATACCATGGCCTACTAGCCGCATTATTCTAACAAGGAGCAGCTGAACTTGTTAGATCCATTCACAATATCTCCTGAGGGCTTGGACTAAAGATATATGCCTGAGAAATAAACATTTTTATTTTTATAATCATCTTTACATGTTCAGAAAATACTTTATTTAATTATAAATGTAAAATAAATCTTACAGTGGCAGACATTGCTGAGCGAAGTGGTGTGTGTTATGTGCAGCAGTGAGCCTGGTAGCCCTCGCCTCTCGATCCACACGCTTGGCTCTGTGTCTGGTTCACTTACTCCTCTGAGGATTCAATTTTCAGGGGATTTGGATCTTGACGATTGGCTCTCTCATCTTACATATGGTAATTTATTTTTATTTTTTGTTATTTTTAAGTTGAGGGCTATTTCAGATAACTATGGTATTTCTTATTACCAATTATTTTCAAAGTTATTACAAAAATCAAAATAATTATTTTTATATAAAAACATAAATAAAACATATTATAGATATGAATTAATTCAAGCCTGGAAAATGTTTCATTTGGCTTGGAAGCGGTTATAATAGAAATGGTATATATGCATAGGTAAACAATTTAAAAAATAAACAATACAATTATTTTTAAATCTTTATTGTAATATCAATAAAATATGTTAGCAAATGTTTTTAAGTGAGAGAGGGTGGAGGGATTTGATAGATTTTGTAATAGCTGATTAAGTTTTCGAATTCTCTTTTGGCTTTAGATAAATTACAGATACTACGAACTATGGTTGATAGGTGTCATTTTCGTTTCGAAGGATGCAATTTCATTTCATTTTATTGTAAATGTTGAATTTTGATGCCATGTTGGGTTCTTCTATTAGGTTTTTATGGGTCCTAATTCTGAATTTAATATTGGATTTTTAAATGCACATGTGCAAATTGATTTACTGTTACTTTTGGAGTTTTTTCGTTATATGGGTGCATCAAATGGTTTTCATGGATGCTAATTCTTAATTTAATGTTGGATTTTCCATCGTACACAATTTCATTTACTTTTACTTTTGGAGTTTTCTTCGCTAGATGTTTATTCATCCTAGTCAAAGACCATGAATTCATATTTACCATTTGAATTTTAATGCACATGCGTATTTCAAATATATATTTATACTATTTTTCAAATAATTTAAACTTTTCATTTTTCTTTTATATAGCTTCTATTTCCATGTGGGCATACTTTTTGAAAGAAAATATCTACTCTGAACTTTTGTGGGAGAGGCAACCCTTGGTGTTTGCTTATTCGACTTATTTTATTTTTTTGATACATGGGTCTGTTGTGATATTTTATTTTTTTGATACATGGGTCTGTTCTGATATTATGGAGGTCTAGTATATAGTATTTGGAAAAATATCTGATTTTGCTTTCAGTAAGGAGGGAAGGGAAGGTATGATGGGGAACGTAAATAGAATAATTTAAGCTCTTCAAATTTATAAATCTATGTATTTATATTTTTGTGGGGTGTGGTTAAACATCATAGAATCTTAAGAAAATCACAGTTATAGATTCAAACCTGAAAAGGGTTGGACTTGGAATAGGTTACATTTGCCCTGTAAATGATTACAATAGACATGCAAATACTATAGTTTATTTTTTGATAGTAGTTGATTGCATTTACAACATTTGAAATTTCATAATTATTTTCAGTTTCCTGTAAAGTAACAGGTCATGAAGGTACTCCAGGTCCCAATAGCATTTGGGCTGTAACTAAACTTGGAGATGTTTATGTTTTTGATCAAGATCCATTGAAGGTACAAACTTAAAATTTCTTAAAAATATTTGGACTTAAAAAAAAATTGTTATTTATTCGTTTATGTTTTCTATATGATATAGGAACATCAGCAAAAAGGTGAGCTATTTTCAAAAGAATTCAAGTGTAAAGGTGTTGTAGTCCCTTGGAAAAAGGTTTTGGAAAATGGGTTTACAGCTGGTGATTCAATCACTGTTGAAGGATTTATTACTGAAGCATGTGGAAGGTGATGATTATATTATAAAATAATAAATTATGTTTGATTAAGTGTTTGGATAATACCTATTTATTTTTTTAATACATTTATTTTTAATAATTATATTTGTAGTTAGTTATTTGTAGTCCTCAGCAGCTACCTTGAGGATTTTCCGGTAATGACCACAAAGATTTATTATAATGCTTCTATTAAATCAATTTAATATAACATTAGCATTCTAATCAAATTTTGTCCAAAACGTTTAGAAAATCTTGGAGCTGTCAAAAAGAAGCATTTTTTTTTTTTTATTATTATATTTTTATACATTGAGTTTTTATTTATTTATTTATTTATTTATATAACGTATATATATAATTTATACTGCCTTGCAAGTCTCCGTCAGTTGTGAAAAACCAAACATATTAATTTGCTCGGATTCAATTTCTGCGCTCCAAAGTTTAAAAAACTTCAATAAAACCGGGCCAACATTGAACAGAATCCATAAATATATAGATTTGTTAAATACACTTGGAAAAAATGTCAATTTCCTCTGGACTCCAGGACACTCCGGAATACCTGGAAACGAAGCAGCAGATAGAGCAGCAAAAGAAGCAGCCCACAGCCCTTCTCCATTTCTGCAAATTTACGAGCCCAATGACATGAGGGTGCATCTCAAAGACCGAGTCCGTAGAAGTTGGGAATCTATGTGGACAAACATTCCAAGCTCCAATAAATTAAAACAAGTTAAAAGGACCACAAAACAGTGGACAAGTGCCGTAAGAGAAAACAGGCGGGAGGAAGTGGTCTTGACCAGATTGAGGATCGGCCATACCAACCTGACTCACGTGCACCTGATCTCGAGGGAGAACCAAACACACTGCGAGGCCTGCCAGCGACCACTGACAGTACAGCATATCATAGAAGAATGCCCGTCGCTACAGCGTGCTTTCGAAAGAAATAGGATGCCCCGCCGAAGAGAGCTAGCACTAAGTGATTCGAAAGAAACAATCGATGGCGTCATGAAACTATTAAAAGAGATAAACATATTTCATAAAATTTAAAAATGAAGAACATGAAGAAATCAAATTCATAGCTTAATAGACAATCAAGTGTTGAAGTCCAAAGGGCGTAATGACCTTGAAGTTGATCGCCCACTAAAACCAATACCCTACCCCTACATTGAGTTTTTGGAGAATATTGTCGATTATTGTTTTCTGCATTCTGATAAATTAATGAAATTTGCTGTTTTAAATTTCCCAAAGTATCGCTCTAATTAAGTAGTTTTTTTTATAGGATTTTTTGGCTTCAATACTTGCCACCAAAGTCCTATTTCGCAAAGTAGCTTTCTTAATTATATTTTTATTATATATAACAAAACCAAGTTTTTCATTTCCTGTTTCCTGGTTATTTACATTTTTATATTTAGGTTTGCTCTGAATTTGGAATGTGAAAATGAGGATAATATTGCCCTCCATATAAACCCACGGTTTGATGATGAAACGGTTGTTGTGCGAAACAGCTTGATTAATGGAGTGTGGGGCACTGAAGAGAGAGAAGGGAGTGTCACCTTTGAAAAGGGAACCCAAATTTCAGTGACAGTCTCTTGTCAAAAAGATGGGTTTAAGGTATATTTTTAGAATTTTCATCTTTTATTCATTTTAGTTATGTGTATACATACATTATGATAATATTTTCCACAAATATTTGTCCTTATAAAATTATTATGATCAGAATAACCGTGTTTGTTAAATCAATGATGAATGTATCAGTAATATCATCATTACCTCAGATATAACAAAAGATTGTGTTTGGAAAACAATTTATTTTACATCCCATTGGATACTGTTAATATGTGGAGCAGTTGAACACAAATAATCTGTTTGCTATTTTATAAAGGCATAATTGGATTTAACTTCATAGATCTTGTCTTTATTTGCCAGAACTTGCATAGTTTAAAGTTCTTAGACTATTGAACTGGAGCAACGTATCTGCTTCTTAGGATACTTTCTTCTCAAGTAATTTACCTCATCTTAAAAAACAAAACTTCTTTTAATTTTGATTCTTATTTCATTTGCTTTACAAAAGCTCCTATTCCTTTAGTTAGACATTGAGAGTTTCATGATTAATAATAAAATTCTTTTCCTTTTCTATCTTTACAATCATAAATAATTTTCCCAGATCTTTTATATCTGTTACTATTTCACAAATAAAATTATTCATGGATATTATGATATAGTGGAGCACATTCCCTGCCTTTCTATCATTAACTTCACATGAGTTTTTAATTTTTTTTCCAAATCAGTGGCAGGTTAAATCTCACAAGGAATCAGGATATTGAATTTTTCATGAAGACATTGATTTAATCTCCCAAGATTAAAGCAATATCTTTCTCTAGTTCCCATGTTGAAAAAAAAAGAAAAGAATAAACCATTGTAGTATTGCCAATAGATTTTTCATTAAGTTATTACTTGCTCATATTCTTCTTCATCATTACATATTCTTATTTATATATTTTTTTTTTTTTTTTAATAAAAGAGCACTCAGTAAGAGATATACATTAAATGTTAGAATGTAATTGCAAAATTCTAGAACATGAAGTCTACAATCTTTAAAATGTAAACAAACTGACCTCTCTATGTTTACCCGATGATGCCTAAGTTGGTGAAACATTGGCAAGGTTTTTTTTCTTCTCTTTTTTTTACCTGCATTTTGTTTGTTTGTTAATTTAATGTCAATTTATGCTGCTCTACTATCTGCATTTTAAAGACTTTAGAGTTTCTGTTTTGAAATTCTCCATTATATGCTTTAGAAAATATATTTTATTTCAGTAAGTTCATTTATGTTAGAAGTTGACTGCCCAATTTGATTTGAATTATGTTTTTCAAAGTACGTTCTTGTTTGCTATCATATTTTTATTAAATTAACAAGAAAATGCATTCTATAACATTTGTTGTTGATCTCAATTTAATTTTTTCTATTTCTTATTTAATGATCAACATTTTGATCACCATTACTACTGTTTTTTTTTTTTTAATTTAATCACTTATGGAATTATATTTGTCCATTTTCTTTACAGATCTCATTTAATGGAATGGTATTTACTTACTTTGAACACAGAATCGAGCCTGAAAGAATTACACAGCTGCGTATCACTGGTGGGCTAGAGCCTTACCGTATCAATTACGGCTCCAAAGAGGTTTTTTTTTTTTTTTTTATAGAATTAGTTCGCATCAGAAAAAGCAAGATATTTCATATATCCAATTATTAATAATAAGAAAATTATTCACTTTTTAATTATTTCTAACATTCTTTCAGGTTATTGTATCTTTAAATGAAATGTTCTGGCGACAGATGGGAGGGCATCTCGTTGCCGTTGAGACTTGTGCTGCCGGTGTCACCTGGGGTATTTCTGCTGATAACACTCCTTGGGTCTACACTGGTGGTTGGGGTGGTGCATTTTTAGGAGGTCAATATCTTATTGAGTGGCAACTCAGTCATTAGATTTATTTTTTGATTTGTATAAGTTATGTTGTGCATTTACCACTTTATGTAGCTCTTATCTAAATAAGTTTTTGTTAAAAATATTTTTAATTCTCGGGAATTTGCCATTTCTTAGAAATTGCAATTGGTATTGATTATAGTATGGTAATTATTTATTACTTATGACTGCATAATAGATATAACTGGAAATCAAACCTTTCCAGGTCTAGAAAATAGTAGTGTGGGGATAAACAGCATGACTGATACCTGCAGGTGCTTTGTCTATGAAAACCAGCGTTGGAATCCCCTGAGTGGATTCACGCCACGAGGACTTCCTACCGATCGTCCAATGTGGAGCGACTCTACTGGCTGTCATAAGAGGTCCAAGGAAACCACTCGACTATTGTCTTTCCATTGGACTTGGGTATGTCACAGTAAGCTGTAGTCGTAGTTCAGGAATTAGTTGCCTTCAGTTGTAAATATAATATGGCTCTTTGTCATTTATCATTCATTAATTATCATGGTGTAGTCAATCTTCCTTCTAGTATAACACTCTTTATAATATGCATATAATTGTTATTCTTTAATTATCATAATGTATCTACAAATTTCTTACCCTTCATTCAGTGATTTATTCCATAATATTATATAATTTATTTCATAATTTCTATCTTATCATGGTTTATTTTACATTTTTCAATTGTTTTATCTTATTTACATAGGCTTCATTCTTACTGACCATTTTAATCTTAATCTTCATAATTTTAACTATTTTCACCAACGTCTCAATATTACTTCACATTACCTCAGATAAGCTATATAGATTTTTATCTCATTTTTCTTTTATTATTTTTGTCATAGCGATTACTTCAATAAATATAATCTTACATTTTTTTAAATTCTATAATTTATTATGTTATTTTCATTTGTAGTATTTATTATCAGAGTGCACAACGGGATTTACTAATAACAAGTAATATATGTTTTAAAAGACGATTTATTCGGATATATACAAAATAGATGTTACCACAAAGGACGCCAGTCTAAGAATGACCGTTACAACATGGCGCTCACAAATGCTGTACATAGCTCTATCTTATTGAAAAAGGATTAACAAGAGAGGCTATATTTGTGTAGCTGTTAAATAAATAGGAATAAAAACACCTTGTTGTTTATAATATAATGTATATAATAATATGAGCACAACCTATATAATAATATGAGCCTTTCATTCAACAGAATGATCAACTCCATTTTCAACATTTTTTAGGAAAGTACTTCTAATAATATTTCTTATTAGAAAATTGTACTTTGTATTAATATTTTACTAAACTGTTTTATATAAATATTTAAATCATACTTTTACAAAATAAAAAGGTGTGAATTTCATATCTGTATTTAAGGTATGAATATTACCAAAGTGTTTTCCTGAAAAATGTTGAAATTGGAATTAGCCATTCTGTCATCTGAAAGGCTCATATATTTTTCTTATATATTTTGTTTTGATTAATAAATATTAGTATTTTTTTGGGGTGATTAATAATCTGGAATTTCAGTCACAAACTTTTCTTTATTTTAAGAGCCAATATTTCAACCCGTACATGTGGATCTTCATTAGGGCTAGCTGAGTCGTTACACTGACTCTGAGTGTTATGCCCCGCGATTTATCTAGCCCTGATGAATAACCACATGTTTGGGATGAAACATAGTACACAAACATATCTTAAAATAAATAAAAAGTTTGTGACTGAAATTCCTGATTATTAATCATTCCCAGGAAAACAGTCCACCATTTCCCACCTCATTAATATTTTATGTATTGCTAAGTATCCCACAACTTTTGTTATTTTTAAAATTAAAATTGAATGTTTCTTGATAATTTCAAAAAATAAAAAATATTAATAAAAGATCAACTGGCATTTTACTAGTATTTCACTTTTAGACCCTCTCCTACAAATATTGCTCTGATCAAATGACTTAGGAACTAGGGATGGCTTGGGATATGATCCAGTTTAAAAATTAATGTGAATTGCATTATATTCCTTCTGACTCTAGACAAGTGATTGGTACATAGACTTCCTCACGCCGGGAGGTGTAGATTCAGATGGCTGGCAGTATGCTGTTGATTTTTCAACGTCCTTCCATCCCCGAAAGATGATGACCGATTATGTTCGAAGAAGGAGATGGGCCAGAGATTGCAGATTGCAGACATCAGGCCCTTGGACAGAAGTTGGCAATACTAAAGTCAAGTCTATATCACTTCAGGTATCTATATTAAACTTTTAATTTCTAACTCATTTGTATATTTTTCGATAGTATCAAAAAATCCTCTTCTTGAGATCATTCTTCACGTCTCATGATTAAATATGTATATATACAGTCGACTCTGTTTAATTGGATCATCGGATAATTGGGACCATTGCTTAATTAAGCCATTTTTAATAAAACAGAATCAAATTTTTGGTAAAACATCACCGCTTTATTGGGACACATCTGCTAATCGGGCCGAAACTTTCTGGAACTTTAACATTTCCAATAAACAGAATGGTTGATTCTTTCATGTTAAAAAAATTGAAATAAAAATATGTTCTGATTCATTTCTTATTTTGAAATTTTGTCTTTATAAGTTTTATTTATATTATACACAAATAATTAGTTTAATTTGTTTCACTTTGTATATTTTGTATATTGAAATACCTATTTAAGAAAAATACATTTTAACAGTTAAATTAATCGCATTATTTTGACCCCATCATTAGATTAAATTAAATTAAAATAGACATGAATAGATACACAATTATGTCCAATATATGGCATCAATTACCATACTTGTACGGTAGCTCAGTAATTAGGCATATTTAGGCCTTTTTTATTTGCATTTACACGTGGATTCACGATCTCCGCTTTATTGGGTCCTCCGCCTAATTGGGACAAAACAAATTTTCCCTTTATGGCCCAATAAAAAGGGGTCTGTATATATTTACGACTGTGTATATTTATATATATATATATGTTTGTGTTTGTGTTTGTGTGTAATATACTCTAAATCCTATCGTTTGCAATTATTAAACAGCATAGTTTTCTATAAATTTTTATTTTTCCTGTAGGTTTCCACAGGACTAGAGTGGGTCTGTGTTTGGGCAGTTGCCATTAATGGTGACACATTATTTAGGAAAGGTGTTACTGTTTCAAATCCAATAGTGAGTGGAAATATTTTTTAACCATAGTTTAAATATTTCTTCAACTATCTCTAAAACAGGAATCTTTTTTATAGGGTGATAGTTGGGAACATGTTGCTTGTGAACAACCTCTTAATAGCATAAGCTGCGGTTGTGGCAACCAGGTTTGGGCTGTGTCTGTGACTGGCTCGGCCTACTGGCGTTTTGGTGTAACCACATCAAATCCCATGGGTAATAGATATTTTTAGATTTGTGCTCAAACCATATTCTTGGCTTTAGTAATTATCCAACTATTGAATATTAGGTGAGGTGTGGGAGTTGGTAGAACCACCAAAAGGTGTTAGCATCAAAAAGGTGTCTGTTGGACGATGGGCGGTTTGGGCTTTAGATGCTGAAGGCAAATTGTTTGTCAGGAAGGAAGTTACTCCTGTTTTTCCTGAGGGCACCCATTGGCAAGCACTTATTGATCCAGCAATTGGTAGCTAAAAATTCATTTTTAAGTTATTTTCTTCTATATTTTCTTTTCTTTTTTTTCCATGAGATTATTATATTTATTATTTTGTCTTATTTTTTATTCTCTTGCTCCAAAGTTTAAGATTTGAGATATAATTTATATATTGATAAATTATATGTGTGTATGATAAATGTCTTATTTGCAATAATTGAAGGATACATTAAATGTTTAGATAAATTTCTCAGTGTGTCAGCAAGTGGTGATGAAGTATGGGCTATAACCAGTGCTGGGCAAGTATGCAAACGTCTTGGTGTAACTTGTCATAATCCAGTTGGTCTTTCCTGGTGCCATGGACTTCAGGTGAAATAAATGAATTTCTCTCTTTCATTCTTCTACACATGCTTATTATGTTGATTTATAATATTATTCATTATTATTTCATTATAGGCAAACTGGAGTTATATTTCAAGTAGAAGTTATACTTCAAAAACACATCCAAGCAGGTCTATTTTTTAAATAACTTTCAAGCAATTAAAAGGAAATAATATGTATTTGTTGGCTTGTTATAAAGCCAATTTTGACTCTCCATAAACTGATCCAAGACAATTTGATCAAGGCAATGTTTGTTTATTGCACTTGATTTAAACCATATACTTTCTATATCTTAAATCTAGAAGTTATTTTATGTTTTCTTTGTAAGCTTTAGACCTGAGAAAAGATTAATTATGAAAGGGTACACTGAGGATATTCGATCCCTTCAGCAGCATATAAAAAACATTAGCTTAAGTTGTAAAATTTATTTATGAAAATTATAATTTATTTTTTAAATGAATTGATAATACGTGGAAGTTTTGAGCCTATCTTATCTATAAAATATTTGAATATTTAAAAGGGTGATAATAGGCTTGAGTAACATTTTTTTTTTTTTAGTATCTAGATTACTAAATTATCTTAATTTTTTTTTCAGTTAGATTTCGAGAACTTGATGTTTGTGGATGTGATGTTCTGGGTCTATAATTTACCTTTTTTTTTATTTACTATTTTTATATACTCCAACTGGGTTAGGAAAATTGGTTATTCTTCTAGCAGCCATGGGTGGATCCAGCCGGTTGTAAAGGTGGTAAAGGCTGGCTGCAGCTCCACAACCTTTCCCCTGGTTCTGCCAATTAGCTTTTTTACCTTTATGCTCCTTTCCCATCACTAAAATTCTCCTTCTCCTGCATATTATTTTTCCTGTGCCTTACTTCCTTACTTTTTATTAGTTAAATTTATTATGTTAAATTTTCGCTTCAAATGAAAAAAAAATCTGGAGGGGGAGGGCTGTGGGGGTTGCAGCCCTCCCCCTGGATCTACCAATATTTGCGCAAGCCCACAAAATTGGGTCCACCACAAAAAAAAATTTAAAATTGTTAATTTATATATTGCTCTTTGTTTTTTCCTAAAAATTTTAGCTTTGACTAGCATTTTTCTGCTTTTGGTCACACAATATTTCAGTCAGTTGTTCTCTTTTCATTCCCCTTCTTAGGAATGTTTCTTCCTCCCATATTCCCCATATAAGCCTTCCTCTTGGTCCATTACCTATCCTATCTTGCTTGTGAGTTGCTCTTTCTACCTACTGTTCTATTTTCATCCGTCCTAATGGCATGACCATACCATCGTAGTAAATTCTCCTAAATCTCTCTTTGTACAGGCTTTAGATTGAGGCTCATCCCAATTGTGGTATACCTCATTTGGTCTGTCTTGTTTTTCTATCAACGATCTGAATGAATTTCATCTCAGAACTGAGTAGTAGTCTCTCGTGCTTTGTCGTAATGGTCCAAGATTCACTAGAATATGTCAGTATCGGATTTAAAGTTTATAAGCTTTAACTTCTTATTGTCTTGTATATAGGCAACTTTGTTTCTGTTCAAGAAATTTTTAATAACATTGAAGAACTTTCTTGCCTCAGTAAATATCTTGGAGTCTTATGTTTTTATACAATGATTCCGGGTGTCCATTTAGACCATTTAATTTTCATAAAGCTTGTTATATTTTCTTATTTTTTTTTTTTTTTTTACTACTCCTTCCTCAATGATTATAAATGTTATTGCAATTTATTCTGAACCCCACTTTCAATAGTTCCATAAAGACTATTAGTTTGTTAGTGTACAAGTCTCAAGTTCTTTTTGAAAATGTCAAAAATTATTAATGGTATCATAGCTGATATTTGTATTTTTCTATTTTATGATATCAAAGCTGATATTTGTTTTGTTTTAGATTAATAATTGGATTATAAAGTTGCCTGGATCTATTAATAAAACATCCACGTCCTTTTTTTTTTTAATTTTTTTTATTACTTTTAAAAGTTCTTTAGTGTCCCAATTTTCCTGATGTATTTGATTTTTAAAATCATTTCAACACCATAGTTAACATGAAGGCCTAGATTGATGAAAGCCTGATATAGCAGTGAAAGTTTGGCTTAAATTTTGGTTATTAGATTATATGAATAATATTACTTCAAAACATTTCTTATATTCACATTGAAAATAATCTGTCTTTGTTTTGGGGCCATCAGTATAATTTAGTTACTTAGTTACTATAGTTATTTCAAGGCTCGTGAAGACAAAGTAATATTTAAATTAATTTAATTTTTCATGGAGTCTAGTGGGAAATAAAGATAAGATTAATGTGCTGTTGATACTGACTCTAATTAAAAATATATACATAAACTGCATCATTTCTTCCCAAAAATGAATTATTTATAAATTTGCATGAATAGTCTTAAATTCAATGTTATTTATCAAAAAAAAAATGTTTGATAGTAGCATTGATGACGTTTATTTTATTAAATTTTTTTTTATGCCTTTTAACAACTCTTTATAAAAATTATTCTATAAGTTCCTAATTCCGATTTAAAATTTACCCATTTTTACCGTTTTCAATGATTTTCTTATATCTTGCAGATTTTGATATTCTTATTTCTTTTTTTTTTCACAGTATTATGAGAGTATTTTTTAAAGTTCCTTTATTTGATAGTTAAATATTGATTTTAATTTTTAAATATGACTGAACTGAAGCACTGAATTAAAATATATATAGTAATATATGCCTAAGCCTTCTTGAATTTTATTTATATGGATTTTTTTTAATGTATTAAATACTTTTATATATCTTTGTTAAACATTTATAATTAAATCTTAATTTCATTCCTTTTATAAATTTTATTATTTTTTTTATGTTTTTTAAAATATCTATTTAAATGTAATGAGATTGGGCCATACAAAACATCGTTTATTCAAGTTGTTTAACGGCTTTTGTAATTTATATTTTATCTAAATTAATTACTATATATTTAAAATTATGGCATTTCAATACTTGAATCAAAACTATGAAGTTCTATCATTTGTATGAAAAATTATAACCATAAATGTTATTACCATTTAACTGTTTCTAGTAGTAACCTTTGCATTGCCTTCAATTGTTATCTGTCTTATTTTTGGCTGCTTAGGTGGTCTAAGTATACACAACCGAGCTTGTTTACTGTTATTCTTACTTTGTACTTAACTATCAATTTGAGTGTAACAGCCTCATCTATAGGAGTGGTATTGTTAGCTTGGAATTTAACTTATTTAATCCTTATGGGACATTCTGAAATGGAACACTGAAACTTTTAATTTCATTAAGATTGATATATGTTGCACAGAGTTTCAAAACTGACTTATTCATTTTTAAAATTTTCCTTGTAGAAAATAAAATTTATTATTGGATACTATTTAACTTATGGGGGACCCTATGAGATTGAATCCATCTTAATTCTGACATAGGTGCACTTGGTTTGTATACCTTTCCTTTGTAATGTAGTGAGTTGGGAAATTGTGAAAATTAAAATTAAAACATTATTAAAACATCTGGATTTCAGAGAAACTAAGTGTCTCCATGAATATAAAGGAATACAATTTATCACATTGTTATACAGCTTAAGTACTAAAGTGAGTCAAATATTAACTGGACTTTCCTTATCTAAATATTTCAGAAATATAAAATTATAGGAAATTGGTTTTCTATGTAATTTCCTTCAATGTTTACACATTTTTCCCAATGAGTAGTGAGCTTTTGGAATCCGTCTTCATAAAAAATTCGAGGTCTTGTCTATAACAGGTTGCACACAAACTTCTCCTCAAAACGCTGTCTGCCTTGTGCTTTCTTCAGTGGCCTAAAACAGATGAAACTCACAGGGAGATAAATCTAGACTGTAGTGAAGAGGATCTAAAGTTTTCCTGTGCAATTGGTCCAGTTTACTTGGTCTCTTTCTGATCATTTTTCAAAAGCTGTGGAATCCATCTTGCACAAACTTTACGGAAACCCAGTTATTCAGTTATGGTGGGATATCCACTACCATGACTAGATATCCACCGATTTCCACTGGATTAGCGATTTCCACAACCATGAGCGATCCTCTGATTCCCACTGGATTCCAGTCAAGGTAGTGGATATCCACTGATTTTCACTGGACTAGCGATTTCATCCACCATGAGTGACCAATAACCTCTATGAGGTCCTGTTGTGTTTTCGGTTGTCACACTTGTACTTGGATGTCTATTGTGACCCTTTTGCTTCTACTTTTTAGCCAAGTCTAACTCCTAATATTTGACAGTGTTGTTTGTCCCTGATTGAGCTGAGAGTCTAGTGAGCATTAGCCAAACAAAGCCAAGTCGATACCGGAGCCAGAGCTCTCCATCCACTACCTTAACGACACGGCTACCTGCTCTTCTCAGTCTCTTAGCCATAAAACCAATAATCCGGATTGTATTTGACTCATCCTCGTTCAATTAAATGGTTATTATTTTCGATTTTATGTATGGCCCTTTTTACTTATAAAATGTATATAGTTTACTTTTTAATAAACTATCAATTGTCAGGTGTAAAAATTTCTTTCTTTTCTACCTTCTCTTACTTTTCTTTCATAGTAGATTCCAAATAAAGGAATCAGAAGAAATGATTGTGTTAAAAAGTATAATTATTTAATATAGTAAATTACAAAACTATTCCAGTTAAGTATTTTATTATTGTAACATCCACTATTCTCTTGTTCGCTAATACCAACTGTTCCTCATGAAAACTTAACTATTGACCAGAATTAATCCATTACTATAAATTTAATTGACTCCCTATGACACAAGTATTTTTGTCATTTCATTTTTTATTGACCCCTACAGATGTGCATAATAATTTTAAGAAATAGAATTATATCATCACAAATTATTTTTTTTAATCTAAGCTCATTCATCGAGCTGTTATCATCCCTTGTTTGAAACTTATATCATCTTGAAGTTTTTCTCCATCTCTTTTAGTGACCTTCCATGTTTTTGATGTACACAGCTGTGCTGGAAAGACTTGATTTTTAAACAAACCCTATTTTGTATTCAGAGAGACATCCTTGTTCTTCCTAATGATGTTTAGCTAGATAAATGCTTCTTTAGCTTTGTTGATTCTCTGCCTTATGTCTTCTTCAATTCCTCCCACTTCTTTAAGGATGCATATCGTAAATGTAAAGTGTCAAAAACAATCCAAACGGAGTTACATTCAAATATGACATAAGTCTTCATGGATGAAATTGCTGATTGAGCTGTGACCCTAAAGAAGCAATTACTCAAAGAACTTGGATGACGCCAGAATTGTTCAATAAGTATCTAAGAGCTTCCGCAGGATTTCATCTTCATAGGGGAAGCTGGAAGGAAACCCGCAGGGGTGCTCAGTGCAAGGCTAAGGGGGATGAACGCTCCCCTGGGCTCCCCAGTTTAATACACTACACCAACACACTCAGGACAGTACACAATAAATTTACGCTAACATTAGGTCACATACGGGACACACCCTAGGATCACCTTCCATAGGTAGCTGCTCTGGGTGGGGGAGCTAGTCAGGGCACTCAGAGGAGGGAGGCAGCCCCTCCACCTGACTCGGCAGACGTGGGCCAATGCACCCTCTCTTCTTAAATCTATGCAGTATAAATAAAGCTCAAGAAAGATTAGCCAGGCTGATAAATAGTAATGAAACTGGAAAACGTCAACTGGACTACACGATTGCCTCTTGGAACATTTCAACATTGTATAGACCTGGTGCGATTTGTGATACTACCATATAGATATAGCTGCCATCCAAGAAATCAGGTGGACTGGACAGCAGTGGCGGTCCCAGGGGGGGGGGGATATTGGGGATCAATTCCCCCCGAAATTTCGACGAAAAAAAATTAGTGGGATGAATTAAAAAAATTAATTACGCATCTAACTTTTACGAGTTTTCTAGGGAAGTTTAGTTTAATTTTGACTAGAATTTTTTATACAGAATTTTGTATATGAACTTAACCTATAAGCATAAGCAAGTAAAGTGTGCTATTTTTACGCTGTTTTTTTTTTTTCATACCGACCAATCCCCCCCCCAAAATTTTTTTCTGGAACCGCGCCTGCTGGACAGGGTAGCTTAAGAAAAGGAAATCACTCTATGTATTATAGCTGTGATGACCGCCTCCATACATTTGGAACTGGCTTTATTAAAGGATGATACAATAAGTTATTGACTTCAAACCTGTCACCCCTAGACTTTGTATGCTTGGGATAAAGGGAAACTTTTATAACATTAGTTTGATAAATGTAAATGCTTCAACCGAAGTGTCAGAGGATGGTGAAAAGTATTCCTTCTATAAAACACTGGATGAGTGCCCCAAGTAGGATATGAAGATTGTGCTTGGCGAATACAATACACAAATTGCAAAAGATACAACATACATAACTAACATAAATATACAACATATCAGTCTACAAAAGGACCTCATAGCTTGCATGAGATCTCAAATGATAGCGGAAAAAGGCTGGTAAATTTTGCTGCTCCAAGGGTCTTATGTTTGGAAGCAGCTGTTTCCTTCACAAAAGGAATCACCTCCCCATATTGAGGAAGTTAGGAGGCTATGGTACACAAAAAAAAAGGCAAATTGAATACAATATTCACAAAATCGAGAATTCCAAGAAATACAAGAATAGCAGATTTTTTTTTTCAGAAGATCAATGAGGGGCGCAGAACTTATAAACCTCAAAACCATGCCTGAAGGAATGAAGATGGCTCTTTAATCACAGAGAAAGGGGCAGTTATGGATCGATGGGCTGATTATTTTGAGGAAATGATGAGGAGAGACCGAGAACAAGGAAGTATAGGTCCTACATTTAACTTAAGAGAAATGGGCTCTCAAGATTCTGTTGAATGCAGTTTAACAGTTAGTTTAGTTAAAGTTTAAGAACGGTAGGTATGAAATGATAAAGTTTCTGAAGCAACTTCTAATGGACATGTGGAGGGAAGAGAAACTACCTAGCAAGTGGAAAAAAACTATAGTCAGTCCCATACACAAGAAAGGCGACATATTAACATGCTGTATCTATAGAGGCATGTCTCTCCTTCCATGTGGATACAAAATCCTATCCCTTATCATATCTAGAAGACTCCTTCTAACGGATTCGTTTAGTGAAAATGACAATGGAGGATAATATATGCTTTGTAAGGAAATCTGGAAAACTGCCAAGAGGTTTTATAACGGAGTCGGGAGTTAGACATGGGGATGGCCTTGCTTGTCTCTTAATCAAATTTTCTCTTGAAAAGGTTATTAGAGACTCCGAGATCCTGACAGAAGGAACTTTAAAAAATGATCAACATAAGATTTAGGATTTGCGGATGACATGGACATTGCAGGAAGATCCCTCAACGCTTTGAAGGAGGCTTTTGTGGCACTGGAAAAATCAGCTAGATGCTTAAGCCTAAGGATAAATTTCGATAAAACGAAATATATGTGTAACCAACCTCCAGAGGAAAGTGCAGAAACATACGTAACGAGGTTCACACTGAATCGAAAGGGTAATGTCATTTATCTACATACGATCCCAAGTGAATCACCAAAATAATATATAAGAATAAATAGAGCTGTGCATTCTTTCCGCGAACCGAACACACTTTGCTTTCCAAAAGCACAAGGAGAATGAACCAGGGCGAGATCTATGTTCGAGCCGATCAAACATTTTCTATTAAAAAGTAAAATTTTAAATTAACTTTTAGAACAATATAAGAATATATAAATATTTGCAATATTTATAATATATGCATGGATTAACGAGAGAGGTTGTTTATAATACGAGAGAGAGACGTTGTTTATATTACGTTATATTATAATACGTTCAGTCAACTCACGGCACTTGATGGTGACCCTAGCCTGTTTCGTTGTGTCCACGACGTCATATAATTTCCTAAATCTTGTGAAAAGGGAATCGAATGAAATTAGAAGACTGGCCACAACAGCGTCTGTCACCTGCCTCGACGAATTCGGAGAACCCTGGTACCAGGTTTTATTTTGGACTTTCTTTAAATACTTATTCTTCCATGGAAATATTTTTTATCTCTTTATTTCTCTCTCTCGTTCAGATTCATTAAGTTCAGTTCATTATTTTTATTTATTATTAATTATTAACTAATAAGATTAATGCTTCCTTATTTTTTACCTATTATTTTATTTTGTATTTTTTTCTTCTTCTTATCAGAGTTAATATTTTAATTTTGTTTTATTAATTTTACATTTAGTTCAATTGTTTATCATTTATGTTTAGTCACAGGTATTTTTATTTTATTGTTCTCATCATCGTTTTTCTTTATTTTAAATATTTCTATTTATTTTCACTTGTAAATATTATTGTGTAAATATATTCTTATATGGCAATTATTACCATCATTATTATCTTTTTTTCTTCTTTACTAACTTATTCATTACTAGTACAAGGTTCAATTCAATATAACTTGTGCCACCTCAAAATAGAACCGGCAATACAGCGTAAGGTGACTTCAATCATAAATAATAAAATTGAGCTCCGAACGCAACATCTGGTCCTCCGGGCCGGAAAACATCCCTTGTCCAGTAATTGTGTGAGCTGAGTCTTTAAAGAAATCGCTTCCTCATATGTTTCCACGCCAGTTATAATATCGTCCACATAAACATCCGTTTCAAGTCTCTGGCTTGCTAATGGAAACTCCTTACCCTCATCTTCTCTTAGCTGAGCTAACACTCTAAGTGATAGATACGGCGAAGAAGATTGACCGTAAGTCAAAGTACATAGTTCAAAAGTTTTGAGTGCTTCTTCCGGAGAATTACGCCATAGTATATGCTGATAGACTCTGTGTTCAGGAATAATTAATATCTGGCGAAATATCTAATACAATCACTTTGGTCCTTAAAATTAAACTGGGATGATCCTCCACCATCTGACATTGTGGAAACGTGGAATAGATTTCTGCAACAATTACCCAGTGTTATGGAGATTGACATACCACGATGGGTTTATACTTCAGAGGGCCAACTTAGACTGTTTGGATTCTGCGACGCAAGTGAAAAGGGCTATGCAGCTGTTATCTACTTACATGTCGTCAATGCACATGCAAGCACCAGCACCTATCTGCTGACAGCCAAACACGACTAGCTCCAAAGACGATTATATCAATTCCTCGATTAGAGCTCTGTGCAGCACATCTACTTACAAAACTAATCAATTCATTAAAGGATTTTTGCCTCTCAACCTCAATAAAAGAAATGATTCTGTTTACAGACTCAACTATTGTCCTTTGTTGGTTACGAATCGCTCCTCAACAACTTAAGACATTTGTAGCTAATAGAATAGGTTATATTCTAACATATACGGAACCTCATCAGTGGCATCATGTATCATCTCGTCAGAATCCTGCCGACTTAGCTTCAAGAGGTGTTCTACCGAATGAACTCGCAGATTGTGCTCTGTGGTGGCATGGTCCCAATTGGCTCCGTGAATTCCCAGTAACCTTACCTGACCCTCCACTTGCTGTTAAAGATTTACCCGAGCTTAAGGTTTTGGGCCAGTCTTTAATCACTACGCATAAGGGTACAAGTTTCGCCATTTCATTAACAGAATCATGTTCAAATTTTTCGAAGTTAGTGAGGATTCTATCTTATGTTTTTCGCTTTATAAAAAATTTCCAAAGGGGAAATAAATTAAATGGACCATTGTCTGTGGAAGAAATAGAGTACGCCACACTCCATCTGATACGAGAAACCCAACGAGAGTACTTTAAAGAAGATTATGACATTCAATCCCACAAGAGCATGTCATCCCGCTTCAAAAGGTTAGCCATCTTTGAAGATTCATTTCAGATCCTCAGGGTGGGCGGCAGATTGTCCAATACGTCGTTGCCTTATGATACTAAACATCCTATATTACTTAGCCCTAAGGCTAAACTCACTTCTCTCATCGTAGACCATACACATCAGATATACTTCCATCTAGGATGTAAGGCTCTTCAATCATACTTGTTGAGAAGGTATTACGTCTTTGGAGTAAGAAGTCTCATGAGAAAGAGGATTTGGACCTGTTTAAGATGCTTCAAATTGAAGGCCAAACCAAACAATCCTTTCATGGCAGATCTTCCTGTAGCTCGAATAACTCAAGGTCGTCCGTTTATATCTGTAGGTGTGGATTATGCTGGCCCATTAAATATCAAACAGGGCACTAGACGCAACGCTCCTATCAGCAAGGCATATTTATGCTTGTTCGTATGCATGGCTGTTAAGGCTGTCCATTTGGAACTTGTTTCATCACTCTCGACGGATTCGTTTTTGGCCGCATTCGACAGGTTCGTCGCCAGAAGAGGTCTACCTTCAGATATCTATTCCGACTGTGGTACCAATTTTGTCGGAGCCGCTCGGCAGTTAAAGGAGCTATATTTTTGGCATGAAAATAACAACAATCAAACCACAATTCAAAATTATTCCGCTAACCTTGGGGTGCAATGGCACTTTAACCCTCCAAGTGCCCCTCACTTCGGAGGACTATGGGAGGCTGCAGTAAAATCTGCTAAGGCACACATGAAACACGCGCTTGGAGATCGGCCATTCCATTTTGAAGAATTGAACACCATGTTCACCAGGATTGAGGCCGTACTGAATTCAAGACCACTGTGTGCGGTAACTTCTGACCCAGATAATTACGATTACCTAACTCCCGGTCACTTTCTCATAGGAGCGGCGCTCATAGCACATCCTGAAAGAGACATTTCTACCGAGAAAATTGATTTACTGAGCCGGTGGCAGCTTGTCCAAAACGCAGCGCAGACTTTTTGGAGACGATGGAGTACAGAATATATCCATACTCTTCAAATGCGAACTAAATGGATTGAGATTACACCTCCAATCCGAGTGAATGATTTAGTACTGCTGCAGGATCCTCATTCTCCACCTCTCCGCTGGAAGCTAGGAAGAGTAGTAGATCTTCACCCAGGCATTGATGGGATAGTACGCGTAGTAACTGTACGGACATCAGGTGGTTTATTAAAACGACCAGTTCATAAGCTTGCACCCTTGGCTCCCTTGAATCAAGAGGAATAAAATCAATTTATTGATTTTAGGTGGGCGGTATGTTCGAGTCGATCAAACATTTTCTATTAAAAAGTAAAATTTTAAATTAACTTTTAGAACAATATAAGAATATATAAATATTTGCAATATTTATAATATATGCATGGATTAACGAGAGAGGTTGTTTATAATACGAGAGAGAGACGTTGTTTATATTATGTTATATTATAATACGTTCAGTCGACTCACGGCACTTGATGGTGACCCTAGCCTGTTTCGTTGTGTCCACGACGTCATATAATTTCCTAAATCTTGTGAAAAGGGAATCGAATGAAATTAGAAGACTGGCCACAACAGCGTCTGCCACCTGCCTCGACGAATTCGGAGAACCCTGGTACCAGGTTTTATTTTGGACTTTCTTTAAATACTTATTCTTCCATGGAAATATTTTTTATCTCTTTATCTCTCTCTCTCGTTCAGATTCATTAAGTTCAGTTCATTATTTTTATTTATTATTAATTATTAACTAATAAGATTAATGCTTCCTTATTTTTTACCTATTATTTTATTTTGTATTTTTTTCTTCTTCTTATCAGAGTTAATATTTTAATTTTGTTTTATTAATTTTACATTTAGTTCAATTGTTTATCATTTATGTTTAGTCACAGGTATTTTTATTTTATTGTTCTCATCATCGTTTTTCTTTATTTTAAATATTTCTATTTATTTTCACTTGTAAATATTATTGTGTAAATATATTCTTATATGGCAATTATTACCATCATTATTATCTTTTTTTCTTCTTTACTAACTTATTCATTACTAGTACAAGGTTCAATTCAATATAACTTGTGCCACCTCAAAATAGAACCGGCAATACAGCGTAAGGTGACTTCAATCATAAATAATTAAATTGAGCTCCGAACGCAACATCCCCTTAAAAATTATGAGTGAATCAGTGGTGTATCAATTATCAGTGATGGCAGGACTGTGTGGCTACGGTCTCCAGAAAGCTACTTGGTCGAAATTGGAAGGCAGTGGAACGCAATAGAGAGGACTGGCAATTCTTTATGGAGCAGGTTATGACTCATAAAGTCGGTCGTGATAAGAAGAAGTAGAAGGGGGAGGAGGAAGGAAAACATCTTATGACCTTGAGAGTGGATCGAGGTATTCTGACCTTGTAAGGCTTTAATAATTTTTCAAATGAAACTGATTGTTATTTAAAAGTTAAAATATTTGTTTTTATAATGCTTTAAAAAAGTAGTAAATGAATGTGAATTTATTTAATGTTTAGTGTTGGTAAAAGTTTCCTGATACCACTTCTGGGCGAGGCCTATTTCGGGAGATTATATCACCGTAATTTAAGGGGACTCTAATCATGTCCTTTTCAGTCAAAAAGTGCCTTCATTAGCTTTATTAGATCCCAGCTTTCGACCCACGCACGATAAATAAATCCCCAAACGGGCAAGGGCGGATCCAGGGGGATCAAAGGGGTCATGAAACTCCCCCAAGACCTAAAAATGATACCAGCCTGCCCCCCACCTAGACGAAAATTTTACCAGCCTGTCCCCCTAGACAAAATCCTGCGAACGCCCGTGGTTTGAGGACTAAATCGGTGAAATTGAAAATCGGAGCCGTTCAGAGGTGGAACGCGTAAGGGAACCTAATAGGCTGATGGAGCTGGAACGGTTGGAGCTAATAACATGTCAAAAATCAATATGATGATTACATCATTTTGTGAATTCTAAAGAAAGAAAAGAACAGCTAATTTTCGTCCTGTGACACAGATAACCTCTCAAACACTCAAAAGTAAGTTCTTTAAAGATTCCCAATACTGTGGAAAACTAACTATCCATGCGTGTGGTGCGTTTTGCTACAGCACTGGGATAGGTTTAATTGATGTATGATGTGCGTTTTACTACAACACTGGGATAGGTTTAATTGAAGTATGGCTGAATTTATATTTATAGAAATAATTAACTGAGCATGATTTTATTCATAAAATTCAAAAATATTTTTTCACAAATATTCTAATGATGAAATCTAGCCCGTGATTACGTTTAGAAGTCAGCTGGATTTTGGTGTGGTTGAATCCTGGTCCTCCGCTCAGCAATGTGGGACAACCCCCGTTTCCATTTGTAAATTGATCTATAAGCTCGATATAGTTTATTAATATGGTAGATGTGTCTTGGTTATCTTTTGGGTATGCTACCACTGTATCGACGACTCGTAAAAACCTATATTCTTCTTTAATGTGATCCACGTAGTCAAGCCTGGAAATAAATTAAAATTATTTCAGACAATTCAAATGATTAATTAGTCACAGATATTGAAAAATCGCCGAAATAATTCTTTAACAAACCATTAATACATAGTTTTGATTAGAAAAAAAAAAAAAAAAAAAAAAAAAGAACGGCCAGCCAATGTAAACAATTATATTTTAATATAATAATATGTTTGAATAAATACTGTCTTGTCACTATGTTTGCCCCATTACGGATACTTTTAGACATCGAAGATATAACGATTCAAATTTGTGATTATGTTTATTATAATATGTGATTATTCCACATTTGTATGACTTTTTATGATGTTGAAGTGTAACAACAAACACCATGAAACTAACGTACTTTCTTATTATGGTCAAAATTTCTCTTACATATCATTTTTGGACCTCTTGCCGAATTGTGCGTTGTGCTGTGGCCCCTCGCACAACGAAGAAAACACACCTAAAGCGCAGAGAATCAACAAAAAAAGACGTAACATCCTGTTTACCAGTCACAACCGTAATGTTGACTATCTGTACTAATGAAGTACCATTCTTATCACTCACTATCTTATCTTATACGTCCAATACCACTTTCATCGATCACTCCAACCTGTGTTTGCCGATTAATATAAAACATTATTCATTTAATATTATTTAGTCAGAATGACTAGTAAAGTTCATTAAGTCCCGCAGTAATTAGTCCAAAAAGAAATACCTAAGCCTTTAAAATGTCACATTAGACATATTATGTAGCCCAAATTCCAAACTAAGTAAGAGCTTCGACTTATCTTGGTCCATACATGAATAAGTAGTATTTTCTCTGGCGTTGACTTTGGGAGGTAATGCCAGGTAAAGGAGGGTTCGTAAATATATTTCGCCATACCCCAATAATTTGGGAAGGTAACATTAAAATCAATAAAATATTATTATACTACGAACAGTATACTGTATTATTATCTATGCGAACCAATACAGTGTTCTAATTGAATCTATTGGGTTGTTTCACATGAAATGTCCGATTTTATAATTTTTGGAATACAGAGGATTTTGCGGGTCTCTGTTGTTTATTTCCAAAGGTTTACATATTATAATTAAACAGTTACTAATCCTCTACTTTTCTTTTAGAAACATTAACTCCCCAATCAATTACATACCTCCAAATATGAACATGCAAACATGCTATTTTCGTGTAATATTTTTTAATGAGTTTAAACTCGGCCATTCGGCAGCTGAGGCTGCTAGAAACATCGGTAAGGCGTTTGGGGAAGGGAGTGCAAATGAACGAACCATTCGCCGTTGCTTTGCTAAGTTTTCGCCAGGGGCTACCGACTTAAAAAAACAGCCCCGAGGAAGACCTCCATCTGTAATTGAAAACGATTACTCAAACATACTCTACTAGGAAATCCCATACCAAAAAGTTAGAGAACTCTCAACTAAATGCAAGTGCACCTGCCGTATATGCACTTAACACATTCAACGCCGGTCACAGCCCTGAGCTGTACCGGGGGTCGAGCCCAGGTGGCCGATTACAGCCCAGGGCTGTAATCAGGTATATTTTACCTTTTCCACTTAAAAGCGATGGCAGGTAGAAAAGTGTTTACTTTTGTTAGTCAGCCACTTGCACTGGTCCATGATAGTCATTTCGGCGTTTTTGGTTTCCGGATAGCTGCATTATAGCCGGAGTTGTGAATTTTTAAAGTTTTCCATGAATTTTTGTTAATTTAAGTGGTTTATTTTTAATTTTAATTTAATGTAATTGAAAATGGGACCTAAGAAGAGGAATGCCAGTGGACAGCCATCTAAAAGAAGTAAGTATTTTATAATTAATTTTTTTTTTAACTATTCCATTTTTTCATTTTCCTTATAATATCTAATTTTAAAGCTATTCTCACTACTTATATTATATTTTATCATTATATTACATTATCAGTATATATTTTTTATTGTATTGTATATATTATTTTTTTTAATATTGTATATATATATATTAGTTATTAATTTTTTTTTGTTATGTATATATAAATTTGAGTGATTTCTTGTGACAAAAAAATTATAAATAGTGTAATTATAGTTAGTTTAAAATAATTAGGTGTAAGAATGCAATTTTTCTATGTATTATAATTGTAATCCCTTATTATTATTTGTATTATTTATTTTTATTTGTTAAGTATATATTAATATTTTTATTTTTTATAGTTTTTTATTATACATGATGTTTTTTAAAAATAAAATTTATAAAGAAAAAAATAATGATGTGTTACAGTAATTTGATGATGATTTTTTTAAATGAAAATTCCCATACCCACAATTAGTTTAACTTTCAAAGGAACTACTCTTCACTTTTTTTATTTATTTATTTTTTTATTTTTTTAATTTTATTATTATTATTTTTTTTATAACAGTAATATGAAACATAAAAAAAAAAAAATAACGAAATGAAAGCTAACAGCCCTTTAAACTGGTGCGTTGCGGGTTAACAAACTCTTTGGCGACTCTGGTGGCCGATTAAAGCCTGAGGCTGTACCGGCTCAATGATGTCCCAAAACCCTCTGGCCACCGGGTTCAGCTAGAGAATATGGCGTTGGCGTTGAATGTGTTAATGTGCGTAGGGAAAGTAAAAAAGTTCGATACATGGGAACCTCACGAAATCACTGAGCGACAGCAATTGAAACGTCTTGAGACCTCCGTTTCGTTGCTTGACAATCAGCGTCGGTAAGGGCAGTGGTTAGTCATCGACGAAAGCCCAGGACAAATGCCAAAACCAAATTTTACCGCCAAAATAATTTGTTACAGGTGTTCCATGGCTAGAATCATCCATTATTCCTTTTTGCCTAGAGGTGAGACTATTACCTCTATAACCTACTTCAATGAAATTGCCCAAACGCACGCAAAACTATTGAAAAAACAACCTGGATTGGTAAATCGGAAGGGTCCTATACTCCTACACGACAAAGCTAGACCCCACGTTCAAAACTTACCGTGCATAAATTGAAAGAACTGGGGTACGAAGTTCTTCCGCGTCCACCATATTCTCCCGACTTGTCTCCAACAGATTATTACCTGTTCAGGAATGAAAAAGAAGGTAAATTCTTCGAATAAACATTTTATGTGAAACAACTCAATAATAATAAAAAATAGCTATCCATGATAAGGGGCAGAAGCAAAATTAGATTTGAAATATAATCGAATTCTGTTTACCTCGATCAGTCGGTCATACCTTTACTTTCAAGTGGCGGGCTTGGGCAGACTTGTGGGAATTTGGCATAATTCAGCTGGCCATTTTCACTGTCGCTTTTTTTGGAAGGATAACAATACCAATGGCAAGTGTACTTACAATGGCTTTTTCAACAGAAATGGACTCGGAAAGAGTACCAGGGGATCCATTTAGTTTGGCCCCGATGTCAATTGAAAAGGACCCGTTTGGTGTTTGTTTAATCCTAATCAACGCTGCGATCTATTAAAACTAATAAAGGCCCTTTTAACTGAAAAGGACGCGACGTGAGTTCGCTAATCTTACGGTCACTTTATCGGTCAACATAGTGATATAGCAGTGGTGTTACCTGCAAAAGGGTTAGTTTCTATCGATGGGAGAAAGACTCCCCCCCCCCCCCCTGAGAGGTTTAGGACACTCATGAAGTATTACTATTTCTATATAAAATGGGCTATATTTAGTCATTTTTCAAGTCCACTAATTGAAAATAAATTGTATTTAAACATTTACAACGTCATTATGTACTAATATGCATTTTAAATTAGGGCCTTCATCGCTCATGAAATGTAAAAAAAAGTGTGCCCCCTCAGAAAATTTCTGGATCCGCCACTGCTGGAGAGTATGGCAACTTGTAATTAAATGATGTGGCTCGTTGTATGGTCGGGCTTATACATACGGGTAACAGGATTACCCACATGTTCTCAGCTCAAATCTTTTTTTTCTAAGGGCCTTGGTGGGTATATACAAAAATAGCTAGTGAGTGACCTCACAACTGTGTGACAAAGGGAAATACTTCTCGTACTTTGCCTGTACCCTTTGTAGTCCTGGCTTAATTTTATTTTTGCAACTTTAAAGTTTGCTGATAATAACGGTGCCTAAATTTTTAGTATGGATAGTGATGGAAAAGGTTTTAATTATTTTCCAAAGTGCATGACTTTCTCTTTGTGACAGGCTATGGAAGGACAAATTGAGTACACAGTTATACAGTTATTGATTTTAGTGAACGTTATACTATCTTCAGGTTTTTGAAAATGAAATATTTGTGTTAATGATGAAAGGATATCATTTCAGTTTAATTAAGGGTTGAATACAGGATTTTTTTACTTTCACATACCTATGTATGAAATATATAGTAAGGGAAAGTATTGCGATCCTGATGAATTTCGAATTTAGACTGGCTCAGAAACTGTCCACCGTAGGAATCTAAAATTGGGTATTTGGTGTATGTATATGCCCGCGATGTGACAGCAAAAATTTCATCAAAATTGGTCAAACAGACGGGGTGCTTTATTTAATAAATTTTGTCTCATTTTTAATTTTTTTTTATTGCTTTATTTTGAAGTTTTCCTAAAGTTTGATATTTTCCAAAGACGCCCTTTCAACAAAAACCATTCAATTAACCCTTTCATGGCTCCAGACGAGATATCTCGCGAAACATAGTCGGTCCCCACACGCTAATGACGAGATAACTCGTCAAAGGCTACCGGTCCCCACACGCTCATGACGAGATATCTCGCAAATGGTTTTTCACTTATTTACCGTCCTCAGCTTCACAAGAGATAAGTTGAGGTGACTGAGGCACATCCTAGCGGATCTACGGAGACTTAATCCCTAATAATAATATAAAATTAATTTTTTTTTTAAATTAAATATAAGAGTATTTAAAAAAAAATATAACATTAAATATTTTTTTTTAAAATAATATAAAATTATTTAAAAAATATAAAATTAAAAAAAAATATTTTGACTTTTTTGTAACTATGTGTTCTTGAAGGTTTACAAATACATATAAAAAATGACGAAAAAAAATTTAAAAATAATTTTTTTTTTAAAAATATTAAAAAAAATTAAAAACAAAAAAATAATAAAAAAAATTCCTAACTCTGCCGGTGGCGGTCCAAAGCCCGCATCTAAAAAGACGATGGGGAAGTTTTTATCCATCTAAACATTGGTAAATTATTAAAATATTAATTTAAATTTAAAAAAAATATTACTTTTTAAAAATTAATTAAATTTATATGAATATGTGTATTACGCATCAAGGGAAAATTCAAGAACTATAGCCTATTCAGTATCCATGCACCAACAGAGATGGCAGATGAGTCTGATAAAGAGGAATTCATGGACCAACCTGAAGCAACCTTTAACCAGTGCCCCAAGTATGACATTAAAATTATTGCTGGAGATATGAATGCAAAGATTGGGAGAGAAAGGATTTATATTCCAACCATAGGTCAGCATAGCTTACATGAACATAGTAATGATAATGGGCATAGGCTAATAAACTTCGCAACCACACATGACCTTGTGATCGGAAGCACAATGTACCCTCATAAAAGAATTCACAAGGGCACTTGGCGATCTCCAGATGGAACAACAGTAAATCAGATTGACCACATGCTGATCAGCTCCAGGCACAGATCTAATCTACTGGACGTCAGATCCTATAGGGGAGCTAACGTCGACTCTGACCATTATCTAGTCATTGCACGCCTTAGCGAAAGGATCTCACTGGTAAAGAACATAAAAGGGCCAAAAACCAAGAGATACTGCATCCCGAAACTTAAAGTTGATGGAATTAGTGCATCATATATGGCTGATTTGGAACAAAGAATTCACCGACTAGAAATAACGGAAGAATGCTCCATTGACGATAGGTGGAATAAATATAGGGACTCAATTCATCAAGCTGCTGAAAAAATACTGGGACAACAACAGAAAGATAATCAATCCTCCTGGTATGACGAACAATGTGCAGAGGCCACAAAGCGAAAAAATGAAGCATACATAGCCATGTTGCAGAGGCGTACTCGTGGAGCTACGGTAGAGTACCGCCAAAAACGACGAGAAGAAAAGCACCTACATCGCCAAAAAAAGAGAAAGTGGCAAAATGAAAATCTGGAAGAACTTGAGAGACTGAGAAGTGCAGAGCAAAGCCGAAAGTTCTACCAGCAGATCAATAAAGGTAGAAAACAATTTAAGCCTAAGGCAAGTGCCTGCAATGATGAAAGTGGAACACTCCTTAATGAGAAGTCTCAGGTACTTGCTAGATGGAGTCGACATTTTAGTAACCTGCTTGGTGGTGGCCAACATACAGATGGGTCACGGGATGCGGTGATATCACTTTCTGCAGAGGATGAGATTGAACCTCCAGATGAAGACGAAATTACAGAGGTAATTCTGAATCTAAAAAATAATAAGGCACCAGGCCATGATGGGTTGCCTTCAGAGCTCTTCAAGTCCGGTGGTGAGGTGCTCCAGAAAGTTATGCATGACCTCATAATTGATATATGGATAGAGGAAATAATGCCTAGGGATTGGCGCAAGAATGTTATCTGCCCTTTACACAAGAAAGGAAGCCAATTGGAGTGCGATAACTACAGAGGCATTTCACTTCTCCCTTGTGCCTACAAAATTCTATCCAATATCTTGTTTCAGAGGCTAAAACCCTACGCAGAACGTGAACTTGGTCCCTATCAGTGCGGCTTTCGGGGTGGTAAATCTACCTCAGACCAAATATTCTCTCTAAGGCAAATTCTTGAGAAAGGTAGAGAATATCAGATGCAAACATACCATCTTTTTATCGATTTTAAAGCGGCTTATGACAGTTTCGATAGGCCAGCACTATATAAGGCAATGGAAGAGCTTAACATTCCAAGGAAGCTAATACGTCTCACACAATTAACTATGACGGGTGTGGAATGCATGGTTTGTATCCAGGGAGGACTCTCGGAAGTGTTTGTTTCAGGAAAAGGGGTGAGGCAGGGTGATGCCTTGGCATGCCTCCTGTTTAACCTTGCTTTGGAGAAAGTGGTTAGAGAATCCGGCATTCAGACAGCAGGCACTATCTTTAATAGAACTGTCCAGATCCTGGCCTATGCCGACGACATCGATATCGTGGGACGGTCCTTTCAGGCTGTCAAGGAAGCATTTATGGCCCTAGAGGCTTCAGCTAGGAGACTGGGTCTAGGAATAAATCCGGAAAAGACCAAGTTCATGGTATCAGGCGAGAGGGTCTATCAGAAGGAATGGGTTACTATAGGAACCTACCACTTCGAAAAGGTAGAGGAATTTGTCTATCTCGGCTCACAGGTTAATGTGAATAACGATACGTCAGCAGAGATTAAAAGGAGGATAATGCTGGCGAACAGAAGCTTCTTCGGATTGGGCCACCTCTTCCGAAGTCCCTATCTCACGAAAATAACTAAAGTAGATAGGGAGCGATGGGGCAATCTTCTTAAGGAGGCCTTGACTCACTAAGTGGGTTGTTGCGCCAGTGATAATAATAATAATAATTAAATTTAAAAAAGTACTAGTATATAAATTATAAACATTTTTATATTATTGTTCATTATTACCTTCTTATATCACGTAATCTCTTATTGCAATCGGTAATCTAGCATTTTAATTTATTGAAATAATGATAAAGGCATTATAGAATCATAAAAAATAAATAAAACATAAATAAATAGTCGGTGAAGGTTATGAGGAGTTGAAGAAGTTGAAGCAGTCAGCGGCGGAGAGTGGCCTGCAGGCCTTAGCGTGGAGAGTGAAAAGCCTGCAGACCCGCTTAGCGTCTCAGTGCAACTCTCGTTCCGAGTGCTTAGCGCTTAAAGGGTTAAGCTCCAAATATTCCTAACCTCGAAGAATGCCCCCCCCCCCCTCAATATGTCAATATTTATAATCAATATATAGGTAATTTATTATTTTAATAATGGGGGAAGATAGGTAGTTGACCATTGATATAATGAAGAAGAAATGGTTGGGGTGCTGCCAAAATAAATAGCACTAATATGTAAGAATCACATGTTTCATTTGTTGCCAACGTTTCGACCCGAATTTCAGATCCTCATCAGAGCTCTCTCTTTGGCCGATGGTTTCAGATTGTTTCACACCAAAGAGCCCTGAAGAGGACCTGTAATTGGGTCAAAGCGTTGACAATAGTGAAATATGTGATTCTTACATATTAGTGTTATTTATTTTGACCATACTCCAACCATTTTCTCTTAATTATTTTAAACATTCAAAACAACTCATTACGCAAAAATTGAAACCCCTCCCATTTGCCCTCTTCCTCCATGGCTCTCCTGGGTGTTTTTAAATATAGTTGTTAAAGTAATGTATCACAATAATACGCTTTGTATGTTCCAAAAACAATAAGCTCCAAATATTCCTAACCTCGAAAAATGCCTCCCCCCCTCATATGTCCCTTCAGGAAATTTATTATTTTAATAATGGGAGAAGATAGTTGGCCATAGGTATAATGAAGAAGAAATGCGGCAACTACTTCCAGTTTATTGTATAAGATATAAAGCCAAATGTGCCCCCCCCCCAAAAAAAAAAATCGCTGTTTGTGAGATAACCTCATAGTGTAATAGCTTTTAGCCATGAATATTCTGTTCATCACAAAGTTTAAAGTACTCAAAATCGTAAGAGTAAAAATTATAATTTAAAAATATTTGCAAAAGTGAAGATATCTTTAGGTATCTGGGATTCCTGAACGATTAATGCAACTTATGTAAGAGAAGGCTATTACTCGATGGCAACAACTATAAACCCTACTAGCTAAGAAGGAAAGTAAACAAAAACAAGACTGAAATGCATTTAGGCATTGATTTACAGACTTTCTCTGGCTGAATTTTAATTTGTTTTTTGATTGTTTAACATTTAAATTGAATACTCTCAAACATGCAGGATAAATCGGACTAATTCTAAACATGTTCTCTGAAACTCCCATCTAAATTGTAAAAATTGTTATTCAGTTTTAGAATGATGTGGTGTTTAAGGAGGACTTGATTGATATGACATTTTAACAATTATGTTAATTTTAGATGACCAGTGACCTTAATTTTGATTTACTAGTAAAACTTCCAATTGAAATTGGTCAAAACATTTTGAGTCATTTAAATGGAGATGATTTATGGAAAATATTTAAAGTCTCCAAGGCATGGAAGAGCATTGCTAATGATGAATTTCTTTGGAAAAAGCTATGTCTATTAGACGATTTAGACACTGATAAAGATCCTTCTCCTGGTAAATTAATGTTTTCCTAAATATACTGCATATTTATTTTTTTTTGGATAAGATATAAATTTATTTATCTGATATTTCTTTATTAAGAATCTATGATACTTATATCTACTAGTAATATTTTAGTGATTTAAACTTTATTTTTAGCTGCTTTATATCCAAACAATGGATGCATTATATATTTGTTCTGATTATCAGCTAGATAATTTGTTATTTTAATTGTATATAACACTCAAACAATCTCATTACTTTTGATATATTTTTTCAAAAGCAATTAACCTCTGCTTAATGGCAGTATATATCCAGATACTTTAGAATCTTGTAATTTTACACAGCTGAAAAGTTAATAATGTACTTTTATAAATACATAGTAATATTTTAATAAATGTATCTACATATATTATTGTATATTATATAAATAACATTATATCTTAATTAGCACACACTGGTCAAATTCAGTTCATTTAAGTGAGGATTAGACTTTTCTATGGGCTTTTTGATGTATTTGCAAATTATATTAACTTAGAGGGGCACTTTATAGAAGTTATACTGAAAAGTATGTTAAGTGAATATATCATTATTATTAATATTATTATGATTATGATCAATATTAAAAAATAATTAAATGGTTTAGCTTAAAACATGACCTAATTAATTTAGTGCACATGGGCCATGTGAGCTGGATAGTGTAAATCAGATTTATTGCTTGTTGCGGATTTCCAATCTACAATTTAGTCCCTTTTGAGCCTATTTGGTAAAGAAGTGCCTCCCAGCCAGAATTAGATATGTTTGATGTGCTGATGACACTTAAAAAATTTAATAATATTTTTTTTTTCAATTCGTAGATTAGTAATATGTATTACTCATCAAATATGTTTTTATCGTATAATTTGTTTTCATTAAAATTTATTTAAATTTCATTATGTTTGAAATTTTTCAGATAAATACCCTGAGCTGTGTAGACATGCTAGAATTTGGGGGGAGTGGAGATGGGGTGCTGTATACAATTGGGAACAAAATCTGTTCTTGGAAACAAAACTACAGACGGAAGATTTAGCACCTCATTACTGCATTGCTACCCATGATAGAAAGATTGCCCTAAGTAATGGATCTGAAATTTTTGTTTATACAAGAGAAAATACAAACATTACTACACTGCATGAGCGCACTTTTACAGGATGTTTTGTTCGAGAAATACAAATGAATAAGGATTATCTAGTTGTAATCAGGAACACATGTGTTGCTGTATATCAAACTGATGACTATAAACCATATTTGTTCTGTGGTTTCGTAACTGGGCAACTTTGCATTTATAGAGATAATTTTCCTACATCTAGCATTGTCTTCGAGCATTCATCTGTAGAATTTGTTTTATTGTATGAAAACAAATTGTGGATTTGTGATTATTTGTTCATCCAGTCAACTAATATTGTTGATCTTAGTACAGGTGTTACTAAGAAACTCTTGTTCCCTTGGAAATGTACTCTGTTACGAGCCAAAGAAAATGTTTTTGCTCGATCAAATACTCTTTTGGGAGTTTATTCATTATCAGGTGAAAAATCATTTGATATAGAATGCCTTGACTTCAGCTGGATAAGGACCAGTAAAAATGTATTAGCTTTGATTACTGACAGAGAGATAAATGCATTCAATAGGTTGAGTGGAGAAAAAATTGGAATGATCAAGAAGTCTTTCATTGATTACCATACAAATTATAAGAAAGATGTTATTTACGGAATATCACGTGCGGAAACGCACTATAGCCGAGTGGAAGCTGTTTCTTTATTGAATGGGAATGTTCTCTGGGTTACTAAACTTCCAGGAGACTTTCATCCAGAAACAAGATCTCTTCTCAATATTTTCCTCTGTTATGACTACATCCAGTCTCGATCATGGTATATCCTTGATGCAAGGACTGGGAAATGTCTTTATAAGCGTCGTTTACCTAAGAATGGGAGAATTATTTACCTCTCTGATGTGTTTTGGGTATGTCAGACTCAAGAAAAGTTAATTATCAGGTTTTACTGATGCTGAAATATTTTTATAACTAAAATTTTTGAAGGAAGGTTCCTAAAATTTTTATTTTTGTTCTTATTTAGGACTTTCTTATTTATAGTAAGTAGTCTTTAAGTATTGAACTATGTGCCTGTTGACTAAGAGCCTTTTTGTATGTATTAACTATGTATATATACCTAGCTATGTTTGTAAATATTCACCTCTATTTTTAATCAGGAATGCAAAAGAGATATATAATCTCTTATTTTATGATATGGTGATTTTTATAACACACAGAAATAATAATGAATAAAATTCTCAAGTTCTCTATTACCGATTTCACTATTTAAATTAGGAATTCTTTTAATGTAAGCCTTAAATAATATTGGAGCATTGAAAAAACACCTGTAACCACTACGACCCAGAAAGGTCTTGGGTGCAGTATTGTGTAAGGAAGAACTGTTTCGTCATCAGCAGTCCTGCAGAGGTGATTTGACCATGATCCTGATCAACCATTGAGTTAGTCTTATTCCCTTTAATTTTTAAATTAGAGGACCCAATTTATGGAAGCTGAATATGCCCAGGGGGGTCTGTTGGTCCAAAGACAATCTGTGGCTAAATAGGAAAGATATCCTACAATAGCCAAATTTAAACTTAGGACCTGGAGTACTCAGTGCCTTACCCTGCTACAAAATAAAATTTTCAATTTTTTTTACTTGAATATTTTGACCATACTGTGAAACCTATCTTTTGCTAAAGTTAACATCAGTAATGGTTATTGGTTGTAATAAATCATTAGGTGAGTAGCATATGTTTACAAAAGTGGAATATGAAATTAAATATAATCAAAATTAACACATTTTGCGTTTGTTTTGCTTATTGGCGTGAAACTACAAAGGTCATCAACTCCATGTTGTTTTAATTTAATTTAATATTTATTTCTATGTTTATATAAATTTGTTATATTTATTTCTTATTCCCTTATTCCCATTGAACATAGAATAGAGGAGAAGTGTTATCGAGTAGAGTTCTACAAAGTTAAAAGTCTACAAATTTACGTGCAAACAAATTAAAAAAATTATTTTTTTGTCGGACTTAACTCCCAAGACAAAAACAAACAAAACATAATGTTCATTTCCAGTTTACAAACTTATATAAACTAGTAGTATTACTGACTACTGACCTTTGAATTGTTTTGTTTGTTTGTTTAAAGTCCCTTTATGCTTCTAAGGCTTATCGGATGATGCTACAGTGGGATTCCTAAATTTTGCCAATACAGGTAAAATTAGGATAGGGATCTTTAACGAGTAACTGACATCCTACAGGCTCGGGACCTTCATTTGATTTTCTTCTATCAAATGTTATTTTTAAAATTGCATTCCAACAGTAATCCTGCCAGAAGGGAGTTTATTTTATATTCTGTACATACCATGTACAATATTATACAATGGACATGTTTGCTGTGTTGCTGGTGGTACAGCAGAGGTCAGCGATACCAGTGCAGAGACCTCTGTAGCATTAACGACACATATTATTTATATTGAATGGCGTACATTAGTTATAATTTATGCTAACAATAGGATTTTTAATACAATTATAACGCAGTTTTCAAAAGTGTATATAAGTTAAACATCTTATATATCATGAATGATGAATTTCAGCAAACATGGAAATGACATTTCTAATTATTTAGAAAAATGACTTCATTTCCCTCTATAAACTTTTTTTTTTTTACATCCACTGTTTTATAAAAATGTAAACATTGCAATTTCATGAATGAAATAAATAAATTTTTAAAAAAATATTTAGAGTTAATTATCAATAAATTAAAGCTATGGGTTCATAAGAGTGCCCCCTCCCATTGGTAAAACTAAGATGTCCGATACCCCTTGGTAATCCTAGGGCTAATGCCCTCCTACCCTCAAAGCAAAATCTATAGGAATGAATTGAAGAGAGTTTGGGATAAGGAATCAATCAATAACTATGTTTGGAGTATTTGGTGAGGTCCAGGATTAGTTTAGGGCAGTGGTTGGTCATTATCTGATTAGTTAAGAGTGATTTTTTTAAGAAAATAAATAGACAGCTGATATTTTCTCTGATAGTGTAAGGATTCAGCTCTGATTTTGGAAAAATATGTTTTTGATGTAAACATCTTAAAAATTTATAAATTATCTAAGTATAAACTACATCACTGGTGACTGTTCACATTATTTGAACTTATTTTAATTTTAAATTTAATAGGGCTTTGAAACCCTTTGCCATGATGTGGATTTCTTAGCCATTCGCCGTGATCTTATTTTTGATCATTTTTCAGTTTTTCTATATCGTTTAGGCAAAATAAAAAATTTACATAATTATTAACTTCTATTTAACACAGTCAGTGAAAGATTCAATCCTACATAAATCGATCATGTAGGGCTATCCTTCCAAATAAAGTATTCTATTCCATTTGGCAAAAAGAAAGAAAAGTAGAACATGTTTTATTTATGTTCCTTACTTTTGTCAGGATGATGCATTAATTTAACGACAACTTTATCATCTCAAACGTTCCGATTTTTAAATGACTAACTAGATTCTGTTTTCTTTATGAACCCTAATGAAAAACTATAATAAAACATTAATATAATCTATTTAATTTGGTTAAAATAAAAAGGAAAGAAATATAAACAAATAATAAATATTTATTTTTAAAATAAATTCTGAGCAACAAAAGTAATTACATAATAAAATAATAATATTAATATCTGCACATCACATTTCAATTCCAATCTCATCATATAGTTGGCTTTTTGAGGAATTGTAATTCTCTAGAACTGCATCAGTCAAGTCTTTGAGCCACCTGCTTCTTTTTTTATATTCCCTAAAAAAGAAACTGAATATTATAATCTTTTGCATGGAGTAACCTATATCAAGATCATTTTGGCATGCAATATGAAATCAAGCCATTTGTGTAAAAGCATTAACACTCATATTTTGAGAGTTATTATACCTATAACCCGGTCTCTTGCATTATTGCAGTTTTGATTTTTATGTGTGTTAAATGATCTCCCATAAAAATGTTCTTAAATAAAATCTTAGGATTTCTGTAAATACATATTTCTCCTTTTTTATTAAATTCTTTTGTAAAACTAATAACATGTACATGTGTACGTATTTAGCTTTTCATTTTAAATTACTTAAAAATCTGGGCCTATGATTTAAGAATGTATAGTGTATTCCTACAATTCAGTTCACCTTGCAGGTCTTAAACAGTCTTATGACTGCTATTTGAACCTTGATTTTTAGGAAAAATTTGCTATAGTATTCTAAACAAAGGAAAATACATAAAATGCAATGAATTACTAGTTAACTTTATGTTAAATTATGGAATGACAAAATTTCATTGTTAAAGACTTCTAATTAACTATTAATCTTTATTCAAATCTCTTAATATAATAACAATCAGAGGATTGGCTGGCATTAAATTTTATGAAAATTGCATTAGGGGGCATTACCCAGCTGCATTTCCTCCAGGCTTGAACTTCCTTAAATTGAATTGATAGATCATAATTTCAATAAGAATAAGGTTCAGGAATGTAATGTTTATGGTGGCAGATTGAATTATCAGTTTACCGAAACACAATTTCAGGCAGTTCGTTCTTATAACACATCAACTAATAACTATTTTTTAAAAAAATCAACAGAACTAGAGACTTAAACTGGTTTATATTCCACAATTAAAATTAATAAAGTAATTTTAAAATTGAATAAAATTTACATGTCTTACTTGGTAACTTTGTTCAATTGTTCTTCCGTTTTTTTCCATTCCTCTTTGGAAATGATTGATACTCCCTTCCTGAGTTGATTTAATTTTTCTTTTAGAAGATCATTTGATTTTCTCAATCTCTCATTGTCAGACTCGGCCTAATTAATGAGTTATTTACAGTTTACAATTATATTCAATGGTATGATTAGATTAATTAATTAAACAGCTAACAAAGAATAAAACAATATCTGGACAGTATCGATGTACACTGCCAAGCAGACATAGAAAAAATTCTTTAATTATAACATGCCAAGTCTCCTGTCAGCCAGACTTAAATAGCAGCTAATGAAATTAAAACAAACTCTGTTCTGGTGGGTTTATCACACAACTTTACCCCCCCTTTTGTTAACTAACAATAGACACCATTTTATAAAAATTGCAAACTTAAGTTCTACTGGAAATGGACAAAACTTTTGTCCTTTGTTTATTATAAATAAATAAAAAGAATGAGCAGCTAAAGGAATTGTATGGGAAAACAAACATTGTTGCATCAATAATAAGAGCCCAAATAAGGTAGATAGGGTGTGTAGAAAGAATGCAAGAAAAAAATCTGGTGCGTGCGCGCTACACACAACTTTCACTTACCAACTTACTTAGATTAGAAATTGATGTGTTTTGTTAATTGCCACTTCTCAAAGTCACACATTTTCCACATTCATTTGTTATTTTTGTTTTTATTTGCTCTATAAAAAACACTAATTTTTTTTATTATTAAATAAAAGTTTTTACTTGTGATAATTTGGCAATGCAAGCATTGCAATACTCCAATTTGTCTGATTTTATAATGCTGTAAGTAGTGGTTTAAAACTTCATATAGTTATGTTATCACGCATATAATTTCGCGGGAGCTCAACGTGTTTTATGAGTTGACGGAATATTTTTCTTTTCTTCTCCTATATAGGTTTACTTGATTTTTTTAATATTTCATATTAAGCCATTTCTTATTTTTAGGTGTAACAAGAGACAGTTAATTTCTCCATATAAACACAAACAAAGGTACTTTATAGGAAAACAAAAAAGGCCCCTTCCCCATTTAAGCCCCCTCAGAACATTTTAATAATGATAAAGCTTACCTGATATTAAAGAACACCTAATTTTCATTAAACATGGTGAATTTGATCAAAATCATTAAAGCCGTTTTTGAGATAATCGAAAAAAAAGAAGGTAAAAATTGGAAAAAAAGTTATGAAATAAAGTGCCCCCTCCCTTTGACCAATTTTGATGAAAAGTTGGCTGTCACATCTTTGGCATATACATACATCAAAATACCCAATTTGATCAAAATCGTTAAAGCTGTTTTTGAGTAAATAAAAAAAACACGTAAAAATGAGACAAAATTTATTAAGTAAAGTGCCTCCTCTGGTTGATCAATTTTAATGAAATTTTTGCAGTCATATCCCGGGTATATTAATACATCAAATACTCAGTTTAATCAAAATTGTTACAGCCGTTTTTGAGAAATCGAAAAAAAACATAAAAGTTATTAAATAAAGTACCCCCTCCATTTGACCAATTTTGATGTCACATCGTGGGCATATACATACACTAAATACCCAATTTCAGATACGCACGGCTTATAGTTTTTGAGCTAGAATGTTCACACACACACACAGACCATTTCTTGGGACTTGGTTATTTGTATTCAGGGGACCCCAAAACGTGTATTTCCGTTGAAAACCGGAAGTCGAAATTTTTCACGATCGCAATACTTTCCCTTTCTATGTTTCATATATAGGTCTGTGAAAGTAAAAAGGAACGCCCTAGGAGGTGGTTGGATGATATGGAGGAGGATCTGAGGTGGCTGGCTATTCGAGGATGGAGGGAGAGAGCTCGAAATCATAGAGATCAGTAGGTTATTTTAGAGGAGTCTAAGGTTCTTGCAGGAATATTGTGCCATAATAGTAAATAAAGTAAATGATTTTAAATGACAATTGTACTTTTTTTATTCTATTCAATCCAGTATTCCGATGTATCTTAAATAGAAATCATTAGATAGGGTTCATAATATTGGTCAATAAAGTGTAACTAAATTTTCAAATTTTGAATGCTTCAGTATTTTTTTAGAGAACAACTGTGATATTTTACTCTTCTCATAAAGGGGCAGTTATATTTCTTTATTTAAATCAATAGTTAAAAAAATATTGATTACAGTCAATTTCAATTTATTAAAGATTACAAATTACCATATGCTTTTTCACATCAATAAACATTTTGCACAGCATGTGCTTTCTCTCACAATGTTCTCAGCTTGTCTCTAGACGGTTTTCTTTCTTTCTATTGTAAAACTAAATTAAAAAGATTGGTTGTAATTCTTTAAGTTTTGATAGAGTTTTAAGACAGTTCCTACAATTTTCCTTGGAAACCTGTAGTTTCCATTAAATAACCTGAAAGTAAACTTTTTTTTATACCTCCATATTCAATATCGGTGACCTCCAGGCACTAAATGTTCTTTCGATTATTTGAATGTTAAGAAAATCTAACTTCAGTCTCAAATTTCTTTTATTGTTTGAAAATTTCATTTATTGCTTATTGTTGTAAACAATAAAAGAAATTTAAGACTGAAGTTGGATTTTCTTAACATTTAAATAATTTAAACAAATGAAAACAGTGTACCGAGATAATATTGTTCTTTCTTAAATTCTAAACTTTCCAATGATATATTTTAAATATATATCAGTACTCATATTACCGGAAATCCAAATTTTAGTTTTGGGAAAGGGGAAATTTTTTTTCTCTCTTATTTGATTATGTAATCCTTTCATATTTTATATGCTATGATTTCTTGTTACTAGGAACGCTGTTATTTACTCAGAATAAACAACATTAAGTATACGTTTTTTCCCTTTGACACTTAAGAAACATCAGATCATGTATAGGTCAGTGAAAAAAATTTTATTATGAAAATTAATGTTACGAATTCAATATCATTTTAAGATTAATAATGATCAAAAGAAAATACATATTTAACATTAATAAAACATAAACAATGAATACTGTTTTACCTGCTGAGTAGTTGGCTGAGACTGTATTTCTTTTAACTTCAGCTCAAATAGTTTAATCTCTTGATCTAATTGATGAGCTTCTTTGGATTTCTTCTCAATCTAAAAACAATAATCCATAACAAACCAAGCTAGAAATACTATAATATTTCTTTGAATTTGCAGAAGGAGAATGCCCATAAGTAAACTTGCACTATTATTGTGAAACAAATAATTTTTTTAAGCTATGTATTTCTTTCATTTTAATTATAATAAGAAAGAATATCTCAAAAATTAATATGGAAAGCATGAGCAGAAGCTGATCGGTTTCATATAAAATATTTTAGCATTACATGCTCTTCTATGCATTCACTCACTAAAGAACTAATAAAATAGTTTTTATTTTTAACTTTGACAATGTGGCAATGCAAAACTTAATACAACGTAGCGTCTAATTTTATTTCTCAATTTAGTTGATATGAAAATTTGATTTGGTTACCATGGAAACGAATGATTTCCATTAAATGGGTTTGTTCCAACCAGCACTTAATATGTGTAAAAAAACTGTTTCGTATGCGCATTTAGCCTAACTTGTTAACAATTGGCTGCTAGTAAAGTCCTGCGCATGGGAAAGAGATATCAATGCGTTTTAAGTGCTTGTTGGAACAAACCAAATATTTTTTTTATGTATAAAATGTATTTATGCCAAATTTTTTGAACATTTATACAATTTTCTAAATATTATTCTTATATTATACATATATATATTACTGCAAATATTAACAGAAATTGAAATCCGAACAGCCATTTTTAAGAAAATCAATTTGATTTGATAAAATTTATGAAATAAAGTGCCCCCTCCATTTGATCAATTTTGAGGAAATTTTCCTGTCTCATCACAGCCATATACATACATCAAATACCCAATATCAGGTTCGTAAAGTGTATCGTTGAGCTAGTCTGTACGCACAAAGACTATTTCGCAGGACTTGGTTATTTGGAGTCAGGGGGCCGCCGAACGTGTATTTCTGTTGAAAACCGGCACTCGAAATTTATCACAATCACAATAATTTCCCTTACTATGAATTTCATAGTAACACACAGGGAAGTGTAAGTAAAAAACTGAAAAATACTGATACAAAACTAAACATCTGCAATACATACATCTTCAAACTTCAATAAATACAATGTTTAGTGACGTCATTCCTTTCTGATGGTTGGATTTATAAAAGTCTTGAGTCCCGAATTTCATTTGAACGTAGACAATGATTACTTGGTATCTTCAATTACAGAATCATTCATTATAGATCAACTATCATTATTTCAAACAGACTATCATCGGTTTGTTGTAAATTTATTAATGAGACATATGAGAAAATTAAATCAATATGCAGTTGGATAACTTTCCTCTAAGTTAAATCAAAATAGTGTAAGTATTTAAGGCTTACATTAATTGATGCAACTTTTAAACAGTTTTTGTAATGAGGAATATTATCAACATTTCCAATTACATATTTAAAAGTTTAGCTTTATTGAAAACAAACCCAGTAAATTTTTCCAATAAACTGGCAGTATAATCTAATTGTTCTCTTAATTCACAATTGCCAATATTTGGCTATATATATTAAATTAAAAAACTTACTAATTCATTTAGATCAAAAAGTTCATCTTCACTTCCTACTTCCTCAGTTGTTTGAATGACACAATAAATCTGTCAACATAAAATTACTTCTTAAGTAAGACCTATCTTACATAATTTAATTTAAATTTTAAAATTTAAAATTACTTTCTATGTTAATTTTTTTTTATGGATATTCTAAATTAAAAATTTCAGGGATATTACTCTAACTAGATAATATAATTAAACAAAAATATTCAGTTAAGTACTGATCATTTAGCTAAATCAAAACGATATTTTTATTAATAGCATATTATTTCTTACATTTCTTTTTTCCAGAAAATTTTATGGCAGTTTTTTTTTTCTTATTATTTCCTTACTCCAATTACCTTAGAGCTCCTGATGATTTATGGCTGTGATTTTTTTTTCTGCTTTTGCTATTTTTATTTGAAATTACAAATAATAATGTTCAATTATTTTCTAGTGTGAAATAATTATTGAGTGTTTAAAGATCCCACAATAATATTGGACATTAAAATACCTCAAACTTTGAGAAACTAACCAATGAAGAAGAAAAGAAAATATGGATGGCAATGAAATAGTTCTTATCCAAAAGAGAGAGAATGAGGCTCGAGTTCTTGATAGCTTGAGAAATTTAAAATATTATCCATTAGAACTACTTACTATATTGAAAAGTATAGAGCATCCATAGAAAGATACAAAATTTATTCCGGATTATGTGAAATTCTTGCAAATTATGATTTTTTTTCTGACAAAACAAATTAAAAAAAAGGGGGAGAAAAAAATATATATGGCTCTTGCTTTCTAAAACAAATATACACTTTACTTTTGACAAATGTACACTACAATATCATGAAGGAAAGAAGTTCATGACTTTGTCCTCCAAAACTAGTTAAACATCTTACAGACTTGAATAATATAATTTTAACAAAGAACATAATATTATTAATATTACATAATATTATGTAACTACTAAAATGTTATTTTTTACTTATTGTGTAAATACTCTTGATTGGTACTATTTTACTTTATATCGCTTTCCTATATCAACCTCTAGAGTAAAACCTCATCAGCCCAGAGGAGCATAATGGATCATTCGTATAAATAGGGTTGCCAAAGGCAAATAATTTTTAAATTCATCAAATATATAATTTTGACATACATTATTATAAATTATAAGATAAATTCAGATAATTTCTATATTTTAATTCAATGGTAATGCTATAGTAATTCCGAATATGACCATCAAAGTTGTCCATGGGGCTCAGATCTTTTATAATTTTAAATTTTGTGAAAAAAAGAAGTGATATTTCATAGCTATGGACGTGTCTTGATTAATATATTATATTTATTTGCTCCAAATAAGGCTCACCACCAATGCATGATAATATTGGATGCAATAGAGATAACAAATAAGTCTTCTGAACTCTTAAAGCATGTTTTACCAACAAGTTTCAACAGGCTCAGTCAAACCCCCTGACACGGGTCCTGACAGAGTTCCCTCTGGACTCCTCTCATCAGTCTGTCAGTGAGCTGGCCTAGTTAGGTGGCTCTATTAAGTTAGTCCAGACAATTTTTGGTCTTTGAAAAGAGATTTACTAGCCGCAAAATACAGAAGAAAATCATCAAAGGCTACATTCTGATTTAAATTATGGTAAGAAAGCAGATTAAATAAATTTGCTTGTTTTAACACTATTGTTCGAGGAACGAACATCAAACGCGATCTAGCGGCACACAGCTGAAAGCAGTAGCTCAATAGCGCTAGTTTCGTGACCGGAATAGACATGCAGATTGGCCAACTCTGGCAGGAAAAGAGTACATCCTTTTTCATTATAATTTTTCCAATTAATTCCATGGAGTAGAAAAAGAGGCATCCCGCGGGTGCGGGAGAAGAGAGGAAGATGGGAGCGGCCTGCAGAGTCAAAAAACACCAGGTAGAACTTCAACTTTAAAGAAAACCGCAGTGAATGAAATCATGCTCCGTCACAGATATTTCTTTCTTTAGTTTTTTTTTCTGAGCTCACTCTGAAAGCCGGAATGAATTTATTTCCTTATGTATGATTAATCAACAGAATAAATCAGTTCATTTTATTTTCTTATTTAGAGCATTTTGTACAGTCCACTCATTTTAACCTTAATCCATTGTAAATTAAATTCAGTACACAAATTATTCTATTGCAGACCATTAAAAGATGATGCAATAGAATAAACAGCTATATTATTTTTTTTATTTTGAAATTACACAAAATCCTTGCCCCTAAGACAAAAATCCTTTTCAAATTTGCAATCAGAGCACCAAATTCTAAAAGAAACAGCCATTGTAATTCATTTAACAGAAAAAAACTTAAATTTTGTTGTCGAGTGTTATCAAGTCCTTTACAAGGGAAATTACCCTTTCCAGTTCGAACAAAATAATTTGTCGAAGTCAAATAAATAATTTGATCTAACAAAAAATGTTCCTTAGTACCTACAGATACTCAACATTACACAATATAGGAAACATGATATTTTTAAATATGTATTATATTTGTTTATCTCAAGTTCATATTTATGACTGTTGAATAATAATTACTAGTTCTAATTTTATTGTATTGAAAGCCATTCTAAAAAGCCTTTAGTTAAAAATTAAATTATCTGTTTTAAATTTGCAAATCCTAGTTTAGGCTTGGATGACAATACAAATCAAGTGATTGAAGTTTTGATGAAACATTTTAGGGATATGAAATTATTCATAATAATTGATGAAGGTAAGATCTTAATCAAGTATAGTAAGGTGTGTATGATTTTTTACCTTTTGCTTGCCATATACTTTCTCTCTTATCGAACCTTTCTCTGCCAGTTCATCCAATGATTTTTGGATAACATTTTTACTGTAGGCATTGTGCAGATTTTGGAATATATCATTAACTGAATATGGGCGATTGGTTGACTGCAAATATTTCAAAACAGCCTCAGAGCACATAATAAACAATTTTTCAATCACATTAAGGTAAATCAAAGTACGAATGTTTCTAAACAAAACTATTGTAGATCAAATCAACCCGCGAAAATTGCACTAAATGAAGAGAGGTATGACGCCTATGTTTTAACAACAGCCGAGTTTAGTAGGGATCAAGAAGCAACGTCATTGGAAAAAACCAATCCGACAGAAGAGCGAGAAACATGTGAGCATTATTTTTTTGTGCCATCATCATCACAAGCACTACAAATCGGTACGATTTTCATCACATTTAGAAGCCGTGCCTACTATTTTTTGCATCGAAAAGCTGACCAAAAATCGAAACTGCAAACATTGATGATTAAAGCTTTTGTTGTGACCCAAAGCAGGTACATAGTTTTGTGGCAGCAACCCCATTTCAGATGACCTTATCAAACCGATGTTACAGTGATGAGTTTCAAGATCATTTCATCCGTCTTTGTTCTAGGAATTACCAAAGGTTATCAGATCTGCAGTGTTTTTTCTTGTATTAAAAGTGATTTTAATGGAAACAAGTATTATATTTGTGCCTGAGCAAGGCATGACATCTACATTTGAGAAATTTTCGTTTATTTCCTATTTTATTTTTTTATGCTTTTGCTACTTAGAAAATCCTTTAAAATTTAATGCATTTTTGATATAATCGAATGTTTAAGTAACTAGTTTAAGAAATGCATCAAATTTAAATTTAGTGGTACCTCAGAGTGTTTACATCAAAGAATATAATGTAACGTTTTCGCAAAAATAAGATAAAGCGACAATTAGTGTTAGCGTGTTCTTTCTTCTTCACTATAAGTACTTTTTTTTTTTTTTTTTTTTCAGTTTTTGACTCTTTAGTATTTTTTATGTCACCAAAAAAAAACAAGGGGTAAAAAGAGGAAGCTCGAAAATACTGTTCGATCCGAAATTCAAAAGTTTAGAAATAAAATATGTAGCAATTACGAAGTTCCCTTCTGGAAAATAACAATAATTCTAATATAGCTTAAGATCATAATAGTTTTAAGATTGTTTACAACAGGAAATAGCTTAAGTGTAACAATAGAGAAATCCGTTTTAAATGGATAATCAACACTAGTTGATATGAAGATTCTATTCGTACTTATTCATGGCAACGTAACTTAATCGATCTCAGCAAATGTTTTTGTTGATGCCGGTATACCGGTCACAGCTGATGAGCAGGAAGCAGAAGGCAGCCGAGATTATCCAGGAGTTCGAGGTGGACACTACCCCTAAATGTTTGTTAGAGTGTTTAGCTGTTCAAGCGTTCGTCGACGGCATCGGGATCGGAAATTTAGAGAGCGGTTACACTAAATTGCAGGTGGATGCAATTTAGTGTATTTGATCTACAGCATTGGAATATGAATCGGCATCTGAGATGTGCTGACTCCAGGTGGGCGATATCGACCCAATTCAAGACCCTCACATTGTGGTGCTAGCCTTTTTGGGACATAAAACCATCAGTCTTTATGAGGATGTCATCATCAACGTAAGAGGTATGCATGTATGAGACAGGAAGACTTTCGTCTGCTTAAGGGTGATAGGTGAGAAAGAGCTACCACCTTCCAGGTGGCGACTGAGGACCACTACAGGAGAAGCCACGGTTAGGGGAGGGTGAAGTAAAGATAAACATAGGCTCAAACTGTGTTTCCCACTTCACAAGTGGCTAATATAGAAGAAGATGTAGTTCTCGGCATGGACATAATGAACTCGTACAGCTTTCAAATAGACCTGAAATGGCAAGTTGTCAACGTCGGTGGCAGGATCTGTTGTTGCACATTGATAACACATTGAAAGCACACCCTCACACACCCCATTTTACTTAAGCCAAGAAATCAGGACCAGGAGGTTGGCAAAGTGCTCCTCATTCCTTCAGAGAAAGTTCTTATCTATCTTTGCAATATTAACGACTACCATCAATCAGTTACTATCAAGAAGGGCACTAAGGTGGGAAGTTTAGAACCAATAACTTCCTTGGAAACCAGGTGTCAAAGTAAAAGTAGCAAACAACTGAAAACCTTGGCAGCATGTTTGAAGGTTTGACCTGTAATTATCACAAAAAGAGAAGTGAGGGACTTGGCGAATCCTTATCTTCCTGTCTTTGGCACGGAATGTAGTAATCCATGGAGAACAAAGGAATCTTATTGATATGATAAAGAAGGAGAGCTATCCACTGACAAGAACTGATGACGCCCTTGACACTCTTGCCGGATCCAAACTATTTTCTACTCTGGATTTGAAAAGCGGACATTGACAAGTGGAGATGGACCCTTCCAACAAGGAAAAGACTACATTTACTGGGTCAGGACTGGCAGTTGACAATTTTACCGTTTGGTATATCTGCGAAGTTTCTGCAACCTTACAACGCCTGATGGAGAACATCCTACGAGGCTTAACGTTTAGACTATTTTTCCAAGTGGATGGAAGCATATGCCCCATCCAAGAGATGCTACCTTGCCTGACATAAAGGAGTTCATCACCCATTTAGCACAAGAGTTCCACTTGAACTACATTCTGATCAGGGGAGGAACTTCAAAAGCAAATGACTTAGGATATGAAAAACTAGGCATAAGGCATCCACAGTCTGATGAAATTATAGAACGGATGAACCAAACCCTCATCAGATTCCTTTCCAGGATGGCCTATGACCACCAGGAGGATTGGGACAGTCAGATCTGGTACTTTCTCATGACCTCTACTGACCTCAGTTTTGTCACCAAACCACATGAAATAGTTCGCAAGAACCTTCGCCTCACCAACGACATTATGGAGAAACACTACGATAGTAGAGCTGATTAGGGCAGATACAAAGAAGGAGACCTCTACAATCCATGGATAAAATGAGGATTCTGCCTAAAGTTACAGAGGAACTGGGAGGGGCTCTGCTGATAAAGAAGCAAATCAACGACATTATCTATAGGGGCTTCAATTATCCCAAAGGAATAATAGTCATCCGCTATAATCGCTTAACGCCATATGCAGGGAACCATCGTGAAGAAGAACTGGTGCAACAGATTCAAGAACAGATCTTCTGTCACGAAGGAGCAGCACTGTGTGGCAAAATAGACATTCAGGAGGAACATCTCTAAGGAGGGGGCTCTGGGATGTGAAACAAAAACAACAAAGATCATTATTTCTATACATTTAACAATTTCAAGAATTTCGCGGAATGGTTACAGTCATGATCAAATGTTTTATGCCTTTCTAGGTGGGCCCTTATTGGACTATAATATAAGAATTGTAATATATATAATATAATAAGAAGCGATCTTATTTTCTTAGTCTTGCCTTGAACATCAAAGCATATGGTTACTTTTGAGTCACTGGTAGTTGGTTATGAGAGAGGAGGTGGCATCTGAGAGTCAGAGAGGAATCATTTGGGCAGCCATATAAAGGTTTATATGAAATTGACGTTGTTCAACACTAAAAAAGTGGGAGTAGGGAGCTGAAAATGTTAATTTACTGATGTAAGGTAATTTTTTGTTCTTAATAAAAGTAAATTGGAATTTCGATATTCTTTTTCTTCTCTTCAATCCATATTGTGAACAGGTGTATAAATGTAATTAACAGGAAGATGTATTAATGACAGATAATAATTAAAGTCAAATTAATACCTATATCTGACCTTGTACTTAAGTTGAATTATTTTGTCTTTCATAAAAAGTCTATTAAATTATAGACCATTGGTAGTATATAAATTCCCAATGGTATATGCCCTTTTGACCAAAGCTCCTTACAAACATTATTACTAATTTGAGCTTTAACACATTCAATGCCCTCTAACAATAAGCATATGTTAAAGGGGGCCCAATGTTTTTTTTTTTTTGTTTATGCTTGTAAATAACACTTTAATAAATTAAATCAATCATTTTAACATCGATCATTTGAGCTTTAAAGGTTGTTTGTTTGACATTTTTGTATTATAATTTTGTCTCTAAAATTATTCAAACCCACAATTGTGGTCAAATATGGTGTTGTTTTAAAAAAAAAAATTTATTGAAATTTCAGAAAGATCCAGGCTAAAAGATACAAAATTTCATGGTAACGATAATATTTGTGCTATATTAATTCAATATAAAATAACTATTTCAAAATAAATGGATGGCCGCTTAGTTGGAAACATGTTGATTATATGTACAAATTTTATCAATTCTAGATATAACATTCAACCAAATTTTAAAATGTAGCTTACATGTGAATATGTTATAATTTTATAGCAAATAAAAAAATTGGAATATTTATATTATTTTTAGGCTATATTAGTAGAAGGTTAAATAAATGCAAGTCAAATAAAAAGGCATTTGAAGTATGTTATTAAAATACTTCCGTATTTTTCTCTTTTATTAAAAATGATTTATTATCATTATAACAAGATATTGTCATTCATATCTAAATTACATTAATAAATATATACCATATTTACATATACTAATACTTTAATAACTTAGCTCTAATATTGTATACTTAATAACTTAGCTCTAATATTGTATACAACTAAAATATATTGTATACTAAAATAACATTACATAAATTAAACATAAAATCAAAAGCAATAATGATCTAGAAAGCCTAAGGCACATATGATACAATCTTATACAAACACATTTTATAACAAATAACAGAAGACAAATAAGTCGACAATAATGCCTAACATATTAACATACAAATACTGTACAACATTAAATACTGTTTGTAAGTCTTTTTTCTTGTATTATTGTATTAACATATATAAACTTAAGAAAATGTAAAATTATTGTGATTTCTAAGAGCACCATGTTATTACACTACTGAAAAAATAAATTTTTAGATGAAAATGCTATTCAATAATAATTAAATAAAAAAGGCATTCATTAAAGAAAAAAACTTTTTTAAGATCGCAAAATCATTGAATTAAAGAATTTTTGAAACTATATAATTTACAAGAAATAGATTTTTTGTGATTACTTATTATTTTATTTTTAACAATAATTTAACAATAAGCAGATGTTTAAAATTGTAATTTATAAACACACACACACACACAAATATATGTACATATATCTATATCTATGTGTTTGTATATATGGTTACTGAAAAATATGATAATCTAATTATTATTGAATGGCTTTTTGACCTAATCATAACATAATAAATACAGTAAAATCATATTTGATTATTTCACAATAAATTAAGAATGCTATATACTTCTATACTATGTTAAGTGGGTTCGATTTATTTGGAAGCCTCTACCTTTCAAAATATGTTTTTTCCAAGAACTATTGAACATTTTTCATTAATTTTTATTTTATTCTGTTCAAAAGGACTTTGTTGATAATTTTTCATGCTTTTTGAGAGGATATTCACATAAGGAAAGTTTTGACACATTGTAGTTGGTACAAGTAAAATTAAGTTTTATGTTCGCATACATTAAATTCGCAAACTGTGCATAGACGTTTTTCGCAAACGTATTACTATGTGATCTGCCCTCTATGCAAAGTTTGTGAAAAACATAATTTTAAGTGTCACGACTACAATGTTTAAAGAATGGTTTAAACCAGAAAAATAATAGCTTAATTTTCACCATTTTTCTTCTTTCTGTTTATTAAATTATTATAAAACACTTCTCCAGACTTTTATTATTTTTTTCAGTATTTTTTAAATCTAAATCATTTAGAAAATATTTAGAAAATTTTCACTTTTCTTTATGTTCAGAAGTGTTTTTCTTTGGACTGGATAGGTTTTTAAAAAAATAAAAAATGCTTGAGGCATCCTTCATTTGAGTGTACTTGTTACATTAAAAAAGAGTTATGGCAAACCTTATCAAAAGACACAAAACTTCAACAAATATTTAGCACACTTCCACTGATAAGGTATTTATGCGGCTTTCACCAAACAACCAAGAAAGGCGTATACTTCCAGAAAAAAAAATGTAAGAAAAAAGCCATTTTTTGACCCTGAATTGATCGAACCCCCTTTAAGGTAGATAAAATAAAAATGACATGATTGAACAACATTATTTGTTAGGCCAACATTCAAACAGAGGTATTTAAAATTTTAATAACTGATATTTTTACATTTAATTAATTTATCTATACTATGTAATAATTAAAAAAAGGCTGAATCTAGATATAAAATTATTTTCTTGTCATTGAAAATAAATATACATATCTAACTATTGCATTCATCACAAGTAAAATAGTCTATGTTAAATTTTATAAATTTATGAAAATATAGCAGTTACAACACTGCAAATATGTTACTACTGTACTTTGGTTTCTAGAAAGGTGTAGTGTAGTCAGAATTAACTGTTTTTTATTCTATAGTAATGATTGTAATTGAGGAAGAATAATGAACATTGTATTCAACATTTTTTTTTTTCTAGCCAAACATTATTCCATAACTACAATCATAAGAATAAAGTTCAATAATGACATACATCATTCCCACAATATGGAGGGCACCATGATGGTTAAAAATAAACATTTAAAATTTTGAAAATCATGTTAAATTAGTCAGTCTTAAAAAAGAAAAAAAAGAAATGTGGGTGCAGGAATGCTTTCTTCGAAAAGATTTAAAAAGTTAAAAAAACTGATATTTCAAAATTTTACCCCTAATAGACTGTTTAATAACACTTTTAAAAGATAAAATACATTTTTTTGTAAAGCTTCATCCGATTCTGCTATATAAGCAGGAAAATCAAATTTGATAACGATAAATCAGGAAATGACAAAATTATGATAAAAAATCTGTAGTTACATAAAATAAATAATCAATTTCACAATCTACTCTTATAAATGATTAATTCATTCTGAATAATTTAAAAATTATCCTCTCAATATTTTATAGTTAACAACTTGAAGCAAAAATTTAAACTTTGTGCCTAATTTTCAAATCGATTACTTTATTATTATTATTATTACCCATTAAGGAACTATGAGGTATTACTACTTGTCTAATATTTTTTAATTAACATAAAATGATGTTAATTTGGAACATTATCTTCAACTCTGCTATTGATACTCATTGAGCAACGACACGATGAATCATTATGAGAACACAGGGATTCATCAACTAGGGCAATACATTCTGGTGAATGTCTTCTCGGAGGATTAGGAAATAAGCGACTACCAAACACAGGAGAATTTCCAATATTAGTTTCTGATATCCTTTGTGTATGTGGTTCTTGAATCTCTTCATAATGATGACGAAGAAGGCCATCTGGATTTGTATAACGTGATTGGTATTCCCCTCCATAGTAGTGAGGATTATTACACCTATCAACAGGTTGCTTGTTACCATTTATTTCTGTAAAGTTGTCTCTGGGTGGCGGTCTTCGTTCATTGAATCCTATTGGCTCAGGAATAGTCTCATATTGGGCATCGGGTGCCAAGAAATCTGGAGACCCCCAAGGAGAATCAGCCTGACCAACAGAGTCGACAGACATCTGTGAAAAGTCTTCAGTTGCCTGTGAGAGGTCCATTCTGTTCCTATGAGACCTGGTGAACAAATAAAATTTTAATTTGGTGTAGCCAGAAATTTCCAATCTTGCTATAGATAAAAAGATTGTATATTGTACTAAAGAATCATTTAAATATTTAATAATTTACCTAGTAAGATTGTTGCGTCTGCTGAAACTAACTAGCTCTGGATCATCTTCTTCAGAACCATCTTCGGCTACTTCTGAGTCGGGAGATGCCCTCTCTTCTGGGATATTTGGAAAACGATGGTTTGTCTTTGTTCTATCCTGTGGTTCGTCATAGACTAATGAATCATTTCTGATTGAACCATTGCAACAACTGCTTACATCCGCAAAATATACTTCAGATTCTGATAATTCAGGACGCTTTTCTCTAAGATATTTCACCCTTGGAGAAAACACCTAAGAACATATATGTATGTTTAATTATTTTGGTAAATTATTTAATGGCATTTAATTAAAAAATATTGCTAATATTTCTGATAGAATTAGTTAAACAAAATAATTGATTAGCTTTATAATTAGCCATTCAAATTGCAAAGAAATGTAACTGAAATCATAAACAGTGATGACAAAGTGAGATTCCAAGCTAAACATATACAATAAATAAATGAATGAATAAAGGATTCAGCCACTAACACATACCCTTTATAAAAAATGTAGTAAAGCCTAGAGAAAATATTAGGACATGCCATGTGTGATTATACAGTACCTGACTATCTTCAGCAGGATTGATGGAAGGATGTTGCCGACGAGGGGAATTAGGATCTGAGTAAGGAGGCGGAGGTCCCCATGGGCTAAGCCCTGAAACCGTGGCCAGCCCAGCAGTTCTGCCAACTGTTCCACCTTCAGAGAAGCCATACTGGGAGTCAGCTCCACTGCTCTGTCCTTCACGTGAGCATCTTCCATCTCGACTGCTCCCCCTTCTGCAATTTATATGTCAATAAATTAACTAAATAAAACAGAAGAACCTGCATAAATAAGAATATTTACAAATAAAGTTATATTCAAACAGTAATTATTAATAATTCGAGTCATAAAAATAAAAGATTAACTTTTTTAAACAAAAACAATGAACTTATTATATTCACCTCACTTTAATAATATATATATACAGATGTGTTATAAAGTATAAAAACAAAATCCAGCAATTTCACACATCAAAGAAAACAACAATTGAATTAAAATAAATCATTAGTCATTGAATAATATGTTTTAATTAATATCTATACCTAAAATATCTCCATGCATGAAATATCCTTTTTTGGCTCTTAGTCAAAGAGGTAAATAAGAGACTAGCCGATTAGCAGTCAGTGAGTTAGTAGTTCAGAAATTTTTAAGGGAAGAAAAAGAAAATTGTGATGAAAATAACTGACAAACCTTGGTTCTTGATGCTGGCGTTGGTCACGAGACCAAGGTAACCTCCAGCCCCAACCAGTAGAAACTGGCTCAGGATTTGGAGAGTAAAGGTTTCCTATTCTTCCACCTGTCCACTGTCTAATAGAATCAAAGAAAATAGATTCTTTTAGAGAAAATAGTTTCCAAAATAAACATTTAATATTTAATTAATGTAAAATTGTAAGTAGACAGTACCAACTGGCTTGGTTAGAGTCAATATGAGACAATAATTATTTTTTGCAAAACAAAAATATGGCCCTCTTTGCGAAAAACCAGTGGGATTAAAATCATAAAGATATGAGGATATTAGGAATTGTATTGTTTATTTCTGAAAAAATAAAGTTTAATTAGTTTTCAAATATAATATATATATATTTGCAATTTTCAGTTGTCTAATTTATTGATTGGTATAATTAAATAATTGTAAATCATTTTCAAAAGAATAAATATATCTGTTAATAGATAATTTATTTTTTGAAGTCCAAACATTCACATAAAATAGTACTATAGAGTTGAATTTTTTATGCTCATAATAGGTAATTATAATTTATCAAAGCAAAAAAATATAAAATCAAAGATTTAAATAAAAAGAAAGTAACATTAATTATTCATTAGCCTTAATAATACTGTACAATATAAAGTATATTGAATGTTACTGTATTATATGTATACCAATATATATTAAAATGTAATATGTTATTAATCAACTTCCATGGGTACCTACATAAAGCCATATCCCATGTTAGCAACTTATTCATGTAACAAAAATTTAAATTATTGATTTGCTATATGGTGACAAAATTGACTGAAAATGTATTAATTAATCTTAACTACTGTAATTTTTAATATATAATTCAAAAGAAAAGGTGTAAACCAAATTTAAACTATATTTTCTATCAGTATCTCTCAGTACCTGTAACAGTTGTATACAAATTTAAGTAAGCGGTTCATTAGTCAATGACTAATGATTTATATATTAAAAATTTAATTAAAATAAAAAATATATTTGAACAAAAACAAAAATATTAGTATGAAAATTACCTGTTTTCAAATGTCGAGTCAGTAGCTTGAGGGTAAGAAAACTGTTGTGAGCAAGCACAATGACTGCACCTTTGGGGAGGGGATATTACGGGTTGGTTTCTTGGCTGGCCGTAAAGGTACCTGCAGCGTAATTCCAGCTGCTCCCAGTACATTTTCTTTCTCTCATGGCTGTAATGAAACTAAGTTTTAGTTTATAAAAAAAATGCTATATGACAGAAAAAGTAGTCAGAGACAGTCAACAATTTATGACTTATAGCAGCAAGTGATATCTTAATTTACACAAGATATCACCTAGAATGTCGAACATGGTCTGTAAAAAGATCAGATTTATTACATTGAATGTTTTCATATTTTCAACAGTTTATATTCTTAAGAGGAATGTGGAAACGGTGGCTTTGTAAATTTAATATTTTTACATTCTCCTTAAGATACGTTCAAAAATGTTTTAAAAATATTGAATAAGTGATGGTTGACCGTATATTTAATAAATATAAGCATAGTCCGGGGTGGCAGTAAAAAAGTATAATACAAATACTAATTCTACAAATAGTATTAAACTATTTTATTGTAGCCAATGTTTCGACCCAACAGTTTCACGGCTAAATGAACGAGACAGACGAAAAATTATAAATACATAGAAAAAAGAATATGAACTAAATAGATAACTTATAGAGGTCTGTAAACATATAATATACACTAACAAGACATTATCTGGCTATTAACATATTGTTTTAAAAATATGTTTACCCTATATGTTGAAAAGGAATGAAATGTATAAATAGTATAGATTCAGAAATCAATGATATAAAATATAGTGAATACAAACCTAAGGAGTTGATAAACAAGCATACAGCAGAAAATGCAGACAAGAATACCAATGACTGATAAGCCAAACATTGCTCTTAGACATGAATAAAGGGCTCCATGGATTACTTCACAATTTGGAGTTGAATTAAACACATAATGAGCACCTGAAAAAAATTAATAATAGTGTTATTGATTCATAAGATTTAAGATGTTCAGAAATAAATTTATTCATTAAAACATTAAAGAAAAGGGAATTTCTTTTGTATTGAGTAGAAATAAAAATATATTTTAAAATACCCAGGTCACAGAAATACTTTCTTAGAGAAGCTTTAGATTGATCTCAAAAATAATTTACTGAAATTGAATGTAACAAAATAGGTTCAAAATTAAGGGTGTTCCTAGGTCAAGCAGAAACAGTAACTGGCTTACATCTATGTCTCTTACAGAATATAAAACCAATTGGGCGTCAAGAAATTAATCAATGTAATTCAACATTAAAATAGAATCAAGTGTTGAAAATATTTTTTACATGGATTCATTAGTTATATAAATTCATTATTGTACCCTCAGAAGGAATCTAAACTGCATACATCAATAAACAATGTAAAATAATAAATATGAATGTAAATAAATATAATTACCATCATCAGGTCTCTGTCCTTCTTTAGAGAGAAGTATTGAATAACAGGTACAAGTTAGGGTTTTTGTAGTGTAGACACACTCTCGAAGTGATTGTAAACGACTCATGTGAATGACGGTTGTTGTCACAGTCACCATAATACATGTCCCAGCGCACATCAAACAGCAAACCCCACATACTTTAATCTATTGTACAAAAATGAATTAAGTTAATTAATTATTTTTTAACTAATGAAAAACAATGAAATAACAATTTAAAATATAGAATTTAATAAGTTTTGTAATTGAAACATTTTTTAAACTACAATATTCTTTATGAGAACTTATATATGATAATAAGCTCTGATCTTAAGATTAGTAGGTTCAAATCCGTAAAATTCTTAAGCAGTTAAAAGTAATTACTCACCAATAATGCATATCTATTTTTTCTTCTTGCTAGACACATAATCCCAAGACCTGTCAGTAATAACTGTAATAAGATTATAATTAATTTATTGATTTTCAAAACACATAATAGTAGATTACAAAAGTAGATGTAAAAAAATAAAGTATACAAATAGGTTTAGATTATATCAACCTACCATCGCTGCAGGTATGTAAGTAGGTATGGTTTCAAAGTAGCCTAATGAAGAGGTGTATGACCTGAGGATAACATAAACCCCGAGGAAGAGTCCCCCAAGTAGTGAAGCAAGTCCACCGCATACAGAGCAGAGGAATACATACTTCCTTAACCCTAAACATAAAATAATGCTTTTTTAATGAGAAAGAAAATTAAATTAAAAATCAAGTAAATTTATTCTAATTATGTTCTGTAAACCAAATCTTTAATAAGATGAAGCCAATCAACTAATACAAAATTTTCCAATTAACACGAACCAAATGCAATATAAGATCAGATTAACTGAAAAAATTCCTGAAAGTCAAGTAGTCCATCAAGATGATTCCTTCTCCATTCATAAGGTTGGAGTGACCTTCATTTATAGAAGAAATAAAAACAAACTCCATGCTGCTGCATGGTGTGGTTCTTCGCTTCCTTAATAAGATGGTTGGCCATAAAATGAATCAAGAAGGAGATGAACAGGAGTAAGTAAGAAATCATAAAAGTAATTATTTAAATTCAACGTTTCATTAATTTATTTAACATATTCAGAAAAAAATAGTATTTCGTATATGAGTTTGAAGCTCTTTTAATTGTTTGTTTAACATCACTTTATGGCACTAAGGCTGATAAAAGCTCTTTCAAACTCTTTAGTTTACATTTTGTCTCAAGTTTCACCCCTGATTTTAGGACAATTATGAACAGACATAAAATATAAATCATTAATTAACATTGTAGGTAATTTTTATATTAAAAAATAGGAACAAAATAATTATTTTCAAGTAATAAAAAACTTCAAAGAGTTTTTTCCCAGCTACCAATGGAAATTAGTAATAGATGAATATGTAAACGGAAATCGGTAGCTATCTGTACTACAACTCTCCTGAAAAGTGAGTGATTCATAGGACCTAGCAATCTTTAAAAAAAATAAACATTTTACCTATCTACTAGGAATTATATCCATCTAAATTATAATTGAGACTTACATAAGGAATGACATGAGAAAGAAAATTAAATTAAAAATTAGTAATAAATAATTCCTACAATCATATTAAGTATATTTATATGATATAAGTAATACTATAAGTACTAAAATATATGTTATTTAAAATTTATTCAAATAAGAATAAGTATGATGAGAAAAAGAGATTGGTTTATACATAAATTACGCATTCTAAATCAATTCCCATGAGGGTAGATCACCGCAAAATCGTATTAAAAACACAGCACATGATGAATGTAGATGCCCTAATTAGTTGTACAAATTCCGAAAAGATAGGAAGGTGACCTGTAACAGATTACTCACCGGAGTATGAGGGTGACCTGTAAGGCGGTGCCGAGTAACCGACGAATTGCATCACTGGGTTACCGTCCATCGTTGGGATGCATTCATCCATCATCCTTTATCATATGCTGATAACAGCGATCTTCAGGAGTGTCAGTTACCCTCGAGGGGCTGGGCGGGAAAGTTTTTCAACGATTAGCTAAATTATCACTTAAAAGTTAAAGGTTCACATCTTGGCAGGATCAATTTATCGGTCATCTTCCGGAACCTTCCTGGGCAGCCCTTCCCTCTTGGTTGAAAGCAAGAAGCCAAAAAAGTGGGCCGCCAACAGCATCGTTAACTGGATGCAGCTGAAGAATTAAGGAAACCCCTGCCTTGAGATGCCCTTCACCCACTCACTCACTGGTCGATATTAGTCCGCGCAAACGTATAGATGCCCATCGATGTTTCACAAACATCGAGTTCAATTTTTAATTCGATTCGTTTCGTAGAATTCTTGCGACAGGAATAAAAAGCTTGAGGACATGTGGATTACGTGATGAGGAATCATCTTCCAACTGAATATGAATGTAGAAGAAGGGCTCATTGTTTCATCAAAATCATTAATAATATTATAATTTAAAATGAATCATTTTAAAAAACATTTCTGCTCTTCATCCAATTTATATTTTATTAGCAATGTGAAGTTGTTTATATGGGTTTGTAAGAGAAAAAATATAAATTTAATTTATTGATGTATTAAGAGTTTTTGTTAGCTCATATATTAGTAACCTATCTCAGAAAAACGAAGGATTGTAATTTAAATTTATAAGAATAAACTATTAAATAATTTATTTTTTGAAGAGAAAAGATTTGGCTCCACCGGGAGTCGAACCCGGGTCTCCTGCGTTACATGCGAGGATGCTAACCACTACACCACAGAGCTCGGCTCAAGGCAGAGCAAATCCTTCCTCTTCACTGATACCTACTCCCCCTATCTCACAATTTCAGGTCAGCCACAATTTAAGATTGGATTAATTAAAATAATTTAAAAAAAATTGACTTAGGTCAATAAATATCGTAAATTGGACAAAACTTGTCCACCTCCCGCTACTACTCACAAAACTTGTGAGGTAGGGGGAGTAGGTATCAGTGAAGAGGAAGGATTTGCTCTGCCTTGAGCCGAGCTCTGTGGTGTAGTGGTTAGCATCCTCGCATGTAACGCAGGAGACCCGGGTTCGACTCCCGGCGGAGCCAAATCTTTTCTCTTCAAAAAATAAATTATTTAAAAATAATTTAAAATTGGTGGTCAGCCACAATTTAAGATTGGATTAATTAAAATAATTTAAAAAAAATTGACTTAGGTCAATAAATATCGTAAATTGGACAAAACTTGTCCACCTCCCGCTACTACTCACAAAACTTGTGAGATAGGGGGAGTAGGTATCAGTGAAGAGGAAGGATTTGCTCTGCCTTGAGCCGAGCTCTGTGGTGTAGTGGTTAGCATCCTCGCATGTAACGCAGGAGACCCGGGTTCGACTCCCGGCGGAGCCAAATCTTTTCTCTTCAAAAAATAAATTATTTAAAAATAATTTAAAATTGGTGGTCAGCCACAATTTAAGATTGGATTAATTAAAATAAACTATTAATGTTACTACAAATCTAAGTAAAAAAGATTTAAGGAAAAAAAAAAAAAAAATGAGTTTACAAACTATTACAGTCAACCTCGATGTGTCGAACTATGATTACTCGACCAGAATTCGTGTGTATGTTTCTATATACTGCTGCGCCAAACGGCAATTGCCATTTCGATGAAACTATCGGTATATTACTTCTGGGCGTGGACTATTTGGGAGGTTATATGATCGTAATATAAGCGAACTCCCATCGCCTTGTTTTCAGCTGACCATATTTATTAAATCTACTTCCGCTCAATCTGCAGAGCTAAATAAACCCCAAAAAAGGTCCTTTTGTGTTAAGATCGGGGCTTCAATAAACGGTGCCATAGTGAACACGCATTTTTTCCTTCTAAAAGCCCAATGAAATTATTCCCCGAAAAGTTACTCAAAAAGGAATTAGGACGAATATACAATAAAACATAATTCGCGAGCAATTCAAAAAGGATAAAAATTTCCTTGGCTCTGGGGTCATGGCCCCCCAAATATTTTGGCTTTTCATATCGTTTTGTATTTTTAAGCAAATAATGCAATCAGCTGGTTACAATGCCCTCTACATAACACTTACGGTGGTTTAAAACGCAGTCCTTCTTAATACACCGTAATAATCACGTTAAAAACGGTGCTGTCAGACAAGTGATTATAAGACCGAAGGGTCATGACACCCCCCCAAATTTTGTGCAGGATCCGCCCCTGTATTTATTACATTTATTGTAAGATTTAATTTTATTTTCAATAACATGTATATGAAATATATATTAATAGAAAGTATTGCAATTTAGAAAGCTTAGCATTTAAGAAATAATAATATTTAGTTTATTAAGTGTTAAAGGAAATATCGAGCAGGCAAGAATTACTAATTTCAGCTTATCTACCGCTAACTATCGGTTTCTATGGCAATTAGTAAAAACTGTCTTAAAATTAAATCAAAACTTAAAGAAATTCAAACAATATTTTTAATCTCATTTTATAATTGAAAACAAAGAAAACTATTGAGAAGCTGAAAAGTTATTTTTCAGAGAAGGCGAAGTGCGTGCTGCTCAAAATGTTTATCAATAGGAACAAAACTTATGGCAATTCACAACCATTGATAAATAACATTCACTGTCATCACTATTTCCTGAGCTATTGGTTTAAACAAAGAAACAATAACTGTCACTACCTCAGAAAAATAAAATGCCGTATCAGCGCACAAAATTTATGGATTCATAGTAACGATATATCGACGACAAACTCGATTGATATTTCTACGTTCCCCAATAAAAAATGTTTATCTAAAAAAATTCAAACGAATTTCGGGAAGTACGGGGGTGATAAAATTTTCTTGGTCGCCACTGTATGAACTACTAATGACATCCACATTGAAATTGAATAAATAAAAACAATCGTTATTGAGAAAAAGGTTTGGGATCCCTTCTATAAAGTATCTATGATATGAGCTCCTTGATGCAGCATTTAAGAGCGCCAATTAAAAAAATAATGTTTATCTTTAGTCAGAGAATGGAGGGTGGTAGGTGAAAATTGTGTGAAGCGCGGATCGCACCAGACTTTTTTGTTTGTTTTCAAAACAGTTGGAAATATCAACGGTATGTTAAAAAAAAAGACAATGTTTTTTCATTGGTAATTAGTAAAGGAAGTTGGTGTCGGGACACGATTATGTACATGTGATAGATTTGAAGATAAGGCTACGCCTTGAAATTTTATTTAGCTTCCTCATATATGCATTTATAGAACATTTTCTTCTTTTGGAGTTTTCTCCCATTTTTCAATGAGCCTGGGGGGAAATATTACTTCCTTGACCGAACACTGCTGCTCACGGTCTTTTTTTTATTATAATATTTAAAAATATAACTAGAACATCTGAAATATAAATTTCCGCTCAATATTTTGCTCTTAAGCATGTTGAAGATCATCTTTCCAATTAAACATCTCCTCTGCTATATTTTTTACACCAAAAAGACGCCTATTGCCGCTTATCTGTCTAAACTTTTTTGCAAATTATATTCGATAAGATTACATAAGGAAGTTTCATAATAATAATAAGGAAGTTAAATTGGCAAAAGTTGGAGGAGTACTTAAGTAATTTCCAATGACGGGGTTCCCACATTCATATTGACGACATGCATACGTACACATTAACTTATTTTTTAGTTATCAGAGACAGAGCAGAATATTTTCAAATCTGAAATAATGTTAGATTGACTGTAACTCACTCTTCTTGGTGAGATGTGCCTCCATGTGGGACTGTGGGCACTGCAGCGGCCTGGGGGGCAGCTGGGGCGGGGGGCCCTCGGCCTTCCTCCTCACCCCTGACCGCAAGATCTCGTCGCCGTGGGGCCGCTCCTCGCACTCCATCTTGCTATTATCACCTCACCATTTTCTGAAATTTTAATTTAAATTAAACAATTATAAAATTCCAATTAACCAAGGCTAAAAATAAAACTTGATATAACAAAAAAAGACTTGGAAACCTTCATTCTTTCAAACATTGTAATTTGTATTTAAGAGTTATGTTAAGTCCATTTTCTTAGATTGTACATCGAATTTTTTCGGAGTTGTTAGCATACTCTCTCCATTTGCTTAATCTGTATTAGGACACTTATATTATGATGTAATCGTGGAACCCTTTCTTTGGCGGACTTTATAAGACGTGAATGAGGGATCCAAGGAATTATTTAAAAAGATTCCCTTTCTGAGATCCAAGTGGTGCCGCATGGGTTCATAGAAGACAGTTTGAAGTTAATTAATTAATTAGATTATTTGAATTTAAAAAAAGAGAAGAATAAAGTGAATCCTGAATAGTTAAAAAATCTGGTGCGTGCGCGCAACACACAACTTTCACTTACCAACTTACTTAGATAAGAAATTTACGTGTTTTGTTAAATATCATTTCCCAAAGTCACACATTTTTCTACCTTCATATCTTATTTTTATTACTCGTTAAAGCCGTTTTTGAGTAAATAAAAAACCCCGTGAAAATGATACAAAATTTATTAAGTAAAGCCCCCCCTTCGGTTGATCAATTTTGATGAAATGTTGGCTATCACATATTTGGCATATACATACATCAAATACCCAGTTTGGTCACAATCGTGAAAGCCGTTTTTGAGTAAATAAAAAAAGCACGTAAAAATAATCCAAAATTTATTAAGTAAAATGCCCCCTGCGGTTGATCAATTTTGATGAAATTTTTACAGACATATCTCGGGCATATAAATAGATCAAATACTAAGTTTAATCAAAATTGTTAGAGCCGTTTTTGAGAAAATCAAAAAAACACATGAAAATGTTACAAAATTTATTAAGTAAAGTCCCCCCTCCGATTAATCAATTTTGATGAAATTTTTACAGTCATATCTCGGGCATAAAATACATCAAATACCCAGTTTGATCAAAATCGTTAAAGCCGTTTTTGAGTAAAAAACTCTTGAAAATGGGACAACATTTATTAAGTAAAGTCCCCCCTCCGGTAAATCAATTTTGATGAAATTTTTACATTCATATCTCGGGCATAGCACCAAGATACTCTGCTGCTCTAACTCATTATTTCCAGAACAGGTAGGGTATGCAAGGATCGAGTTATACATATTTCTTAACCGTGCTCATATTGCATTAAAATTACTTTTATCTGCAAAATTGCTCGAGTTGTTTACGTCGGCGTATAACTCTACCCCCTTCCCAAGAAATGTTGATGCTCTCCTTTTATATAAAAACAAAAAGAAGTGATAGTAAAAGTTAAATTACATACTTTTAAGTTAAGTTAAATTACATACTTTTAAGTTGACTTAAATTACACTTTGTTTTTTATATTTCGGGTTTTATCCATTGTTCCCAGATCCGACATTTCTCACAAATTAAAATGCCACTGGGTGCGTGAGGTCCGTCATCCTACTGGAAGCGACTTCCACAGATAGGGAGTAGGACTCCAATCAAGTACTTTGATATCGTTTACCTGGATGTGAGTACCCGTCAGCAGTTTTTGTCCATGGGCAGATGCTTCGGGGAAAGATATAAGATCCTCGTGAACGATTTCAGAGCAGAATTAATTTAATTCTTCGACTTAGACCGATTTATCTCTCTTCTTAAATCCTATAGACCATGGACTATGGGTGGGAAAGACACTGAGAAATGGACCCCAACAGGTTTGGTTATAGAGCTATGAATAATCTGCCGCTGCACCATGGATACCATGATTTTTAGGAACGTCCATAAATATGGCCCTTAAAGCAATGTAAGATTTTAGCAACCCCCTCAAAGCTGTCTGTGCTCCCGCCAGGGTTATATACGAGTATGCCTCTGTAAGAAGACCAGATCACGCGGGCCTAGATCTCAGTTGGTCTACGATGCCACCAACTGAAATGAAAAAATGTAATAAATGGATAAATAAAATAAAAATTTATTTTAAGCTAATATCGTTGTTTTCCACTCGCATATAAGTAATATGTTTGTGTTACTTTTGCTATTTCACTTCAAATCAAATGCATAAATTCATTCAAATCAAATTGCATAAATTCATTGAAAAAAAAATCTGGTGCGATGCGCGCAACACACAACTTTCACTTACAAACTTACTTAGATTAGAAATCGACGTGTTTCGATAATATGTAAACGCCAATCCTCAACTTCACACATTTTTCCAAATTTAAGTATATAATTATATTTGTATATATCTCTATAAGTTATAGAGTATTTGTATAGTATATAGTTCTCAGCACTTTTCGATTCATTATTGCTAATTTTTTATGAAGGGACTAATTTCATCAACAGTCGAGTTTTCAAAAATTTATTATGAAACAAAAGTTTCTAGACTAAAATATACCTAAATTAATTATAGACTATTATCTGATACCATATTTTTACACACCTGCGATGCTTCAAAAATTTGAGCATCACGTATTCACTCTCTTAAGTAAAATTGATCTTTTTATTAATAAATAAAAGTTTTTATTTTCATTATACGGTTAATAAAATTTTGGCTGTCACATATATATACATCAAACACCAAGTTTGATCAAAATCGTTAAAGCCGTTTTTGAGTAAAAAAAAAAAAAAAACACGTAAAAATGGGACAACATTTATTAAGTAAAGTGCCCCCTCCAATTGATCAATTTCGATGAAATTTTGACTGCCACATCGCGGGCATATACATACACTAAATACCGAGTTTGGTCAAAATCGTATCAGCCGTTTTTGAGTAAATAAAAAAAACACGTGATAATGAGACAACATTTATTAAGTAAAGTGCCCCCTCCGTTTAACCAATTTTAATGAAATTTTGGCTGTCGCATCGCGGTCATATATATACAGCAAATACCAAGTTTGATCAAAATCGTTAAAGCCGTTTTTGAGTAAAAAACACGTGAAAATGTTACAAAATTTATTAAGTAAAGTCCTCCCTCCGGTTAATCAATTTTGATGAAATTTTTACAGTCATATCTCGGGCATATAAATAGATGAAATACTCAGTTTAATCAAAATCGTTAGAGCCGTTTTTGAGAAAATCAAAAAAAACCTAAAAAGTTATTAAGTAAAGTACCCCCTCCCTTTAAGTAATTTTGATGAAATTTATGCTGTCACATCGCGGGCATATACCTACACTAAATACCCAATTTCAGGATCGCACGGTTTATAGTTTTTGAGCTAGTCTGTTCACATACACACACACACACACAGACACACACACACACACAGACCATTTCGCGGGACTTGGTCATTTCGACTCAGGGGACCCCAAAACGTGTATTTCCGTTGAAAACCGGAAGTCGAATTTTTTCACGATCGCAATACTTCCACTTACTATATATTTCATATATAGGTAAGTGAAAGTAAAAATACGTGAAAATGTTACAAAATTTATTAAGTAAAGTCCCCCCTCCGGTTAATCAATTTTGATGAAATTTTTACAGTCATATCTCGGGCATATTAATAGATGAAATACTCAGTTTAATAAAAATCGTTAGAGCCGTTTTTGAGAAAATCGAAAAAAACCTAAAAGTTATTAAATAAAGTACCCCCTCCCTTTGAGCAATTTTGATGAAATTTTTGCTGTCACATCGCGGGCATATACCTACTCTAAATACCCAATTTCAGCATCGCACGGTTTATAGTTTTTGAGCTAGTCTGTTCACACACACACACACACACACACACACACACACACACACACACACACACACAGACACACACACACACACACAGACCATTTCGCGGGACTTGGTCATTTCGACTCAGGGGACCCCAAAACGTGTATTTCCGTTGAAAACCGGAAGTCGAAAATTTTCACGATCGCAATACTTCCACTTACTATATATTTCATATATAGGTAAGTGAAAGTAAAAATATATCATATACATGCAGAAGCCAGCACTATCCAGATAAATATTTCTTAGGCAATTTTTTAATTAGAAAATAATGGGGGTGAAAATCGTGTTTATTTCGAATATTACATACATATTTTTTTGAGTCTTAGTAACACTGCTATTTGAAATCGATAATCTTAATATTACTTTCACTTACCTATATAAGAAATATATAGTAAGTGGAAGTATTGCGATCGTGAAAAATTTCGACTTCCGGTTTTCAACGGAAATACACGTTTTGGGGTCCCCTGAGTCCAAATGACCAAGTCCCGCGAAATGGTCTGTGTGTGTGTGTGTGTGTGTGAACAGACTAGCTCAAAAACTATAAACCGTGCGAACCTGAAATTGGGTATTTAGTGTAGGTATATGCCCGCGATGTGACAGCAAAAATTTCATCAAAATCGCTCAAAGGGAGGGGGTACTTTATTTAATAACTTTTTACGTTTTTTTCGATTTTCTCAAAAACGGCTCTAACGATTTTGATTAAACTGAGTATTTGATGTATTAATGTGCCCGAGATATGAATGTAAAAATTTCATCAAAATTGATTTACCGGAGGGGGGACTTTACTTAATAAATGTTGTCCCATTTTCAAGAGTTTTTTACTCAAAAACGGCTTTAACGATTTTGATCAAACTTGGTATTTGCTGTATATATATGACCGCGATGCGACAGCCAAAATTTCATTAAAATTGGTTAAACGGAGGGGGCACTTTACTTAATAAATGTTGTCTCATTATCACGTGTTTTTTTTATTTACTCAAAAACGGCTGATACGATTTTGACCAAACTCGGTATTTAGTGTATGTATATGCCCGCGATGTGGCAGTCAAAATTTCATCGAAATTGATCAATTGGAGGGGGCACTTTACTTAATAAATGTTGTCCCATTTTTACGTGTTTTTTTTTTTTTTTTACTCAAAAACGGCTTTAACGATTTTGATCAAACTTGGTGTTTGATGTATATATATGTGACAGCCAAAATTTTATTAACCGTATAATGAAAATAAAAACTTTTATTTATTAATAAAAAGATCAATTTTACTTAAGAGAGTGAATACGTGATGCTCAAATTTTTGAAGCATCGCAGGTGTGTAAAAATATGGTATCAGATAATAGTCTATAATTAATTTAGGTATATTTTAGTCTAGAAACTTTTGTTTCATAATAAATTTTTGAAAACTCGACTGTTGATGAAATTAGTCCCTTCATAAAAAATTAGCAATAATGAATCGAAAAGTGCTGAGAACTATATACTATACAAATACTCTATAACTTATAGAGATATATACAAATATAATTATATACTTAAATTTGGAAAAATGTGTGAAGTTGAGGATTGGCGTTTACATATTATCGAAACACGTCGATTTCTAATCTAAGTAAGTTTGTAAGTGAAAGTTGTGTGTTGCGCGCATCGCACCAGATTTTTTTTTCAATGAATTTATGCAATTTGATTTGAATGAATTTATGCATTTGATTTGAAGTGAAATAGCAAAAGTAACACAAACATATTACTTATATGCGAGTGGAAAACAACGATATTAGCTTAAAATAAATTTTTATTTTATTTATCCATTTATTACATTTTTTCATTTCAGTTGGTGGCATCGTAGACCAACTGAGATCTAGGCCCGCGTGATCTGGTCTTCTTACAGAGGCATACTCGTATATAACCCTGGCGGGAGCACAGACAGCTTTGAGGGGGTTGCTAAAATCTTACATTGCTTTAAGGGCCATATTTATGGACGTTCCTAAAAATCATGGTATCCATGGTGCAGCGGCAGATTATTCATAGCTCTATAACCAAACCTGTTGGGGTCCATTTCTCAGTGTCTTTCCCACCCATAGTCCATGGTCTATAGGATTTAAGAAGAGAGATAAATCGGTCTAAGTCGAAGAATTAAATTAATTCTGCTCTGAAATCGTTCACGAGGATCTTATATCTTTCCCCGAAGCATCTGCCCATGGACAAAAACTGCTGACGGGTACTCACATCCAGGTAAACGATATCAAAGTACTTGATTGGAGTCCTACTCCCTATCTGTGGAAGTCGCTTCCAGTAGGATGACGGACCTCACGCACCCAGTGGCATTTTAATTTGTGAGAAATGTCGGATCTGGGAACAATGGATAAAACCCGAAATATAAAAAACAAAGTGTAATTTAAGTCAACTTAAAAGTATGTAATTTAACTTAACTTAAAAGTATGTAATTTAACTTTTACTATCACTTCTTTTTGTTTTTATATAAAAGGAGAGCATCAACATTTCTTGGGAAGGGGGTAGAGTTATACGCCGACGTAAACAACTCGAGCAATTTTGCAGATAAAAGTAATTTTAATGCAATATGAGCACGGTTAAGAAATATGTATAACTCGATCCTTGCATACCCTACCTGTTCTGGAAATAATGAGTTAGAGCAGCAGAGTATCTTGGTCTCGACACCCTTTGCGGATTTACATAGGCATCTAAACCGCAGCATGCATACCTTTCACCATGGCGTGAGTGGTGGACATAGAAATCGAAACTGTTTAAATATCATTACGGATCATAGGCACATCAAAAGTTCTTTTCTTGATGTGATGAGCTCTAAATTAAACTGATCTGAACGACTCACTCGTGAATATAATTGGAAGAGGAGAAGAGCACTTCGTTCTGAATGCCGATCCGTGCAGGCACAACACCGCTCAGCTGAGGAGAACGGCTGGTGAATGAGAGCTATTAGTGGGGAGGAATGCTGAGGTATGTATCTGCCTCTGCTGGCTAGTTTCCACTGGCCATCTTTTATGGATTCTTGTGTTAGTTATAGATAGCATTAGTTTATAGTTAGCAGGCATTGTAATTGTACCTTATACAAAATGGGGCAATAATTAAATCTTCGATATTAAAGTTAATGAGAAATACAAATTATTGTTACCTGTTGATTTTGATTATTTAAAACCCTACTTTCGTTTCCCAGTTGGCTAAAATTTACATACATGTTTAGTTTGTGACATATTCTCAGAATTTTCAAAACAATATAAAACTGATCAAAACTAAATTTTCTTTTACGTAGACCGACTTCTAAGGACTTTTTCAGGACTGTTAGGATAAGATAAAGGGGTATACTTGGGCGTCCGCATCTGCCCCCGCCATTGAAAACATGAGAAATAAAAGCCACACATTAAATCAAAGTCATATTCATTTCAAATATTTATGAAGTACCTATTATATTAAAACTTAGTTTATTTTCAATTATCAATAAATTTTATTGATACAATTAATTGAACCTTACATTGACATAATACCACCCCAGTTATAAAAATTTTATCTCCCAGCACCCCCTAGACGAAAACTTTACCAACAAGCCCTTCCCTAGAAAAATCCTGCGGACGCCCTTATAGGTATTAATGTTCAGTAAGACCCGAAGTTCTCCCATTATAGTAGCCGTTTGACGGCGGTCGCATTAGATGATTCCATTCATAGGTTAAGGAAAATTAGGTATCAGTGTGTAAAAGATAAAATCCTGTTCCCTTGACTATGGTCTCAATAAATATCAAAACCACCTATGTTCTTGTTGGTAATTTAACTTCCAAGTGAGGTAGCCTAGAGAAAAAGAGCTTAATAATTGTTTTGTATAAACTTAATTTGATTATATTACCAAATTGATAAAATAAAATAAAATAAATAAATTTTAATAAACGTCGTGTGCCGTTTTTTATAATATTTGTTTAATAATATCGCAATAATAAAAAGGCAAGGATGATATAATTTAATAAAGAGGCAAGGATGATATAATTTTCACTTTAGTCGCTAATAGTTCACTTTGGCGTTATACCGACTAATTCACAAACCTGATTTTAAAAAAAAAAAGTGAAAAGTATTAACCTTCTCGGCTAATGGTAATAAAAGCAAACACAAAAACAATTCAAGCTCTACGCATCTAGCATCAACCAGGTGTGCCAAGAAATAACCTCATTATGAGAGTATAAGAGACTATTTAAATTTTATCTTGTGAATATTTTAAAAATTAAGTCATGTTAGAAATTACTCTTATTTACGAAATCTGATAACGTTTTTCGAGTGTCCAATTCATTTCACATAGTCGTAATGTAATCAAGTTATTTTTTTTTTAAATTAACCGTTTAATAAACCGGTTTGCAGTTATGCAGTTTTATATTTAAACATTGAGTGGATATCTATAAAAGGAAACGGTGCGGGCAAAGCAATCTACAAAACAGGTTTTATAATCCTGCTCTAATGTAAATTTAAGTATAATAATTCTTACATAACACTCACCTATTTTATAAGGTCAATAAAAATGATATCTTACTTGCTGTTAATATATATTTTATTTACAATTAATAACCTTTTCGTAGGTAAAACTTATCGACATCACTTTGTAGAACTATGACGAATGACATGCGATGTGCGATATTATATATTCTTACTTTTAAATAGTACTTCCAGAATTTTTCAAACATTTTATTTTTTAGAATTCTGGCAGTAAGATAGTTATACTTTAGACCTTCTTCTGACTTTACGACTTCAGGCCCTTCGAACTCGAATTCAGAATTCCTTCAGGAAGGTGAAAAAACTTCTCCGGGAAGGGGGCCTGAGTGCTAGGAGCCTAGTCGAGGGTCCGATTCTGACCTCAACTCACAGGAAAGCAAGGCTTGAGTTTGCAAGATAATACCTCGGATGGACCTTAGAAGACTGAAAGTACTCTTCACCGAGGAAGGACTGTTGATGCATACTCAGATCCAGTTGAAATTTCGCGCTTGGGATGCTGAGAATCCGATTTATAGCACGTGTGGGACAAACTAAAACGATACGTCAGAAGCCGCCAACAACTGAAACAGGCTTTACTGGAGGAGAATGGGAGAGTGTCCTGCATGTAATGTAAATAATAATATGGTATTATTTAGAATACCATATTATTCAAACAGTCCTGTAATTCAAACATCATTGTTATTTTTTAGAATTCTGACAGTAAGATATTTATGCTTTAGACCTTCTTCTGACTTTACGACTTCAGTCCCTTCGAACTCGAATTCTCTTCGAACAGGAATAAAATGTTTGAATCACAGGACTTTTAATTACAAGTCCTCTTTCAGTCCATACTTTGGAGGTTAAATGTAATACCTGTGCAGGGAGGAAATACAACTTTTTTCTTCTCATGCTGGCCGATTCATGGGCCGAGATAGCCGAGCTTGTTTGAGCGCGACCCGCTTTAGCAAGCTCGAGCCGAATGGTGGCAGTTCGAATCCGCCCTGGGATGGTTGACTTTTATTTCGTGGAGGCCCCATGGAATAAATCTCGGCCAACCCACCCTGGTTAGAATAGGTTGGTTACACCTCTAGAGTAACCCCCCGTATGCCACACATGGCCAGGTAGGGGTACCGAACAAAATAATTTTTTTTTTCATTCTTAGTTCGTTCGAATTTTTCACAGAGAAGAAGTGTACTATTTTATTTTTTTTTAGTTTGTTACCTTTTTAGTAGCTTTGATGTTTATTATTGAATAGATTTTTCCCCTTAAAATAAGCAATTTATTTAACACAAAACCTACCATATTATTATTTAATGATTATATTTAAATAATAAATTTTCGATTGGAGCGGTAATTTTGTTCAGGAATGTATTCATAACAAATGATTTATGGGTTTTAATTTCGAAGAACATGCAAAAGGCTACTCTTACCGGTGGGTTATTATTATTACTGTTACAGACGGCACGGGAATTTGTTTCTTGTCAAAGGTTACTTCACTCAGTAGAATAACTCGAATGCGTGGTACAGAAATGTAATTCAGCGTCACTAGTCAGTTAAGCAATTATCTCAGACGACAAACAATAGAGTAATTGGATACACCCCTCGAACTGGAATGTATTGAGAAAGTGTAGCTGAAGGCTAGTTGACTGAACTTAAAAGGTATTAGGGAATATTTTTCTTTAAGAGATCATGTTGATCTAAACGGCCTATATTCCTGACAGAGATGAGAAATGAAATAAGGAATTTTTAACTTGATAATGATCATATAATGATTTGACTATTAAAAAAACTCCGCACGGATGTGTCGCTAATAGTATTAGCCCCTCTCCAAGGCCAAGCTGTCATCCACTTCGTTTCCTAGTAAATATGAATTTACTGAAGTATGCAAATGCACGGCATGCGTGCGCACGTAAACGAATATTTATAGCCACGCACTTCTAGTGAGACATCGACGTGCGACCCCCTTCGTGACATCACCCGAGACCTATTACATTTACAGTTATAATAAAAGTGTAGGAGCTCACTTTAAATAACCACCCCCTAGCAGTTCTTCTTCGGGTAATCCCCGGTTCCGTAATCTTACCAATCACGCAGGAATTATATTATAATAATGAAAAAGTAAGATATAATCAACCAAAATGGTTTAGTTTTAAGTCTACTTCATAAATAGACAATCCTGTTTTTCAAGATTATAAAAATTTAAATTACTACGCATCGCATAGGCTCGGGATCTCAATTTTATCTTCAATCCGAAGGACGGCATAGCATAGCATTTTTTACTGCCTTTAAAAAAGCCTAGGGCCATCTGACGTGTTACGAACGCTCGAGCTACTTAGAAGGACAAAATACAACTTCTTTTCTGAGACGTTTTATTTTCAGGAATAGAGAGGTTAGCAATCAGGAAACTAGGGTCTTTATGTATCATTTTATTTGTAATGTTATAAGAAGCATCAAAGGTTTTGGGTATTGTAATACTCTGCAACGCCTGATCCCGAAAGTTTTAATAAAATAAATAAAATGGTCAGATCTTCATCCAACTATTTAGCTTATCTACCTACCAAAATCAGTTTTAGGAAAAAAAAAATTAATCTATTAGTCAAACATTAATGTCGAAATACAACGCAGTAAATATTTATTTAATACTAGATAAGCCACACTAATCAGGAAGTTATAATCCCCAAGAATGTTCATGCCTACCTTCTGTCTTCGGGCGAAAAGGTTATCTCTTCCTCATTTTCGTTTTGAAAGTTTGAATGAGGTCAGTGGCGCTATCTAAAATCAGGTTTAACAACTCCGCCGATCCCTACTACGGCTGTTTTTGGATTTATTAGTTTTCGTAATTCTTTGTTGGTCAGGACATTTTATTTTTTATCGCCTATCGTGTTATAAAAACTCGATTCTTCTAATCTCTTCTAGTAGCCCACAGGGAATAGTGTTTTGGGAGAATAATAAAAACATCCAAGAAAGAACAGAAAAGCATATCTTGAAAAATAAAACGTCTTTAAGTATAACAGTCTTAAGAAAATTATGGGCCAGTAAATTAAATAAAGAGTAGCAATATTCTGACATAAAACAATGATGTAACAATAAATTCCCTCCTTAAAAATAAAACATTACGTAGAAGTACTAAGACTAGAAAAAACCAGACCACATATTCTTTAGGTTAATGAACTGCTGTAATCTACAAATAGGAAACGGCAAGAATATATCGTAAGATCAAGATGGTGAATGAGGCTGGAATCATTTCAGGAACGTAAGGCAAAGGTTAAAAAAAAATAATGGAAAAGTTATTAATAAAAAAAGAAGAAAGAATGGAGGACTAATTTGGGCCTGCCCTCACGTGACCAGCCTGATGTGAATATTAAATAACACATGTCTAGTCGAGTGGAATACGACACAACGGTCGTTAGTTCAGGTATTTAAAACAGAGTACAATAGTCCATGCACAAATAACATGAATATATTTAAATACAAGATCAATGCATGGGATAATTTTTTCCAATTAAATGAAAGTTAAATAATTAAGATATAAGTACCCCAAATGATTGCAATTCTATTGTGGGTTTAAATTATATTTATTTTTAAGTAAATATAACTCAAAATTTCATACAAACAATAAAAACTCAAATTATTAACAACTTTATAAAAAGTAACTATTCAAACAATACAGTAACAAAAAACAACAACATTCATACGCTTCGTTGTAATCAAGACTAAGCCCCCAGTCTATTGCTTCTTGTATTTGGTCCGAAATAGAACATTCTAGAATGGTGTAGAAGATTCTCGAAAAGACAAGAGCATGTTCTAGAACAGTTAGGTAAATGTTCTAACAAAAAGTATAGAATAGAGTATACTCTTTTCAATGTAACAAACAAAATCATATCATTTTGTTTCACGCTACAATATTTTGTCACACAGCTATCAGTAAATCACTCTCGGGTAAAATGAGTAGATCGAAACCGCAGCATACACGAGGAGAAACTAAAAAGAAAGAACGTTTTTAAGAAAAAGACCTAGAAATATCAAATGGAACTTTCTCTCCGGACAGCTGCATTGGAAGAGAACGACAGAAACGAATTAAAGAATAGGTTTAGAAAAAAGTTTTGGATTAGAATACTTTCTAAACACGACACGTCCTTAATGTTCATATCTCACTTTATCACCTTCAACCGGATTAAAGATGAGTCTGGATGCAAGTGTTTCTAATTATTTTCTATCTATCTTAAATAAATCAATGTTCCATTCATATAACCGAAAATATACTGCTGAAGGTATACATGATTTCAAAATTTATAAGTAATAGTATGTTTGTTAACACATCATTTTATCCTAGTAAATAGATGTTATCAGATATCAAATAATTCATTATTCAACAATTGAATTTAAGGCTTATTTACAAAATTTGAAATTAAAGAATACCTACATTTTTTATACTCATGATAATTACTGTTCGGGCTATTAACATCATAACATCATTGCTACTTGTAAGACCAATATAAAACAATAATATCCTTAGCAATCAACATAAAGAAGAGCAGGGACATACTTTTAGGGCAATTTGTTTAAAAAGGCAGTTTGTTTACCAGAGACGATTCCAAAACCAAATCAGCCGAGAAGACCAGCAGACTCATTATAAATATGCTGGATGGAGAATGCACATTGCACTAAAAATATAGTTCACAGTAAAGTAGTATATTTCCTTTCATTAGTTAAAAAACAGCATGTTCTTAAAAAAATTCAATATCATTTAATAACCATCTAGCTGCTTAGTCAATGCTTTAAAAATTTATAATTGATTAAACAATTAGTTTTTGCTTGTCTATGTATGTCTAAACAAAAATTTTGTCTAATTAGATTTCATTATTCAATAAAGATAAACAATGTATCACCATTATCTATCATACAAAATTTTTAAAATAAATTTCTTCTTATATAATAAGGATTTGAAAATACAGAAATGAAACGAAATTAACGCAAGCCTATTTCCAAAAGTAAAACCTCTCTTTCAAATTATTAAATAAAACTGCAGATTTAAGATAAATTATTCCGTTTATAACATTGTCTTCGATATCTGAATGAGACGGAAAGAAGAGTAGAAGACATTGGATCCTTGAATCCATCCTTGACCCGAAGGTGTACTCAAGAAGAAAATTTCATTAGGCGGATATACAAAAACAGTTCCTTCGACTCTAAATCTTATTTGAAGTTCCAAATGAACGGCCAAATTACGTTTGTGAAATGATACGGCTCATTTTATTTGAGTCAAATCATGTATGGTACATACTCGTATGTAAAACACAGTAAGCAGACTTAATAAACAATTCATTCGTGTTATTTTTTTTTTTCATTTTTTATAATCATATTCAGTCGAAGAATCAATGGGTATTATCATTATAATAAATGAAGAAAAAATATGATTTTACTTAGGGTCCACTTGTCATGTTATTGTGTATATAAAAATATATGTAGGTAAGTGGGCCATCAGTAAAATCATATATTTCCTTCATACATAATATTATGCAAATATATTTTTATGTGACCATACAAATAGAAACTTAAGTTAATAATATTGAATAATTTTAAGGGGGCCTCAACTACTCGATACATTACGGAATACAGAATTAATTTAAATATCGACTATAAATTATTATTTATTTATTCATTTTTTTTAAACATCGCACAGTTCTAAATAATTCAAATCACGCTATAAGTAATAATATGAAAAAGGTACAACGAGCATGATTGGAATAAATTTTAAAATGTTTCCATATCTAAATTGTAAAAAAATATTTTAAGCGCCTTGAAATCCAAAATATATTTAAAAAAGTTAATAGTATATGGCTCATTATCATTTTTAAGGAAATGATGGCTCTTTTCTATAAGCATTGAAAAATTAAACAAGTTATAAAATGTAATTAATGGCAAAAAATTATCTAGGAGATCAGTTTTAATTATAATAGATGGGAAAGAATGGAGGAAAATTAGGCTATTAGAAACCTCATAAAAATATAGCTATGGCAGCTAGCAATTTTTTTTTCAGACGTCAGGGGCAGGCCTAGATGGAATGATGTAAATAGATCAACGTTGGCGAATAGAAATTAGCCTGTCGACCGGGCTAGGAAGGCTCCGTCTCCTCTAGGCAACTAAATTGCCATCAGGCAAAAAACAAAACAAAAAATTAAATATTATAATTGCCGCAAAAATTAGACACTGCTATGGCATAAAGAAATGAAGAATATATTAAGCGGGCATGTTTAACAGTAAACAAATAGCAATAACCAATAAACACAAATAGTGAACACCTCTCAACTACGGATAACAAATATGAATATGTAGTTTAGAGTTTTTACTTCGAAATGCTTTCTAGATATTCTGAGATAATATTTTTTTTTTTTTACTTCATATTTTCTTTGCATCTGTCGCAGGAAAGTACATATCGACTTGGGTTTGAATAATTTTTGGGATGATATTAAAAGCTGCAAACATTATTTGAGCATAATTATCCATTCTTCGACATCTCCGAGAATTCCAGTAAGCTAGGTCCGTCTAGTTAAAGGACAGGTAATTTCACCATTTTAAGGAAAGTATGAAAAAAAAGATAAGAGAAAACGATAAATTAAGGAAAAACGTCCCAGATCGTTCTATAAAAATATCACTCAAAAACTTTGCATTGATATAGAAATGAGGGTAATTTTCTTCCACTTATGAAATAGCCATTTCATTCCAAGTTCGTCTATTCAAATAAGTGATATAATGTGAAATTAAATATAGATTAAGAGTATATTTCAATTACATAAACTGCTTATTGGTAGAACTTCCAATTCAAAAGCTTAAGTTCAACAGCTAAAAGGTTAATAGTATAATAAGATTAATAATATCATAATGATAATAGCTCAAAGGTTAGCAGGCATAAACAAAAGAAAAGGATTATAGCTTCAGATAGGGATAGTTGCTGTTTCAACGACAAATAGATCTACGTGTTCGTAGTTAGGTCCAACATAATGTTTATCTCTCTTACCTATAATTTTTCTCATTTGTATTACATAGTAAGTCAATCAACAAGTATGTTCCATTAAAACTGTACCATAAAACTTCTGGCTTCGCATACCTATAGTACAAGAAATTTCAAGGCTATACCAACAGAAACTCAAAATATGGCCACAGCGCATGTACCGGAAACTTCCGAAAGCTGTAAAGTAGCAGGCTAAAAGATTTCCTGGATCTTAAACTATTTTTATGGTTTATGTTAGGAATATGTGCCAATTTTCCTAACATCTTCCTACCTCAGGCCTTGACATGCCTTCTATCATTATTACTTCACATGCAGGTTCAGTGACAGGTTTAGATATAAAAATGAGTTATAAAAAAAAAAGCTATCACCACCAACCTTAGTTTCCTTAGGTTTTCTTAAATAATTATCTTGATTATGACCTATGTTATTACCTATATTACCAGCGCTAACTTGTGGTGTGCATATAGAAATCGATTACCTATTGATGGTATACCAAACATATGACATTAAAAAAACTAACTGTCTAGATGAATTGCTGCATTTACCGTTACCGTTCGAAAACGCTTTTGCGGAGACCTTTCAATTCTGAAGGTATATAAACAGAACAAAGTATGGAGAGCTGACTGGATGTTGATATTTCCCAGAGGTTAAACGACCCCACGTGAAGCCTAATGCCAGGTCACCATGACGCTGGAGGTGGAAACTCTTCTTTTCATATCCCTGAGGCCGCTGGCTATAGAACTGCAGGTAGCTCACCTACAATGCCGGCTACCTGTACTATCCTTTCTGCCTCCGGAGCAATGGTCCAGAAAAGAATCCTTCCTAAAGTACTATTGTCCTTGTGATAAACGTCTTAAGAAGCGCTCCTACCTGTTCTTCTCTAGAGTTCCCACGGCGGTTAAGGCAAGGCATTTTACTTTAACAACAGAAGAAAAACGAATTTCATCAAAAATTTAACCGCATCCTTTTTGCTCCCTTATTGGCAAACCTGTTCGCTAGGTGCAGGGTTAGAGTGCAAAACTTCCACAAAGCCAGGAATCGAACCTGAACTTGGGAAACCCTTTTAGGCAAATCCAGCACCCATCAGGTGTGTAATTAAACCTTTTAATTTATAAATGATTAATTGTGAGGAAAATCTGGTGATAGAGAGTAATACTGGTTAAAACGCCTTCTTGAACGACCGTTGAATAAGAAAAGGTACTTGCTTAATAGAATTGAATCCAAGGTTGTAATGGTTCTTGCCTTTTTTCTTAATTATCTTTATGCAGAAGAACAGAATATTCGCGCATCTTGAAGTTCATAACGACAAACTTAAAATGATTCTCTATAGCTTTAAGCCGCTTAATTTTTAATTACGTCAATCATTAAGAAATTTTTAAATTAAAAATATTATAATTACATAAGTTTATTTCTAAGGATCTGATATACAATGTTAAATAATTCACATTCAGACAAACATCACAGTTGTTATGATAAAAACAACCTTCTGAGAAGATATCGGATGAAGAGAGAAGAGGGTGTATGCTGACTACCCCAGACGAATCCCGACCCTCCCCCACCTACCCCAGATGGCGACATAATTATACAAGACTGGGCGGAGGCTCTGTCATTAGTGCGCCAAGTTCCCATCCTCGGCTCTCCTACCTCCATGCGCTCGTCTCCTCCATCAGCTTGTAACGGTTCGATAGTGATCGAGCCTGCTTATATCGCCCCTCTTATTGTTACTTTAATTAGCCTTTGCTTCTGCAAGCCCAATCTAGCTCCAGCAATCTCGGCGACTCATCGCGAGGCGATCAACGGACGCCATAACTGCTCCGCCTTTATTATTATCATAAGCTAAGACGATCCACTGCTCTTCGGATCCGCATAGGTAAAAAAAATATGGGAAGTACTTTATAATACAAGTTTAGCTTCCAAAAAATTAGCAGACCATATAAACAATAAAACCTTGCTTTTTGAAATTAAAGAGGAAGGTATGGTATTGAGCAGGACGGATTCACAAGGAATATTAAATGAGATGTAAAATGAATATATGAAAAATAAATAGATCAGGTACTGTAACAAAAGAAAATCGAATGCAGAAAAAGTATTTACAAAAACAGCAGAAAAACTGTATACAATTTAGTGCAAATAGAAAACAATTTTCAATAAGCTGAAATTAGATTTTAATAACAGAAATGGTAAGCATTTAAAAAAAATAATCAGGCACAGAATTTTTAAACATAAGAAGACATTAAAAACATCAGATTACTCAATTACCCAAATTTGCCATTTAAGAATTGCTTATATCCATTTATATGGTTCAGACGGCTCCTGTTTCGGTAATTAATTCTCTGACTTCTGAGTACTGCTTTTTAATCTCAATAATGGTACACCATAAATTATATTAAATGAACGCCCTAACTTTTTTTCGATAAAGAAATCACAACAAGAGAGAATTTCTAATAATTATTTGTTATAGATGGTTAGTTATTTTTATCAAATCATTGTTATCTGATTGACCACAGCAGGGAATGGAGCTCCGGTCTCAGAGCACCGTTGCAGCGCTTTAAACCAAAGAGGTAACAGTGGGGCCTATCTCAGACATGTCAACCCTTTCTCTTCAACAAACCCACCTGGCAGCACTAAAAACATTGCAGCAACGTCAAAAATCTTAGGTCCAATCCCTAAGAAGAATGAAAACGCCGATCACCCTGCCAGTTTAGCTAGACCTGGAGAAAAATCGGAAAACGTAATATTATTAATAGAAGTTACATCAGAGGACTGGCCGCATAAATAAAAGAAAACTCTGCTAAATAAATGGGAATTGCAGTGGAAAAACAAATTTTCCAAATTAGTAGAGATGAAACAGAAATACCAAAAAGGAGCCACAAGGTTTAGAGCCTCCAGAAGGGAAGAAATCAGCGTGCCACCTTAGGATCGGGCATTGCCATTTCCCCCATGGTTAACTTCTAAAGGCACCTTTACACCTTACGAACTTTACCTTCGAACACCACCCTCGAACAACCTTCGTGAAGCCTTCACGTCGATTGTTCAGGTGTTCTAGGTACTTCATCTGTTCGCCTAGGTTCGGGGGTAGCGCTGGTGCCGCTTTTAATTTAGTTAAGATAAGCTTCTTGACCTGCTTTTAGCATTTTTCTGAAGTTGCTTTTATTCATATTATGTTAGAGCAAAAGTCAGAACGTGCTCGATTTCACGTTTAAGTGTAAATAGCTGTTCGTGGTACCCCGGTACGGCAATGTTCGAGGGGATTACCAATTCGAGGGTGAGGTTAGCACAGTGTAAAGGCACCTTGACGATGTAGCTCTGATAGTAAAGCATATATATTAGAATGCCCTCAGTAAAATGATTTTCGGAAAAAATTGCATATGGAAAAAACACTCGGATTGTTAGAAGACAACGATTAAAAAATAGTTACCCTATTTGAGTATCTAAAACAAGTAACACATTACAACAGAATATAATACAGCAAAACGCCAAAAACACTCAAAGGTAGAGACGAAGACCAAAAACAAAACAAATAAAAAGATGTAACAAAAAAACAGGAATCGATAGTTACCAAAAATCGGAAAAAGGTCACCATAAGTATGCAATACTCAAAACCATGGCTCGAGAAAGAAGAAATCTTGGTAGCTTGGTTTCAAAGAATTAACGAAAGTTTTAAACCTGAAATAAAGAAAGAAACACGGTCAAGGGGTACGGGGAACCTTTTGAAAAGTTCTTTGTTTACCCAAAAACAGCCTCCCTCCTCAACAACCCCCATTTTTTTGTCCAATTTAACCTCGACCTCTACTTAGAAAACCTTTTTGTAGCTAGGAAATTTAAGAAAGATTTTTATTTTAAAATATCAAGCAATATGTATATATACAGGATATGGTTAGAAAAAAATTCACGGATAATAAGAAGAACGAGCAACTGAAAGAAATAACAAATAAATAATACGGTGTCATGGAAGTTTAAGTAAAAAAGCTCCAGTATTGTCTTCTGATGGGTATGGTATAAAGTTGGGACTTATCTGATGGTTGGAACACTCATGACTACTGCACGGCCAACCCAACAACTTTGAGAGCTAAGGAAGAGAAAATGGTTGAGGGTGCGGTGAAAATATAAAGCAAGAATCACATATTTAACCCTCAAACGGTACAATGGTTTGAGACGAAATAGATGGAACGGTTGGGTCGGATCCGACCCAATCTCTTTTTTTATTATATTTATGGTAGAAATAAATACAAAATAACCATTATTGTTGTATAATAACATTTATTGATATTTTACTTTAAAAAAAAAACTGAATTTACTTAACTTACATTAAAAATAAAAGGAATGTCACATTTCTGTTCCTTCCGTTAAGTCACTTTCAACACACCTAACGCATAGTACTGTCTTATGCTCACCGCAGAAACATGCATTACATTTCACAGTAAATTCATTTCCCTTTCTATCTTTAGAGGGATCACACAAGTTACATCTTTTTCTTTTTTTTCCCCAGATTGGGTTTGACCGGTAATTGCTGTGGTAAATCATTTTCTTTTCCTAAAACCTTGGCGATTGTCAAACGAAGAGTTCTAATAATACGAGGGTTGAGTATTCTTTTTTCCATCAAGGGTTTGATCAAAGCCCAAGATAGATTTTTTAAAAAAGTGGTCCGAGCATGTGCGGAAAACGAATCTAGTTTCGTATTACATTTAAATAAAACAGCTGTTAACACTGTTAACAGCTGCGATGTCGAGTATTCCAAAGAAGTACCGCAAGGACCACCTTCTGGTTTTCATTTTGGTGGTTTTGTCTTTGCAAAGTCTGTCCAATACATCCGCCTTTTGTTAGGTTGTAGAACTCTATTACCTCTGGCTTGCTCGAATCATCGCTTATTGTTCCTTCTTAGTGCATTGAAGACATTAAGAGGACTATTTTTATTTTTTTTAGGTCGAAAAACCCCTAGGAACAAAAAAATATTAACCAAAATTAGTAACAATCACGGTACGGTTGGGTCGGAAGCGACCCGGAATGAAAGAACTCACGACAACATGGAAAGTAAGGTGTCAAGGACACTCACCTAGTAACTTCAAATGCTCTAACATCTGTAGGATGACTGACTAGTAGGATCCCTTGTCAACTCGATCACGTGCTAAGAGGGGGGAAAGTACAGGAGAGAAAATACCCACCAGTGGGTCGGATCCGACCCCCACCGTATCTGTTAAGGGTTAATTTTGCTAAGGTTCCGGCCCGAATTTCAGGTCCTCATCAGAGCTCTTTGGTTTCAAAGTATCAATCAAAGTCACTTTGACACCATCAGCTAACGAGGCCAGATGAGGTCCTGAAATTCGGGTCGAAACCTTAAACCTTAAAGGCAAAATTAATTATGTGATACTTGCATAGTATTGATTTTTATTTCGACCGCACCTCCCCAACATTTCCTCTTCATTATGTCTACGGTCAACTATCTTCCACCAATCGACACGAAAAGTAAGTAATAAGTCAAAAACGTATTTCATATTTTATGAAATGTGGTATCTATGGAAACAGTTTTTTCATGTTCATACCATTAGGTAATTAACATAATGAGAGATAAAGTTTATTTGCGGAAAAGTGCTGAAATAGTCACTACATTACCGTAGCGGATTTATTTATTTAATAACTGAATCTGCCAGTAATTGTTACTTATATTTAATTTCTTGAGAAAAATGTGATATTCTTTCATTAGCACAATGTTTTTTAAACTATGTACCAGGTCTGCAAGTTTAAAATGTCGTTTATTTCTTAAAATATATACACAGTAATTTAAAAAAAAAGTATAATATATTTTATTCAAAGTACTGGCCCTCGCTTTCTACACATTTTGTCCATCTCTCGGGCAATTTATGGATACCATTCCAAAAGAATGCTTCATCTTTATTTGAAATCCATTCATCGAGCCATTTTCTTACATCCTCCAAATTGTTAAAGTGTTGCTCAGCCAATGAGTGTCCCATCGATGAGAAGAGATGATAATCAGAAGGCGCCAGGTCAGGTGAATACGGCGGGTGGGGTAGGAGTTCCCAACCAAGCGAAGAAATCGTTTCCTTAGTCAATCTGGCTGAATGTGCAGGAGCGTTATCATGCTGAAGAATGACTTTGGCGTGCCTGTGAGCCCATTCTGGGCGTTTTTCGATCAATGCGTGACTCAAATTGATCATTTGTTGTCGGTAGCGGTCGGTATTGACTGTTTCGCCGGGTTTGAGAAGCAATTCGACGTCCTCAAACTTTTTTGGTCGATTTTCTCGTTTTTTATCAGTAACATCAAAATCACCACGTTTGAAACTTTGAAACCAACGTTCACATGTCTTGACGGTTGGAGCAAGATCGCCATAAGTCTCAACAAGAATTCGATGACATTCAGATGCCTTTTTCTTTTGATTGAATAAGAAAATCATGACATGCCGCAAATGCTCTTTATTTGGCTTAAAATTAGACATTTTTAACACCAAAGAAAGGTATGATACGTCCACGTAAACGAATTAAAAACAACTGACTTTTGTAAACAAATGACTAACAAACAAAATAGCGTTTAGAGATAAGCAAATCCTTCAATAGGCTAAGAGCGCATTCTATTGGAATTAAAATGACATTTTAAACTTGCAGACCTGGTATAGCTGGAACCGAAACTATACATTCATAAAAACTATAATTCATTAGTGAGTACGACATTATACTTCAGGAACAGATTAAGGAAATAGTGACAAAAATTAAAAATTAAATAACAAAAATATTTATCACTTACCTTGAATCCTTAAGTTGGTATTTAGATTTATGACGATATTCTTACAGCGGAGAGAACATCCTGATCTTATATTTGTGAAGTCCTTTGCTATCTCTCCATTCAATTCGTGGAACCTGTAACATAGTTTCAAATTATAGACAAATTTAAAAGATATAAGAGATTTTAAAAGATTTGAAAAATAATGAAGGGAAGAAATTGATAAATTATTTGAGGAGGTATGAATGCATTTATTTCAAATGATTATTATTGAGAGTAATGAAATCATACTGGTAATAATGAGGAGCCAGGAGATCCCCCACTCCATCCCCATTGTCAGAATATAAGAATTCCGAAACTAAACAAAAGAGTCTGTCAAAATTTTAGGGTCTCTTTCTTAAGTAATATGAATATCATCCTACTGACCTTAGTAATAATTAAAAATATCATTAATTTTAAACATTCCCTAATGCTAACTTTGATTCGTAGCAGCTAGGGGGAACGAGAGGACTCCTACGGCCGAGAGAGCCCACGATTGGGTCAAGAGCTACGACTAGGACTGAGTGTTCTGACCGTTAGGCAGGAATGTGTCCTGCACAATGCCAAGGTATATGACCTGTTCAGGTACCGCTCCGTAATTTACTATTTTTTCCCGAAGGCCTCCAGGTCAGTTCTGTATCCCTCACATCCAACCATCCTACTCCTACGCAGGTAAGATAGAAACACAAACTATCCATTGGAAGATGTGCCAATCCGAAAAAAAAAATAACTAGTTCTGTTGAAGATTTCTTCACAGATCCCGAGACCACGATATGGATAATACGATTAAAAAAAAAAAAACTGCATATACTTATTCTACAATTATAACAAAAAATAAAATAATTATTGTATCATCAAAAATAATATATGAAATGAACTCCGTCAAGCAATTTCACCCATGATACATCAGGATTAAAAGGACTCTTATATAGGGATGATGAATTTATGTACAAGTGTATCTCATTAACTGAATAACATTTGAAATTTACAAAGAATGTACAAGGCAGAAGAATCAGGGTTGTTAATTTTCGTTTCTTTTTATTTATAAGTTTAAAGAAAAAAAAACTTTAGGCTATGTAACACAACAATACGACTCATATTATCGGAGCTGTAACTTTTCATATCATTTAGACACTGAAAGTTAAAGGGAATTATGCTTGTGCAAGTTTCCCAAGTGGTAGTCTGTAGTCACAACAATTCAAATGGAGGTAACAAAATTTCTTGTGAAAATTGTTAACGTATATAAATTGGAATAGATGGACGATGTTAAAATGTGAAGTATCCTTATATATATAAAAATCTCGTGTCCCGATGTTTGTCTCTCTATTTCTCAGAAACTACTCAACCGATTTTAATGAAATTTGGCTCAATGTATATAGTTTTGGCCAACTTAACGGACCGGATAGTTTTTAACTTGATTAGTAATCAAAATAATTCTTATATAGCGAATTATTGCAAATACAGTAGGTCGTGTTTCGATTTATTAACATGGCGTCATATGTCGATTTCATAATGTTTTTGTTTATAAGCATGCTATTGTAATACAGGTTATCATTATTATAATTTTGTATTGCGTTATGTGAGTGCAGTTATTTGTTCCTATATTATTATTTTCCACAGACAAATAGTAATACAAATTTGTATTTATTGTTAATTTTCATTAAAGAATAAATAAATCAAGAAAAAGTTACAATAAATTCTCAAATGTGTAGGTACTTTTTTCTTCCTTTTCCTTTTTTATTTGTATTTAAATTAAATTACTAGCTAAGAGCTGAAACGCTATGGTGTGGCCCACCCTGATATCAACTTTTAGTAAAGTAAATACATTTTAATAATTTAAATTAGTCTATTATTTGAAATAATACTCTAAAAATGTAACAGCACCTACTGTCATAGGTGTAACCTAATAGAAACCTGACTTGGGGAGTCAGTGTTGCCAAAAATTAGCAGAAAGCTGGCTACACTGCGGATAACCAGTCGTAAAAACTCCCTCACAAAAAGAGTGGGTTTTGAATAGGTGTTGTGGGATACTTTGTGATTTGCTAAAGAACTGCATAATTAAGACTTTAATATTATATTTTCAGTTGATTTATTTAACAGAAGTTTCTTTATATTCATTATTTGTTTTGTTATTATTATTTAAATACAGTATTTTTTTTTCCCAAACCTTTTTAGCATTTTTATCCCGAGAGCTAAAATGTAAAATTTAAAAAATGTCATTGAAGATTTGTAATTCCTCCTTTATCAACAATAATTTAAAGTTGAGAAAATTTAATCCCAATCGAATAGAGGATGTTACTTCCTGTTCAGCAGAGTTGTAATTATCTTTAAATGTAAAATTTAAGAAATGTTAGCGAAGATTTTAATCCTTTCTTTAATTTAAAGTAGGCTATTATTGGGAATGATATTTCGTTGTTAATTTTACCAGAATACAATTTTTTACTTATCTTTAAATGATTGTTGATTAAGAAAGGATTACAAATTGCGGCATTTTTTAAATTTTACATTTAATGATTATTACACCTCTACTGAACAGGAATAATTGTTATTTGGGTAACTTCAAGTTTCAGATTTATCCGCCATAAATATGAGAGTACTACTGCAAAATAATCCATCGGCAGATATATTTTTTAAACAATTGCTCTATATTGGAAACGGTGAAATAGAGCTGCATCGAAATTCAAAATTTATCAAATTACCAGAAAATTTTTGAACTGTTGTAGAGACGAAAAATGAACTGTCTACTAAATATAAAGTGTCTTTCCTGATATTTTGAACAATTATTTGTACTATAATTGGCTGGGTAGTCGTGCTATTTTGGCAGAAAAAAATGTTGATTTCGATGAAATAAACTTCCAAAATCAATTGATAATGTTCTAGATGTAAACGAAGCCGTAAATTTCCCATCTGAATTTTTTAATTCCCTGGATATACACCCAAACAATCTCCAGTTGAAGATTGGCTCACCGATCATTCTTCTTCGTAACTTAAATCCACCTCAATTGTACAACGGTACACGTTTGGTCATTAAAAGGATCACAGGAAATGTTATTGAAGGAAAAATGTTGCCTGGAAGGTTTACAGGAGATATCGTCCTGTTGCCACCTATTCCCCTGGAACCGACAGAATTTTCAATAAAATTTAAAAGGCTTCAATATCCTATTCGTTTGGCTTTTGCCATGACCATAAAATAAACAAATCCCAAGGGCAAACAATGTCCACTTGGACTTTCAATGTCCACTTGAAAATCCGTGTTTTTCCCTTGGGCAATGGCATAACTCACTTGGGAAATGGGTATCGCCTGCTAACGTGTGTGGAAACCATCAAATTTTTGGTTTGTGTTAAAAAAAAAAAAACAGGTTAACCCAAAACATTTGAACAAATTAGTACTTGAATAAATAAAAATTCTTAATTGTATAATGTAAAAACCTCTTTAAGAAGAGATTTATTATCACTCAAATATATTGCTAAATTAAAAGCTTCACACACCACCCTTCTACCGAACACTTATTAGCCGAATGGTTGGGAAATTGAGGTCTCGAATAAATTGAGAAAAACGCCTACCAAAAGGACATATATGACGGGTTAACCAAGATTGTCATGACCCTGAGCAAAATTAAACCCGTTGTTAAACTAACAATACCAAGTTGAAGTAGTGTTAGGCCAATAATCAATAGATCAATGGCTGAGGTTACCAAACCTTGCTTCAGTCATCCTTTTTAAAATTAGTGGAAAAATATAGCCATTTCGAGTTAGTTTATACAGATCCATAAAAAAAGGGCGATAGTGTTGGCAGCTCTGTGAGTCGTAAACACAATCAGCTCCTTTTTAATCAAACTACATTGAAATATGAGATGTAAAAAATAAAAACTTTAACTTTCCTATATTCTTTACCAAATACTTTTAAATGGTGTAATGCTCTATTCTCAATCACGTTGGATTTTGATTAGCTGAAAGGTTTTCATCTTTATCAATGAATATTGGTATTACTGTATTTGTTTAAAAATATTAGGATATAACTACTGAGCCACAGCAACGCGTGGCCGGGTCTGCTAGTATATTTATAAATAAGATAAGAATAATTTAGAGGAGGAAAATGATTCGATATTTTCAATAAGATTCTCTAGGATAATTGATAAACAGGAATTTCACCTTCAAAACTTTTTAATTTAAGCGGCATATGTTTCGAACCAAACATGTAGGTCTTCATCAGGACTAAAATGAAACTAATTTATGAGTAAATAAAGTATCTATAAGTTATTATAGTAAATTTATGAGTAAAAATAAATAAATAAAGTATCTATAAGTATAGAAAAATTAGGAACATCTATTAATAATAAGACTAATAACAAATAGTAAGAGTGCGACAAATAAAGGAAAACAAGATCCAACTGTTGGTATGATTTCAAATACATGAATAAGTAACTGGTTAAGAAGATAGAATAAAACCTGACATTTACCTAGCTGAGTCGTAACCGACATCACGGCTCAAAAAATCGTGAGATTTTCTCTGTACTTTTTGATCGAAACTTAAAATTTTACTCATTGATTTGTTTCATTTTAGCGCGGATGAAGAGCGAAAATAAAACAAATTAATCAATTAAATGAAGAAAAAGTTTTGACAGAAATTCCAGATTATCAATCATACTAGAGAAACACTAAGATTTGTTATAGGATTCCTTTGGGATATTTTTGTAAGATGTAAAATGCATTAGAAGGAGATAAGAGCGGACATGTAGCAAAGGCTCTGCGGTACCCGGAACAACATCAACATTAGAGTTCCCCATTGATGGTCCTCGAGCAATTTAGCGTTGCGAATCGGGCCATTAGGGCCCGCAGCCGCAGAGCTCTGGGGGATCAACCCTCGCCTATCTCCGCTCTTTGAGGAGGGATATCTGCAATTCGATAATGGGCTTGCCATTGTTCTTCAAGGAAACACGTCGGGGAAGGTTCTATTCTCGCTATTTTTAAGTACCGAAAAGATAAGATAATTGCACTCAAACAAGAAAGGAACAACAGATCTCCACAAACATCTGCACAGGGGCCGGGATAGCCGAGCGTGTAGGAGCGCGACCCGCTGTTGCACGCTCGAGCCGAACGGCGGCGGTTCGAATCCGCCCTGGGAGGGTTGACTTTTATTTCGTGGAGGCCCCACGGAAAAAATCTCGACCCTCCCACCATGGTTAGAATAGGTTGGTTACACCTCTAGAGTAACCCCCCGTATGCCACACATGGGGTACCGAACAAAAAAAAAAAAAAAAAACATCTGCACATGCAGCAAAATGATGTAGGGAAAATAACGGGGAATTCGATATCATTAAACATTTTATTTGAACTTATAATTTCTCGTAAAATCTGTCTCCATAAATCGCGATACACGGTTTTGATTTTCTTCTTTATAATGACCTATGTTTTAATATCTATGTTGCAAATGGATTACATTTCATAACGCTATTCAAGCAGTCAGATTAGAGAATACCAGTTAACTTTGCGTTTCCTCTCTTCATTCCGTACTTGGATATTCCCTCTTACCATTCATGAAATACAGCCCACTCATCTTGCTCGTTGACACTTCTTGAGGAGCTTTCGGTCCAGTCTCTCATCGAAGCTTGTCCATAGCGAAAGGAGAAAGGAGATCGTGACAACCAGAATTTTCCCAAAACATTTCTCCCCTCACGACTCGGAGCAAAATGTGTCCTTACAACGTACTATTATATAAATTAACCCGATGATGGCTGGATAATATTTTTTCAAAATAGTAAGAAGAAACAACATTGTACAGGCCGGATACAAATATTAATTGTGGTATGGCGACAAACAGAAATACTGAATGATTCATTAAAATATGTAAGTCAAAAAAATTTATGTGCATCCATTTCATAATCCTATATAAAGAGTTATTAAATAAAATTTAAAGAAATCTACAGTCTGCCGCAAATAAGAATTAAAGAAATTATGGACTCTAGCTTAGGTTACGGTTATCCAATCTATAAACATAGCTGGATGAGGTGAGTCGAGTTTAGAATACGAAACATTTCTTATGTTTTATCTCGATAGGCACAGTTCAATAGGCTCTTATTATGTATTATGTTTTATTGAGAGGAAGTAGAATCGTGGAATGAGGAGAAAAGAGTAATTTTCCTTAATATAAAATTGAAGTGGATTGAATTGATAAAAAAAAAAAAAAAAACTAAAACCTAAACTAAATTGTAAAACAGCTGATGAAAGGTTATAGTAGCAATATTTTCTAAAGAATTGTGAATTAACAAAGTAAAATTAAAGTCATGTTATGTTATCGATAGATGTTTAAAGAAATTTATTGGATGGAGAAATCCATTCATAATTTTTAATTCTGTGACCACTCCCTTGGTCTAATAATTATATAGTATAGCCTAAAGGATATAAAAATTGATATTGAAATGAGCTTTCGTTTTATTCCGAGATATATAACTACTTCAGGATTTTATGATTAGACCAAGCTAGGCAGTAATCAGATGCCCATAAACATAAGAATTGAATACATGGCATTATTTTTAAGTGTAATAGTGGATCCATATGTCGCTGCCATGAACTCAAGCGTGTACACGATACAGGGAGTTTGGAGTCATGAATGGGATTGACTCGGGGACATTTGTTTGAGCTGTGGCTCATCCGATTAGTTCAGTTGTTTGCTAAGCATTTGAAAACAAGGCGTTCGGCAAGCGATTTGAACGAAAAAGTAAAGCCATGTTTGGATCTATCGAGCTCCAGGCCGCCTTTCTGGAGCCATAGCTAAAGCGATTCTCCCTAGGGACGCAGGTACCTGCCCCTGAAGTACCGACATCTGGCACGCCTCTTGAGAGCAGATCTCTCAACTATTTCAGTACCCACTCATCTCATCCCTCAGGGTCTAATTGGGAACTAGTTTTTTTCGCCATTTAATTACCTACAAGGGTTCTTTAAAAGGTTTTTAGTCAAGTAGAGTTTATCATGATGGCTCAAGATTATCAAATGGAAGACATGAAACATTAAACTGAAATTCAGTTCTGTAGAATTACGTTTAATTGGACCTAGTTATGTGCTTTAAAAAAAATAGCAACAGTTACTAGCTTTGTATCCATTATAAATATTTTCTTTATTTCAAGCTTCATCGATAATTTTTTTAGACAAAATAATTTTAGTAATTGAAAAATTACATGATAGACAAACATACGAAAGAATGGCACAGGATCGTACGGGGTGCTCCTCCGAGGTGCTGCTAAACAAAATAGGTTGGAAATAACGTAACAAAAAAAAAAAAAAAAAAATTGCCTCAATTAACTATTAGGCAAGAGCACCGGAAATTGCCCATAGACTTAAATTTTTTTGTGACGTGTTCTATTATTCATTTGTTTCCTGTGTATGCATAGTTTACTATGGCATCGTTTTAGATACACTACTAAGAGATTTAGTATAAGAGGGAAATAAATATATAAGTGTTTCGAGGAAATACGGTCAAAAGAAAAATAAATTAGTTTTTCAACGACACGTTATTTCAAAGCATCAATAATTGTAAGCTATGTTTTAATGCTATAATGTTATATGATTACTTATGATAGTAAAAGCCACTCCGTAGAAAACGATGCATTTCAAGCACCTTCTGTTTCATCTTGTTCTAATATTAGATTCTCTCATTCATAAATTACCTCATGTTGCAGGAGGATTTCTTACTCCAAAACCTAACAATACCTACTTATATTTCAACAACTCATAAACCAAACTACAAATTAAAATTATGAAAAGAACTTATGAATTCAGCTGAAGAAGTAAAATTCGGATTCTTCACAATGTTTATAAATTTGTTTAACGTACTTTAAATATAATTTTAGGTGTATTTATAAATATCATAAAATAAGGAGGCGAATAAAATGTTCGCCTCTTACGACATCCCTGTTTAATTAAAAAATGTTTCAAACCTGGAGACCATTTCCAGGAGAAAAACAATTACTGGAACATGAAATGTACCAATTTCAAATTTCGATGTTTTTTCTCTTAGAAAAAATACAGAAAAGAAATTGCTAGTTGGAAGTGTAACTACCATTCCAGTAATACGTCTTTACTAGATAATTGAATATGTAGTTTAGTTTTAAAAGGGCCCATGTCCTTTTTTTTAGATATTAGATTTAAACACCATTACGTTCTACTAATGTAGAGTTCTGATTGCTGAAAAGGCACATCTTCAGTTTGCAATTTTTCAGATTGCAAAGTTACAAGATGAATGATATCAATCTCTTCAAAATATATGACATAAAGAAAGTCCCACAATACATTTCTGAAGAAGCAAAGGTTTTTACAACCTCTTGATAATCTGGCCAACAAAAAAAAGGCAGTGAAACAGATAACTTCGTATAATTTATCATACATAAAAAAATAATATTGAAAAAAATGTGCTCATTTTCCCATCCCAAATGATCTGTTGGGATGTAGAACTGTTCTTTTGCTCTCCCATAAAATTAGCAAGTTGATATGAGCCCTTTCTAAATTAAACGATTCAATGAAATTAAATAATTAGCAAACATTCTAATTCTTGCTTTTAGTACGAAGCAAAAATATAGAGCTAGTAAAAAAACATAAGATACTTATGTATGTAATCACTTTTATAAGCTATTATTTTTTTAATTGGCTTTCCATTAATGTCAATGATGATTGCTTCAATTACTCTGTACAAGGAAAAAATAAAGTAGAATATGCAGAATTTGCATCAGATGTACTGCTGCTGATCTTTTGTGTTGTGTAACAGCTGCAAAGGCCAATATTATAATACACATTTATGCAATTTCAAACAGATGTTACACCTAACGGTTTCCTAAGGTTCCTCTCATACATGATCTGGAATTGTCGGATAAGTACCTACGATTACTTAAATCATAATATAAATTGGGAAATATTTACGAAATAGCTATGAATTTAAGGAGTTAGCAATAGCATAGCAAAATATAAAATGAGGAAAAAACTAAATTAAAATACTGAAATGGCCTAGTAAATATTACGGGGTTTAAAACTTATGATCTTTATATTATCTTAGGTTGTCAATGGCATGGGATGTTATTAACGTAATAGCTTGTTCGGGCAAATCAGAACTAACCGTCATACCCGTAATTACTATCAGTAATAAAAATTAGATACAATCACTTATTTCAAATAAATAAAATTATACTGACTTTAGGGAAAGCTATTTCGTTGAATTTGCATAGAAGCAATCGTGACTATCTTACAAAGTACCCTTAAGTAATGCAAGTACATATAACAATAACATAAAAATGTAAATAATAATTACTGCAATCAATTTTAGAAAATGATGGAACGAATAGTTTTTATTTCTTCAAGAACTCGTCAAAACGATAGTTATGCCGTAAAATTTTATTTGACGACTGTTACAAGCTGCAATAAGTACAATGGCAACCACTGACCTCGATGACACATGACATATGATACAGGGACAGATGTGGACAATGGGTCGCCCTATTGTGTTTCTTATGTCAGATGGTTCCACTGCTTGGAGCTGGGGAGATGATGGTCAGAAAGAGGCGTTTGTATTTCTGGACCTTGGGGGCAAAGCAAACACACTTTCTAGGGTTGAAATATTTTTCCCAGAATAGAGTAAATATTTATGCATACGTCGGAAAAGTGAATGATTGTTGTTTCAAAAGAGCGGTCAGGTTTTTTTTGGGGGTTTTTTTGTTAAATTCCTTTATTGGTGATGTATTCTGGCTTTGAATCAACATCTAAATATCCCTCTCTCATCAAAATAGAAGTCCTTTCAAGAGAGGGTGGCTAACAAACTCCAGGATATAGGGGGAGTGAGGAGTTTTAAAGAATTCCAGATGTTCTGGAAAGTGAGTTTCCATATAATAAATAAGCTCATAGCTCGCGAGGTGAAAAGACAAAGGAACCAAGGACTCTTCGGAGATGACCGTGGAATGACTTGCAGACGAAGGACATCGGCCGCTTCGAACCAGCTTATCCCAGCAGTATCCTATCTTGCTAGCAATGAGAACCCCGCCAACAATTGTGAGAAAAAGAATCAGCATTCCAAATTAAAGAGAAAAACGTTAGGATCCGGTCTCGCTTGTAATCTGCGTAGATATCAGCTGCTTCCTTTCAGGTAGGCATATACACAAAGAAGGCCTCGGTCTGCGCACGACATGATGATACCCTTGATACTAATTAAGCAATTTAAGTTGTTATACAATTTTGAAGAACCGAATAGACATCACGTCCTTCAGTATAGTTACCTAAAATTAATCAGCCCTTTTGTGTTAATTGTTCTTGAATGGACGAAATAGTTCATTAGTGAACACAGCGAACAATTTATTACGTGGAGATCGTTGGTGAAAGTATATGCCAATGCTAATATATAATATATACCATAAAGATAAATACCAACCGTTTTAATCACTCCATAGCTACAACGTCAAAATGAAATAAGCATGGTTCGCAATGGCTGGAAACCAATAGATAGATTGGAAAACACTCTACAAGAATTATATATTAATATATGTATAAAGTTTTAATTTTGTCAGCTTTAAGTCTTAGATGCGCTAAAGCGCAGGTGAAAATGATGCAGAAATGTATAAATAAACAAATAAATGTAATCAATTCAAGAGCTGATACAGAGAGTTTCGTGCTAATTTCAAACATAGCCACCATTTTTTAAAATTAGTCGGCAATGTTCTAATTTTCTTGTGTCAATTATTTTATTATTATGACATGTTGAAGAATAATAATAATATTTTCGTAAATAGGTTATTATCATTTATTAAAACAAGTTTACCTTAAAGAAAAAAAAAAAAACTGCTACGAGGAAGGTAGGCCAATCGGTTGAGAAGTGTGAACAAATGCTTAAGGAGGGAGGCTGGTCTCCTGCGTCCTACTTCGGGGGGGGGAGGGCTCCATCACTGAAAGCTACCAGCTGCACCAGCGGATAAAAGAGATGTTGCAACAGTGTCTTTTTTTTTCTTAAACGCCTCACTCATCGCATGGGCAGTTAATGCAGTCATCTATCAACATATTTATTAAATTTATCCCCGAAATCTAATAATGTAAAATAATATGTCGACTCCATTTGTAACGAATATGAATAGCAGGAAGGTATTAAGAATAGAAGTAACCTTACTGAGAGTGTAATGACTTTAAAATATACAGTGAGCATATTATAGATATAACTACACATAATATTAATCATCGCTAGGTATATTCATGCATTGATGTAGACGTCGTTTTAAGCTATGCATTCCTTAGCATATACAGAATTTAGGACTTCTAGTATTCAAAATTCATACCCCGTTAAAAAAATTATAACAGTTTTCTTTACAAAATAGAGAAAAAGAAACACTAAGTAACCGAGTAATTTCCGTTCCTCACACAGGAATAAAATTGGGCACAAAGTCATCATTTAACAATCTTTACTAGTTAATTTAGCTGTTATTATCATTCATCAAATCAGATAAATAGATAAATTGTTTTCTATATTTCAAATTTTCCGTTAAGTAAATTAACAATTGCCATTTTTATTTCCAAACCTACCTCTTCATTACGATTCGAAAGTAATGAGAAAGTATTATACATGCGTACGTATTATAATCTCTTTCTTTTTTTATTTGACAAAAAGACTAATTCCATTTCTACCTTTTTCAGGAAAGCATTTGAATAATAATTTGGAATAATTTTTCTTTGGAAAATTAATGTTAAAATAGTTGTATGCAGAGGACCTGGTTTAGATTCCCGGTCATGGTCAAATCTTTTCTCTTCTGATATAGTTGTTACATTTATCCCAAACTTAAAAAAAAAAAAAAAAAAAATGCGAGTTTTCTAAAGAACAATGCCATTAAAAGTGCTTTTCTGAAAAATGTTGAAATTGGAGTAAGTCATTCAGTCAACTGAAAGGCTCATTTACAGGATAATTATTACTATAAATTTTAGTTATCTTGTACTGTTCCGTTTCTTTTTAATATCCGAGCTTCGAGGTAGCTGGCCTCGCCACAGACTTCCAGTCTTAACATTTCTTTGAGAGTTCTGCTAAGAAAATAAAAAGCAGTGAAAGCGTTTCTAGTCTTGAAATAAGGTCATTCAGAAGTTTTCCAGGCTTTGACATGACATACAGCACGAAGAACAGACCTTAATAACCTATGCAAAGCAAAAAGTCTCAGCTTGTTTACCTCAGAAGAGCAAATGAAGAAAGACAGAAGCACATTTTTTTTACCATGACAAAGAAGTAAGTGGTAAGATGAAACAGGAAAATGATCTTCGGATAGCATATGTTACAAGATTGTACCAAGGCATGTTTTTTTCTGATTCTTTTCGAAGATGGAATACGGATATACCAATTGCATAAATAAAATTTAACAAACATGGCGTTCCCGTTTCGGAACAGCATCTACATTTAGCCGCGACGCAGCAGCTGGACTCGATACCACAGTGGACACAATGAGGACGGGCTAACGGAGGAGTGTAGTTCCACCTTAGCGGGAGCGGCCGTTGCACTGTTCACATTTCATGGACAGCCGCAGTTGTCGGTTCGCAAAGCATCTTTAGCAGCGATCACGAACGAACAGGATCTAGGCCACGCTTGAATAACGTTATCGGGACCGAAACTTATTCACTATGTTAAGCGGATCGAGCTAACATCATACATAACCGAAATCAGAACAATATGCGAAGGAATTTAATAAAATAAAAATGAAGGTTTAACATGCCATAAATATATATACATATATATATATGCCACATTAAGATATCAAAGGAAGAAAAAAAGATTTTTAAATTAAAAACGCTTTCAACGTATGATCTGACATCAGCACTTCCGAATAGATTACAATATATCTTTTTAAATTTTGAATAATATTTAATTCTTAAGATAATTATTCCTTTGATTCTTGAGAGAAACCTCATTATAAATTATGTTACAATAGATAGCATAGTTCTACATGCTCCAGTGATTTAAAAATGTTCACATTTTGGTTATTAATTAGGGTCTTATTGAATGTTATCGTAACAGTTAAAAAACTGTGAAACTATAATAGCATATAGTACGCAAAGTGTATAGTTTTAAGTTCTTAAAAAAAGATGTATCCAAAACCAACAGAGAGAACTTTTCCAATATTTAAAAGTGCACACCTTGCTCCTTAACAATCGTTCATAATTTGAATATTAAAAAGAGCATACGCATTTTTTTTTTTTTTTTTTTTTTTTTGCGAACAGCGGTAAAATGCTGAGGTAAATTTACATATTCATAAGTAACGCGCAGGATTTGCATTTGATTTACATAAATAACTACTCAACCTGGAAGAAGTAAAACAAAGAAAGGAAATATTAACGACACTGAGATCATTTCTCTATACGGAATAAAAAGTATCATCATTATAAGGATTTATCGTTAATGGCTAAAAACATAAAAGGAATCCTACTTTAGTGCCTAGCGACTTTTTTTCCTTTAAATTATACCCTTCCCTCTTTACATGGTAAGGGTAAATCGCAGGACATTAGGTTTAAAACAAGTGCATAGATAATATATAAATGTGTATGAATGCGTATACATACATATATATATATATATATATATATATATATATATATATATATATATATATATATATTTTTTTTTTTTTTTTAAATTACTGCTGTATAATAATTATTGTAATAACAATATTGGCTTTATATAATAGTTTGACTTTATAACACCTGTTTAATTTTATCAAGAGGGAACCATAAAGACCATTAAAATATTTTTATTTAATTCTAGATATTTAAGTATGAGCAAAACATAACATCATAAGTAATATAAAAAATCTGGTGCGATGCGCGCAACACACAACTTTCACTTACTTAGATTAGAAATCGACGTGTTTCGATAATATGTAAACGCCATTCCTCAACTTTACACATTTTTCCACATTTAAGTACATACTCATATTTGTATATCTCCATAAGTTATAGTGTATTTGTATAGCAAAATTTGGTAGTTCTCAGCACTTTTCGATTCATTATTGCTAATTTATTAAACATTAAACATATTAATTAACATATTAAACATTAATTAAACATTTTATTTATGAAGGGACTAATTTCATTAACAGTCGAGTTTGTTTTACTGATTGCTTGTTTTTTACTGCGAGTTGCTTTTTGCAAATAAATCTTGAAGGTGAATCGATAGGTGTATTTACGTCTCTTATGCCTTTCTGGAAATCAAGAACGATTACTGTTCCTCTAAAAAATCGCTTTATATTGTTTTCAAAAATTTATTATGGAACAAAAGTTTCTAGACTAAAATATACCTATATTAATTATAGACTATTATCTTATACCATATTTTTACACACCTGCGATGCTTAAAAAATTTGAGCATCACGTATTTACTCTCTTAAGTAAAATTGATCTTTTTATTAATAAATAAAAGTTTTTATTTTCATAATACGGTTAATAAAATTTTGGCTGTCATATATACATATATCAAATACCAATTTGTATTAAACAAAAAAAATACGTGATAATGAGACAACAGTCCTGAAGTAAAGTGCCCCCTCCGTTTAACCAATTTTTATGAAATTTCGGCTGTCGCATCGCGGTCATATACATACATCAAATACCAAGTTTGATCAAAATCGTTAAAGCCGTTTTTGAGTAAATAAAAAAAAACACGTGAAAATGGGACATTTCTTAAGTAAAGTGCCCCCTCCATTTAATCAATTTTGATGAAATTTTGACTGTCACATTGCGGGTATATACATATACTAAATACCGTATTTAATCAAAATCGTTTGAGCAGTTTTTGAGAAAATCGAAAAAAAATAAAAATTAGACAAAATTCTTTAAATAAAGTACCCCCTCCGTTTTACCAATTTTGATGAACTTTTTGCTGTCACATCGCGGGCATATACATACACCAAATACCCAATTTCAGGTCTGTGCGATTTATAGTTTTTGAGCTAGTCTGTTCACACACACACACACACACACACAGACCATTTCGCGGGACTTGGTTAATTGTACTCAGGGGACCCCAAAACGTGTATTTCCGTTGAAAATCGGAAGTCGAAATTTTTCACGATCGCAATACTTTCCTTACTATATATTTCATATATAGGTAAGTGAAAGTAAAAATTTTAAAACATTGAATTGTAAACATTTTATTTATGGAAGTTTCCTCACAGATATAGTTATTTCAACAATATGCAGATAGCATAAATCCTTTAAATGATATAAGGCATAAATTTTACACTAAATGTAAGAAGTATAAAAACAAAGTGGGTTTGATTTAGACGTTCTGAAAGGGATAGCAGCTTAAGAAAGGAGAGAATAGAGATATTTTTAGCACGAAATCCGAAACAGGCATCTTCTGGGGTGAAAGAACGTTGGTAAAAGGAACTTATCCACGTGTCATAATACTTAGAACTTATATGGTACGATATGCTTTTAAAAATGGCCTATTGTTAAAAGTGGAAATCCTCTATTGGTAGGACTATCCGTAGATTCAATTAGGGAAGTAAAAAATAAAAAAATGTTGGGAGTATTTTAAAACAATAGTCACTTTTTTCATTTGATAAGTCACATGCTTCCGTTGATCATACAAATAAATATTTTGGATAAAAAATGTTCTTTTATAAGGGCTTTCTAAATGTTTTTTTTTTTTAATATACATAGTCTAAAACAGGAATTCCTGTAAAACCCTTACTTAAAAAAAAAAATATACAAATTATAATAAAATTTTATCATAATTCATTACCTATTAAACTTATCAATATAAGACTATAATTTTGAAACTAAAGGTTTTTAATATTAATTAAATTAATATAAATACTTAAAATCAAGTAAAAATATTTGCTAACGATTTTTGAAATATTACTTTTCAGTTAAACAAAGCAGAACATCAGTTGAACGGTTTTATGCAACCAACATTGCACATTTTATATTCGACCTAAAATTTCTTTCTTTCTTTAGGTTGCTCAGCGTTTAAAGTTTACATGTTTCCCTTCTTAGATGAAAATGTTTTTTCAACATTCAAATATATCATTGTGCGATATTAATACAACTGAAATTTTAACCATTTTTCCCCTATAAGTTTAAACAAAAGTGTTGAAAAGCGTTCAAAACAATGAATATATTTGATTATAAAACAAATCAATAACTTTCAACGAAAGACACCAAGCGATTCCTATGTTTCCTGGGTTCATTAGTAGGCCACGGTAGAGGAACCTAGTAAAAGTCGCCCCCCTCTCTCAAGCGGTTTTTGTAGGTATGTGTGTGGTTTTCCAGTGGTCATCGATGCCTCCTTTATCGAGGACTGTCAACACCCTCTGAAAGCTGAATTAATCTTATAACGTATATGATGTATCATTGCCCTAAAAATATTTTAAGTTTAATGAGCTTTAAAAAGAAAGTCACAATAACTAATCGAGAACATTTCTCATCAGGATGGTTTTTATGACAATTATTCGAATGAAAGAAAACTTTAACTTGTATTCCTATTGTTCAGAGAATCGAAGAGGAATAGAGTCCTTCGAAGATTTGTTAATATTTCTATCGTTATGATGAAAATTATGGAAATGGAATTCTAACTATAAACCATAATTTTAGACTGATTGATAAAATCTAGCCACGTACTAATGAATTTCTCCGTAAATGACTGTCCTCTTATAGATGCTGTGATTATCATGAAGCTAAAAAAGGGAAGATTAAACTTAAGAAATCTTGACAAAGGTGGCATAAGAAAAGATATCTAGGGAATAATACAAAATACGATGTTAAAACAGATGCATCTAAATGAATTTAAATTCAGGCGATAGCATTTACACGAAAGAAACAAAAACTTCATTGTATTTATTTTTTAGGAAAAGTTGAATTATATCGAGGGAATTCATTTCTACTAAATCTATAGTGAATGGTTCTATATCGAATCGAAGATAGATATTAGTACGCGATAGTTGCCAGCATCTTTTAGCGAGAGCTTGTTAAAATATGTTTTGTTTTTCAAGAATAGTTTTTATTTTATTTTAATCTTTTTTCCAGCACATATTAGATAAAATGTGAATGGTAGAAATAATCCTCTTTTTTTTTTTTCATTCTTCATACGAAATATAGAGTCCCTGATTTGAAAAGGACATGAATTAGAAACACGTCCTGACAATGAAATGGGGAAAGTTTAGTAAGATATCAAGGGCTTTCCTGGAGGAAGCCAGGGCTCCCGATGGTCCCACGATAGAGTATCTTCCCAACGGCAGTTTAGAAAGTAACCAGCCTTCGTTCGTCCTGGTATATTTAACGGGGTGTGAAGGTATGCTCTTCCCACGTCAACTTGCACTCAGTATCGGGAAAGCTCTCGGTCCACTTCGCGGCCCAGTTCAGTTCATCAGTTCATCGACTCAGCTGAGTTCTGGGTCCAGTTGCATTTGGATGAAAAATAAAAGCTAAGTCAAAATTGGAATGTATTCCATTAAAGAAAAAAAAAAAGAATTAATAATAATATTTTTGAAATTAATATATAATTTTCTACAGAAATAAGACGAGAGTGACAGTTTGGAGTTTGGCAAAGAGACTTCAGGAAATATTTATTTTTAGACCAATACATTAAAAAAAAGTAAATTAAGTTTATTTAATTTATAACTTAATCTGAAAGGTATATTAAACTTATCAAATAAGAGCTCATCTAAGAAGTGGTTATATTAGGAAGTATATCCATCATTGGCTTGAATATCGTAAGGTGGGTTGTATGCTACCCTTGTTTTAAATGGTTCATGTGGCAAGCCAGTTTCTGGTTATAGGTTTTAGTATTCTGTGGCTACTTAAAAAGGTGGCTTTACACTGTGTCGAAACACGTGACGAATATACAATCTGAATAAATAGTCTGACCGCACCTACGCACCTTTATACAACAATTTTCATCACGAGACAACTGATTATAGATATAAGCAACGTCAGAAACAAGCTAAAAGAAGTAATAGAAGTTTATCTGAACTATCTCAAAGCGACATTGGCGCTATCCTTTAAAAAGCGGACATACAGTCAAAAAATCTCTTAAAGTCCGAGTCTTATTTAAATTAGCCGAACAGTCTTATGTAGACAGGCTGTTCGCGGGCGTGGTTTGACGCAGTGTAAAGCCATCTCAACACGGTTGGGACGTCCATTCTAGTTGTAATAAGCCATTTTTAACATAAGAAAGCTTCGTCTAACATTGTTGTCAACTCTTTAGATTGGAAAATTAAATTTACTGGATGTTTGAGATAGTGGAATTCCCTCCCGAGTTCTATTCCAATTTGTCAAAAATGATTTAGAAGTATTTAATAAATGATATTGTCAATTAAGGATAATATAAAAACTACAAAAGAACAAAAAACAAGTTGACGAAATGTGAAAGAAAGAGAATGATTATTATACTCGAAAATAATTAATTGGAATAAATACCAAATAACTAAAGACTCCGATTAGAAGTACCCACCGCCTTTCACTAACCACCGATATTGGCCTTCGCGGTCATGAACATCCCGGATCGGAGAATCCTCATAAATTTTCGATGGTATTGAGGCTAAGAGAGAGTGCATACCAAATAGCTAACTATTTCGCTGAGCCCGATTTCGAGAATTTATGACAGCCTATAAATAGGGTTTGGATAATGCAAATAAATAAACTAAATGATAATGAGGTATAAAAGTAAAATTGTTTAAGTTTATTTGGATCATAAAACATAATGTAACACTGTAGAACTTAGACTGATATCGTTAGTTATTTTGAGTCATATTCAGATAAGTGAACTACGAGTCAGGAATATAACTTGTATCTTATCGAACGCTAGAAACGAAACCTATTTTTAAAGGAGAAAAAAAAAAGATCTAGGGTTCCGACGCAGACAGTAATTGGGCACGGTCTCCCACGCTAATGATAGCTTCAATTGAAGACAATACAATTCGACTAGAAATAATAAATGCACTTCAAATTTGATAAGATACTTGATGAAGAGAGAATGAATGTTTAAAGAATGAATGTTTTCTCCACATTAATAGTGTGAGCAGTTGTAAGTAGTATTATGAAAATGATTGGCTGAGGGGGAAACAGTGATTAGATTGTGATCAGAATAAGATATCCATAAATTATGAATAAATCGTTTGATTTCAAAGTTCATCTTTTATAATTCACTTTTCTCTACTTCCATGTTGGCTTCTGCCTCAAAAAACGTAAAAACGAGTTGTACTCATTTCCCACGTCTAAACGTAGCACAAGAAGGCTTACGAGTTAAAGAATTTTTCCTTACCGAATAGCTGAGCTAAAACGCAACAGGTATTGCCATAGGTTACCATTTTCGTCAGAACCTAAGCCGTGATTACCTCAAACGAAAAATGGTATTTACCATTTGAAAAAAACTATAAATATTTAATAAGTTTTGGTAAAATGGGAGTTTTCGCTGTTATCAAAAAGTAAAAATAACTCTTAGCTAGGGAGTAGCATTCTTCGTGTATATAATGAATCGAAGATATTTGTAATTCGAATGAATATTTTATATACATTTTTGTACAGAAGATTACAGTTGTCGAATAGAACATGGGAGAATTCAACGTGATTTTTTATTCTATAGAAGAGAATCAGGGATCCGATATTCCTAGCTTAAATAAAAAATAATGGAAACACTGATGTTATTACGGGTCAGAGAAGGGTCGTTGGTCTATCTTGAATTATACAATCGCATTCGTTTATGCAGTGGTTACGCCGAGGATGGAATAAAATGACTTGATTACCCGACTGAGGAGAAAGCTAATCATCAAATAATCATAGGAGGAAGACGAATATACAATGTAATAAAACAGATTAATTATAATAACAATAAACTGTTTATTTTATAAAATAAAGGTACATAAAGGTACGTTTTATTCATTAACATATAGGCATGGACTAAAAATCCTTTATTTTGTAAAATAAACTGTTCATTATTATTATAGGCATGGACAATGTCCCTCTGCCGATTAATATAGATTTATTTAAAATAAGATATCGGAGAGCATCGAATAGCTCTTTGCATCTAAGCTAAAATACTCATTTTTTATGGAGATGACAGGAGTCAATTAAAATGGGATTTTGGGAGGTACGTAGTGTCAGAGACCGCCGCTGCTGTACTGCACCGGCTATAACACACTGATAGATGGCCACACTACTGAGGGAAAAGGTCTCCGCATTTGAAAGAGGACGCTTTACTCAGATATAAACAAAGAAACCAAAAGCATTTAAAAAGATACATGAGCGGACTGGGGATCCAGATGAAGATAATTCACCATAAGAAACCAGAGCAAGGAATATTAAGTACGTAGGAGCATAATTTTACTCACGAATGTAGAATCTAAAGACCTGTTCAGTGGTAAAGCTTTTTTTATCAATCTAGGGATGAAAATGCTTTATAGTTATTTATGAAAATTTCTTTATTCTTTATAGTTCTCAGGATGGACAGGTTTAAGATGGTAAAGGTGCTTTAAGAGGTTAAACAAACTATTTCTTGCATAGCATAATAGTTTTGTAGGGATTTTCTACCTCTTTTTGCAACCCCTCATAGCATTAACGTTCTGTTACAAAAATGGTGTACTGATGATGCCCTGTTTAAAAAACTGTATTGACTTTTTTATTTGCATTCGAGATACACTTTGGAATATATTAATCATAGCAGGACTATCGTTTACACAAATAATTACAGACACTGTCTTCAGTCTTTAGTGGTTTTGTTTTCACAATTTTTGTAATACTGCAACACCATTCTGACAATATTATTAAACTGTTGTAGTATTCGATAAAGCAGGTATATAAATTTACTAACAAACTTAATTCGTTTCATTTTATTAATTATTTTTTGACACTTCTGCGTACGTTCCGTGATGTATTATTTTTTTAAGGGTATTATTATTTTCCTAATATAACTATTGAGTAATAGCTATTACTACAATTTCATATTTGTCCATGGTGATGTATGGACTGAACCAGAGAATGTTTTACAAGAGATACCTTAGCTCGTCAGAGATGCTAACACCTCGCATCCTGTTTTTTGTTACGTTGTAGAGTACTTCACCTCAAAGGAATTCTAGAACACCTTTTAAAAGGTTTCATTAGTGCTTTTTACACCTACCACCAGGAAAGTACCTGCCTTTTGTTACAACGAAAAAATGAAATAGCTCACGAAGTTCGAATAAAAATTAAAAATAAGATTTAATACATAATCCCTTTCCAACATCGCTACCACCCACCATTACAGTTTAATTAAGCGCTATCGAGACTTGAGGAATCTTTCAGGAATCAAATACGTGACTAGACACTGAATGTAATTTAATTCGATAAGAAAATCATAAATATTAAGCTTAAATTCAGTTATATCAAATCCTGCAAGACTATCATTTTATAGCATTTTTCTAACTTACTTCTATAGCCTTTCTTTTTTTTGTAGAGATTATCGAATACGAAAAAAAAATTGGTTATTAAATTATGACGGAAGGTTGAATTGATGATAAACTTTTAGGTACCATTCTGTAAACTCAACATATTCCTCGCCCAATGCATGACTAGTCTAACTCATAATCACATTTTAGATTTTTGGGATCTAAGATAGCGATGAATGGTAAAACACTTAAGCAATCGAAACTCTTCAGAATATTTTTTTTCTTTAGTGAGACCAGTATTTTATTAGACGAGCGACTTCACGCGGTGTGATTTTCACTCAATAGTCAATATGAGATCCTTGTAAGTCCTCACTAGTTTTTAACTACTAGATTCGTAGACGATTACAATCAGTGACCTTGTTTCACGCAACAAGAGGGAAGTTCTTCTACAAGATGTTGGATCGTCTTATCCTACAGGTCCAGACCTGGAGCTGCAACAATAGAGCCGAGAATCGTAGCCCGTAGCCTAACATTGTGGGGGCATCAATCGTCATTATTTCCTTCAGCTCATGCGTGGCCAATCTAATCACTTCTTATCCAGATGCCGCCGACTGTCCCTCGGTTCCCACAGGCTTCGCCCATTCACTTCCCAGTAGGTCACCAAATTCCAAATCAATAAAAGTTCTGACCATTAGCAATACCATTATCTTAAAACTAACTGCGAGTAATAAATTTCAAGTAACATCACAACTGAATCTAACAGTTAAAAGTGAATTTTCTCACAGCAATTTCTCAACATTAATATTAAAGCGGTCACTTGGAGGGGGGGAGTGGACATATTATCTTGACATCTGCCATTATAATGAGACGGTTCGGCCTGCGGTTCCAAAGTTTCCGCTAACCGAGCGTCTTCAGCTGTTTCCTGCCTTTATCGTGCAATTATCCTTTTACGTAATAATAGCTAAAATTTATGCGCGACTTAATTTTTTCTTTTGTTTTTTTTTCACATCACGTGAGCAAAATGTATATCTTGAAGAGAAATGAAAATAGATAATGGTTTTGAAAAAAAATAATAACAAAATATTAAATATGAAATCAAAGAGCTTAAAGTTTCGGTGGTGGGACGTAGCCAACTAGAGCTGTCATCTCGATGGTGGGCGTCGAATTATATACGGTGATATTTATCCTTATCGATGAATTTTAAGTAGATGTCAAGAAAATTATTTTAGATGTTAACTGAACGTGATGCTTGGATCCTTTGAGTTTATTTTTTTGTATATTTTGAAGGCGTGATTTCTATTACAGTCATAAGAGATAAGAAGGGCTAATAGGAAGTATTTTATTCAAGGAAAAAGAAAAAAAAGAGGAAATGCAAGAATGAAGAAAAGATATATGTGTGTGTGTGTCTGTGTATCACTAATGTGTTCAAAAGTAGAAAATACGATCAATCCAAGAATAATCCAAAGAACCTAGGAACAAATAGTTTCTACAGTATGTCTACCATTTAACACCACCAGTTCTGGTGCTCTCACTTAATCTGAACTTGCTGTTAAATAACAAGTGATGCGACTGGATGGAATTTAATGGAATTTCAAAGATTTGTATACGTTCCAAACTTAGGATATTTAGCAGACTGCTTGGAGCGAGATCCCAGGACAGCAAGGCCGCGGATTGAGGAGCTCGGCCTTCCTTGTGATCGAGGAGACCAGCTGTCATCGCTCCCACCGCTCGATCCAACAAAAAAATATTTTTTTGTGAGGGGGGGGGTGTAAATATTAATGGGGGTTAACTTAAACATGTCTGGTGGTAGATACAGTTTCCATATAGAAGCTCCAGTTAAAACGCTGCTATAATGCAATTCATGAATCGATAAAATCATGTTTTCAAACGTTTAACTGTCGTCAAAAATACCACCACATTACAGATTACAGATTTTGGCCATTAAATCAACTAAATAAATCTCGAGATGAGATATTACAATTGAATAATTGTTCACCGGCCGTTTAAATTATTAATAAGCCATATCTTTTATATTTAATTGCTTCGTTGTGATTATAAAAAAGTGCCTCAAAATAATGAATTGTTTAACAGTGGAAAGAAAAGAATATGAGATGTAAATATACCTATTACATCATATCGACCATTGAATGCAGCTTTCACATTTATTAATCTTAGCTGTAGGTTTTTTGAAAGCTTCTATTTATTTATGAATATTTATAAATCATAGGAATACTCATTGCGACATGCAGTGTAGGAAATAGATTAAACATACTCGTATTATCATTATTTTGTGTTTCAGGATACGGAGGGAATTACATAAATATTACTAAGATAAAAGACTTGTCGATCACCATCGGGAAATAAAGCTCAGCGCCACTAACCTGAAAACCTGTATCTACGGGCAAGCAGAAGATACATGGAAGATATGAGAGAAGAACGAGAAATAGGAAGACCAAAGTGAAAGTTTTTATACATAACTTACATCGCTTACCACGATATATAGTTTCTATTTTATTATATTTTTTACTTTAGTTTTTATTATATAAGAAAAAAAAATAGAATATCGTGGTGCTAAGAGAAAAATTAAATTATATATAATGGATTCTATTAGGTATATTGGCTTAAGTAATAAAGTAGCTTCGGATCAAATAAGTAGGTACTGCAAAAATTTCAATATACAACTAAAAAAAATGATAAGTTCAAAAATCATCAAAATGTTTTTAAACAAATGAGGCGAAGATTCTGAGATTATTTTATTTAAATATTTTCAGTCGATGGTTTAAAATGAAGGAAACCCCGGATATCTGCATAATCATTTACGAATACATTACCTCAATTATAGAAATAAGATACATATGGGTCATTTCACGTTAAATCATCCAGCCGAAGGTCAAAATTCTACCTTCCCCTCTCAGATTTTGATCAAAATTTGTAGGTAAAAAATCTGGTGCGTGCGCGCAACACACAACTTTCACTTACCAACTTACTTAGATTAAAAATTGACGTGTTTTGCTAAATATCATTTCCCAAATTCACAAATTTTTCTACATTCATATCTTATTTTTGTTAATCGTTAAAGCCGTTTTTTGAGTAAATAAAAAAAACACGTGAAAATGATACAAAATTTATTAAGTAAAGTGCCCCCTCCGGTTAATGAATTTTGATGAAATTTTAACAATCATATCTCGGGCATATAAATACATCAAATACCCAGTTTGATCAAAATCTTCAAAGCCGTTTTTGAGTAAATAAAAAAAACACGTGAAAATGATACAAAATTTATTAAGTAAAGTCCCCCCTACGGTTAATCAATTTTGATGAAATTTTAACAATCATATCTCGGGCATATAAATACATCAAATACCCAGTTTGATCAAAATCATCAAAGCCGTTTTTGAGTAAATAAAAAAAACACGTGAAAATGATACAAAATTTATTAAGTAAAGTCCCCCCTCCGGTTAATCAATTTTGATGAAATTTTAACAGTCATATCTCGGGCATGTACATACATCAAATACCCAGTTTGATCAAAATCGTTAAAGCCGATTTAGAGTAAATAAAAAAAAACACGTGAAAATGATACAAAATTTATTAAGTAAAGTCCCCCCTACGGTTAATCAATTTTGATGAAATTTTAACAATCATATCTCGGGCATATAAATACATCAAATACCCAGTTTGATCAAAATCTTCAAAGCCGTTTTTGAGTAAATAAAAAAAAACACGTGAAAATGATACAAAATTTATTAAGTAAAGTCCCCCCTCCGGTTAATCAATTTTGATGAAATTTTAACAGTCATATCTCGGGCATGTACATACATCAAATACCCAGTTTGATCAAAATCGTTAAAGCCGATTTAGAGTAAATTAAAAAAAACACGTGAAAATGTTACAAAATTTATTAAGTAAAGTCCCCCCTCCGGTTAATCAATTTTGATGAAATTTTTACAGTCATATCTCGGGCACATAAGTACATAAAATACTCAGTTTAATCAAAATCGTTAGTGCCGTTTTTGAGAAAATCGAAAAAAACCTAAAAAGTTATTAAGTAAAGTACCCCCTCCCTTTAAGTAATTTTGATGAAATTTATGCTATCACATCGCGGGCATATACCTACACTAAATACCTAATTTCATGATCGCACGGTTTATAGTTTTTGAGCTAGTCTGTTCACACACAGACACACACACACACACACACACACACACACACACACACAGAGACCATTTCGCGGGACTTGGTCATTTCGACTCAGGGGACCCCAAAACGTGTATTTCCGTTGAAAACCGGAAGTCGAAAATTTTCACGATCGCAGTACTTCCACTTACTATATATTTCATATATAGGTAAGTGAAAGTAAAAATGCCAATTTTTACCCAATTCCAACAAGTAGTTTTGGAAGTATGGCCATTTGAACTTTTGAGATTTTTGAAGTTCTGATGACGACTTGAGCTCAAAACCAACTTGTACATGTTAAGACATTCCTCTCTAGAATGGGTATTAATTTAACTGGAGCTTTCAAAATTTATTCATTAATTCTACATTCTATACAGAATCAGATGATACCATAAATATTAGACAGATAAGTTTTCATCATGGAAAACAAAATTCTTAAACATAAAAAATTAAATTTTTTCCAAGCTGTAAAACAGTCACCGAAAAATGCCATGTGCAAAAATAAACATTTTTTTATTTGAAAAAGCCACTAGGATACCGATTGAGTATCCTTGTACAGTTTGTTTTGTTTGTCTATAATTATATTAAATTGCTTTCTGTCGTGAAAAAATACAGACCCCGCCTATGACAGTCACTGTTATGCAACTACCACCAGTCACGTCAATCTTTACATGATAATTGCATATAAAACTTGGCCTGCATAATATTATATCCTCAATTGAACCTGCTTAAGACTAAAATTGCTCCAGGAAAAAGTTTAAAAAAAATCCTCATAAAGAGATTCCAGATCAAATGATAGCGTTGGGTGGAATAAATCTGTAGTCCACTATTTGTTCTGCTCTAGAGCAACGATAAATTTTTAGTAAAAACTTTTTACTTACAGAAGCATCATTAAATAATTAAAGAAACAAATTCATAAGCAGAATAAAAATATTAACAAATAATATAACAAATTTGAATATAATCCCCATCGACATTTATGCACTATCCCAGCGTGAAAAAAACCCCAACAAAAACTATTTATGTTGATGTTTCAGCCAAATTCGTCAAATTTTTTAACATCATCATTATTCTGGAACTTCTTCCAAAAACATGTCTCACTCAGTAGACTAAACTAATGTAAATCAGGTGGCCAACAGCCTATTTCAACGATGGTTTCATTGACTTGTTGAGCAGTGCCAGGACGTGAGTTGTCTAGATGGAGAATCACGCCTCTCAACAGAGATCCCTCATGTTTCTATTTGGTTGCTGGCTTCTCTTTATTCAAAAGCATATCTGAGTAGTGCATTAAAAAAATCAAAAAACAAAAAACAAAAAGGGTATTAAAACTCCAATCAGTCGGCAAGAACGTGTTCACTGAGCACGAAATTTTGGGGGTTATAAACATAACAATGTCAATCCAGGGCTCATCCCAGTGATGTCAGGTTCAAGTCCTAGAACCAAACTTGTCCTACCAACTAATTCCCTAGACCAACTTCCCTTAATGTCTTGAATAACCTAGTCGATCAATTGCCCGTAATGTTGCGTTTACTCTTGCAACTTTATATTTCTGTACCAATGAATGTGGATCGAACGTAATGTAGTACTACTTTCTTGGGGGGACACCAAATGAGACAAGCACTCGAAATCGAATCATGTATCAAATTATAAATCAATAGTTTTCTTTCAACATGCACAGATCATATTTTATTAGAGGCCTTCACGGCTGACGGTATTACAGCTTTGCCGGCTTTAGTGCTGCCAATACATTCCATCCTGATTAGGATAAGCTGGTTATATCTATAGAATAATCCAATAGTACCAATGATATTTTTAGCCTTACGGTTTACTTTTTATCGTCGGAGGACGATGAATATCGTTAGTTTGATATGAGGAAATAAGACGCAGCCTCCTAGCCTTGAAAATGAAGTTGGCCATTCATCAATGCAGCTCCGCTATCTTAACTCCCTAAGACCTTCCTAAACTTTCACAGCATTTCTAAATTATTACTAAAGTGTTGGCATATGAAATACTCTTAATGTAGGTTTGGTTAGGTTCATCTAAATGTTTTACTAGTGATATCGATTAATGCCTTTCTTTTTACAGTCCAGCAGCCACCTAGATTCTCCAAAGTATGTACGTTTAGAAATATTGGATTTCAATCAGTACTTTTATTTTTTTAATTTGAACTAACTTCAATAACGCGAAGAGTTGCTTACTACTTGAATTTTTCGTGGGCTTTAAAGGATCAGTTGAGGTTTAGCCGTAGTGCAGCCATGGTAACAAAGAAAGATGATTAGTTTTACAGGTAAGTTATGAGGTATCAAAATGTATTCTTGAGTTGGTAACTACAAAATACAATGGAAAATCATGGCTAAACTCATAATAAATAATGCCATTTACAAAATCTTAACCGGTAATGGGAAAATTGCCAGTAAAAAAAAAAAAAAAAAAAAAAAAAAAAAAAAAAAAAAAAAAAAAAAACCATGCCTCCCGTACTAAAACTTTTGAGAATGAAGGGGTTAGTGTCCGAATTCCAAACCCGGACAGGTAGAACAAGGAGTAGGCGGTAAGATTTGAGATGTTCCATCGAAGATATTGATTGATTCACATCACAATGGGATATTTTTAAATTGTTTTCGATATAAGTTTAAATATTATAGCTATATTAAAATAGTTTAATTCTACAAAAAAGACATTTAATATTTTTTCATATATTAATTTAATCTTTTTTCGTGGGTAACCACCTATTTTTAAATTTATCTTATTTTTAAATATTTTATTTTTGAAGAGAAAAGATTGGGCTCCACCGGGAGCCATATATATATTTGTATATACGCATGTATATATATTTTTTATATATAGGTACAAAAATAATAAAATAAGTAAAACTACATTTTGTTACTATTTGATTCCAGCAATGAAACTTCTTAGTAACAGATTAGTAATATACTTATTTAAAAGATGCTGTAGAAAGTAAACTTTTTTATAAAAAAAGTCTCTTCAATTAATATACGCGAACTTAACTTATACAATATCCATGCATATAAAAGTTCAAATGATCTATACCTTTATAATTTTTAATTGCTTAATAATTGATTTAGGCAGAACGAGACCAGATTTTGAAATAGTTCAGTGATTTGTTGATGCCCAAGTCTCCCACAAAGAGAAGGGTACTAAATAAAAGGTCAAGTGTATTGTCCTGGAAAAGGGTTTTGAAGTTTTTTCTGAACACAATACAGTTTGGCTATTTCTAAACATGCTACTCCATACAATCTATTTCCACTATTTACTTCATAGAAGTAGATTAAATTGCATAATGTAAATTAGAGCTAGATAACTCTAAAATGAATTACCATGCAAAATGCTAACTAGACCGGAGAGACTTCAATTCCTCCTACATCTTAAACGCGTGAACTAAAATCCCAAACTTGGGGTCTGATTACCTGCCCGGTATGTGGAATAGAATTCGAGAGGAGGTGCACGCTGGAGGCAATTGGTACAAATAGTTTGAATGGACTCACCAAGATGAAGGTTGTAGCTCTTGATTTAGGAGAATCACACTGCTGCCGAGCACAAAACTAATAATATAACAGTTGTATCAACTTCAATTATGAAAAATTAACACACGTAGGAACCACCTCCGACAGTTGGCTTCACACTGACGGACAACAAAAACTCCAGGGACCGGTTTGAGACCCCAGTGTGGCCAACACAACGCTACTTATGTCCCTCACTGCCCGGACCGAAGAATTACCAAAACCAATAAAAATTATCTACTTTTTAAGATCTAAAACTATTATACAATAAATAGTAACTAGATTACGAGTCTAACATCTTAACCTATTTTTTCCCAGAGATTTCACTACACATTTCAGTACATTAGTATTATAATGAGATTTTTGTTTTTATTTCTATTTTTAATTATATATAAGATTATATTATTTTTAAAACCGAAAATATATCAATACTTTAATAATCAACGCATTCAGCAGATAATTTGGTCGAATGAGTGTTAATTTGTTAAGCAAAAATATAATCTATTCAGACATTTCGAACGCATTTGTACCTAATATAAAAAAACTGTAATATTATCATCATTATAAATTACTGAGCTATGCACTTACTCTAAATATAAGCAATAATGAATGCATTTTCAGCTATATGCAAGTATATTGAAAGTTGAATATAAAAACTAATTTCAATTTCGTCTGAGAGTAAATTGACTAGAAGCATTCAAATTTACCTATATACGTACCTATTAACATATTTATTCCTAAAGCAATCTAAGACATAAGATTAATTATTATTAAATCCAACCGAAACCAAAAGAAATCAACGACCAATATTTGAGTAGTTTTTTTTTTTTCTCAAGGTAACTATCAAGAATTTGCATACAAATTATCTTAGGGGATTTGTATAATTAGGTTAAAATAAAGGTATGCCATAAAAGGCAACTAAACGTTCCAGAAGGTGTAAGTTAATCAATGCCTATTACAACAAAACTTATTTACAACAGTAATTTTTAATCATTGGTCAGACGGCTGTCAGGATAATAATCATCTAACTACTACCATCCTCTGAGCCATTATCATGAAAGTTCAACTAATAGATACTCGAAAGGAATTGTAAAGTAAGCTTGGTACAGGTGAAATACACAAAGAGAACGATTTCGAGGAAGATATGGGTATGGAAAAATTTAAAGATCTTCATGCAAATTATTTAGCGTGAAAAAGGGCAGGTGTTTTTAATACGAGATCCAGTCCACTGAGTTGCTGAATGAAAAAAATTATGTTTTTATTAGTAATCTCAAAAAATATCTTGTCATTCAGTCCAATCACTCTCGCATTATGATGTGAATTTTCATCAATTTCATATTTTATTTGTTATAAGATCTTTTGTACGTATTAAGTACCAATAAGGGGCAAACTTTGAAGGTACTGGTTCAACTTTCATTTGAATATATTAACCGGCTTTTCACAAACCCTTAACTGCGTACAAAGTGGCATCTACCCCCATGCATTGAAAAAATGAAGAATGGATGAAAAATTGGAAACAATCTACACAAAAATTGACTACATACAATATGAACATTTCTGCTGGAATCAAAATGATTACCCGAAACGTTCTTATAATTATAAAAAAACAGAACAAATCAGATGGTGTCCCGCACGGGTTCCAACACTAATGTGTACCTCGTGTTTCCTGTTGTTCAGCTGTCGGACACGTGGCTTGGGACAGCTGCTTCGTTCCGGTATATCACGGGAATTTCTAAAATTAATTCGAACCTGTTCAAATTATGCGCTTCCCGAACATATTTCCTAGGCTTAATTATATTTCGTTAAAATAGAAAATATTGGGAGCATAGATCAGTGCAATAAGATTGTATCGATAGTAGGGGGTTAGGGCATAAAACACCTTATATGAAGGATGAACTTGTACAATGTTGATCTGTAAAACAAATACTATAAGCGTCATAGTGGTCTTCACTTACTACTTCATAAAGTAAGGGTGCAGGGGCAGCTCCTATTAATTATGCCCAGGTGAAATTATTTGCCTATGTAATCGCATTGAAATATTATTCTGACGGATTTTTCTGCTCACTATATGTAATTACATTTGAATGAGACCAAGAATTTATATGAATATTATACAGTACTGTTAAACCTGTGTTAGACAGTCAAGGTTTAATAACCTTCGCAATCTTTAATAACATTAGCAAGATCGATATTGACCGTGTAAGGGGGGGAGTATTGATGTGATGTTATTTACAACCGTTGTGTTATTAAAACCGTTTTTGTTAGCAAATATGGCTTCAATCAAAGAAATATTGCTCAAAGCAATAAAAGGCTTTAAGACCCCGACACTCGTCCCCATTGGCATCACTCAGCTCCAAATTATTTTACGAATCAATATTCTCATAGGTAGGTAAAAATTCGAGACGCTAAAAGTTGAAAAAACAACGTCTAAAACAACTGTTGGAACATTTAATTCCTCCACCAACGATATTTCTTAAAGGTATTTAGAAAAAATTGCCAAATTATGTCAAATATGTCACAGTTAGAGTGTAAGTAGTAGCCACCTTTTAAAATATTGGGTGGGGGACGCGTCCCCCCTGTACCCTCCCCGGCGGTGAAGCCCATGCTGGTCCCAATTTGTCGGGAACAGGGGTTGGACTATAGGCTACTTTAGGGACTTAGTCAGTCGTCCAATCGCCCAACTTGACAGGTCAGAACTTGTGTAGCGATGTCAGGATGAAATCTACCGAACCGACATAGAATGTAAAAATTTGCGATTCAATTGCGAAAGCTCCTAGTTCTATGGCAAAATACGAATAAATCTTATTTTATAGATGAGCATGAGTTTTCCTTTGTTAGTGAGATAAAAAGTATTTTCCCAAAATCTATCGGGGCTCTTCAGATAAATTTTTATTTCAATCATTCAGGAAAAGCCCCGACTGACGAAATACACAATTTGTGTGGCAGTGCAGTCAGGTCGGGGTGTATCAGAAAGGCCCTGACTTGAAGGCCTAAACCAAGGCACGTGTTTAAGGGCCAGTAAGGAAGATAATAATATTAACTGACTTATATATTCATGCTTTAGTCATAAGTAGTTTTATTGGTTATAATCAATAAAATTCAAATATATTATCAATAAAAAAGCAATAATCAATAAATTGCTCCTGACTACCTACAAATCTTCGTCAACACGTTGCAGCAATGTATGTGCCACGATAACCTTATACGCATCCTAAACGCAGTGTTGACGAAATATTTAACTCTACGATCCAAGAATCGGTTTTCTGGTGATGAAAAGTAAACCAGAATGATTTACTAAAGAATAAAAAAAAAAGAGGAAGTTGTTTTTCGATCTTTACATAGGTAATATTAATTTATACTTTCATAAATTAATACATTAATAAACAAATTAAATTAATCTATTTAGCTAGCACATTCTAAACTTTTAAGTTGAAATATTTTTGAAGGGTTTCAATTTGAAGAAAGTGTTCTACAAACAGAAGCATGTATCAGACCAAAGCTAGTGTAATTGTAAACAAAATATGTAAAATATTTACTAGTATGTTTATTATGAAGAAGCGAGGAGCACGTGCCAGTGTTCGTGGGGGGGGGGGGGGTACCCCTCTGCAAGTATACTTACCTATTATTAGTTATTTCGGCGTTAATGACTCTCGTATGGCTTTCAGCCTTCTGAAAGACAAAACAAGGGACCGAGTTTCGGCAGTTCGAAGCCGTTCTGAGCTCGTTAACTTTTACTCATGAGGGACCTATGAAATGAATCCTGGCTTTCCTATAATAGGTTGGTCACACCTGAATCGTAACTCACGCTTTTCAAATATTTCCAATTAGGAGTAGTTACCAAAAAAAAAAAAAAAAAAATTAAAATGGCCTAAAAATCCAATTCGGTATGGAATATATGCTCGATCAATGTCTCTTAATAGTAAGGAAAAATGAGTAAGGTTTAAAATATTTTAAGAAGTATTGCGGAAAATGGGAAGGTATAGGATCATACGGACAACCTAAATGAAACAATAAATCGATATGAAAATAAGTTTTAAGTAAATATGAATATAAGTAAATATGAATATAAGTAAATATGAATATAAGTAAATATGAAAATACACGATATGAAAATGCCTTTTATTAAAAGGCATTTACATTTTAACTACATATCGCCAACAGCTGGATGTATAGGTTACAGTTGTATTGTAGAAAGGAAATATAAAAGTAGCCAGAATGTACATGGGAGGACTCTCGTTCGAAGATGAGCTGGGGCTGGAGTACCCGGGGAAGAGCTACACCCAGGTCTTGGACTTGAAGCAGCTGCCATCGGACAGGTACAAGAACTCGAGCCACGTTGCACACTGCATGATATACGCCCTCAACAACAGGCCAGTTCTGAAGGCTTACATGCCCAAAGCCAGCATTCTCGTAAGTCACATCAAGAGTAGTTTGCCATTTGCAACATTCAAAGCACCGCAATTTAGTTCACTATAAAAAGTAGTTTTTATGTTTTACACCAATAAACTAGTAGAATAACCCTCTTGTTTCTCATAACTTTTCACCGTTTAATTCCTTCAATATTTTAAGAAATTCCGTTCCAACATGTCTAACGTATTAGACTAGTTCTTAAGGTTAACAATTAGTGAAAGGCTAGTAAACATAAACAGTCGATTATTAATAAGCGAATCATCATTACTCAGTCACCATTAAACTCAGGATTTCTGTCGCAAGGATTCCAGGTAAATCTGGACATTATTTTGGTTTATAGGGATTACATACTACAAATATCTCTTTCATGATTGGTGGACCAAGACTTTTCAGGATCGCCGAAAAATATCTGTCCAAAGCCTCATCTCTAATATCTAGTTGAAACTTAAACTTGATTCGTGAACTGAATGGTGTGAGGTTGAGCAGGTCTCAGCCATTTTAGAATTGCATCAAGATTGTCATCATGAAACCATGTAGACAGGAGGTGTGAAAAGGCATCGACTTACCCGTTAACCCTTTACATATGTTTATCATTAATACATAAAACTTGATGTTTTACTATAAACTTTATTGTGTTACTTGTCATAGCCATTCGACACTACTTCACTTCTAGAGGTTTCCTACTGTTCATACAGGTTACTTATCAGTGTATCCACCCTTGACAACACCAACTTAGCAGCCATAATATATATTTTTTTTACGGACAATCAGAGGCTATTACACGAAGATGTAAGTTAATCAACAATTGAAGCGGAAGAGAAACAGCAAGGCAGACAGGGAGTCGAGAGACACAATTCTTAGTTTTAGTATTCGCAGGCGCTAGCGACGGTGCTGCTTCTTGACTGGAACTAGAGGAAAGGGGATAGAAGCCTGGCCAGTACCTGGGATTCATAGGGTTTTTTGGCGTTTTTAATATATCTTTCCATAATTAAAACCCGATTGAGCAAAATATTATTTGAAAAATGTCTAATAGGTATTGCTCGGTCCCTCAGTGTTCAATTAGAAAATCAAAAGACGTATCATTCCATTTATTTCCAAAAAATAAAAAGCTTCCTAAAGAGTGGATTGTAAAATTAAGAATAGATAAGCCTGTTTCGAAACATATGACGATATGTAGTCTTCATTTTAAAGAAAGTGACTATATTTATCCAGGTAAATATTAGTGTTTGACATTTTATTATTCCAAAATGCTAGTTTTATGCAAATAACATTGGACCACAGTGTCTTAGATTTGTTTTTCTTTTTTAATTTTCCCCATTTTTGGCTTACATCCGTTGCGCTTGATTGTTCCAAGTTTTCAGTGCGATGCCTGAAACTTTTGACAAATAAATAAATAATATGACTAAAAAACTAAGCTGTCAAGAAAATGACAGCTGTCATAACAATGATTGTATGAATAGGTAGGATAGGATAGGGGTTTTAGGGCGATAAATATCGCGATTATTACGCCTATGAATAGGTAATTAATGTTATTACTAACCGAAAACGTAGAGTAAAGTTATAATGATGTGTTTGCATTTACCAGAAATACCAGCTTTAAGGTCTGGCCACACATGTCCGCACCGGATCCGCACCGTAGCAATAATATAGGTTATGCTCAGAATATGTTTAATATTACCTTTAGTTATGCCTAAAGTGGCCTGTGTCTGACATGTGTGGTTTGAACTTTAGGCATAACTAAAGGTAATATGTAAGTTAAATTAAAAATATTCTGAACATAACCTGTATTATTGCTACGGTGCGGATCCGGTGCGGACATGTGTGGCCAGACCCTTACACGTGCATTTACAAGAATATTGCTTATTATTATTTTTAAATTTGATTTCCACTTTTATTTGATGGGACAGCCCTTTAACATCGCTTGTTTGAAGGCACAAGGTTTGTAAAATAAGTGTTTTTTTACTTCTAGATATTATTACACATTTAATTATGTGGTTTGCATCAAAGATAGCCTGCCTTTCAATTAATAGTCTTTTGAAATTACCAATGATCTCTATCACATCAACTATGTCTATCCCCGTTCCTTCCGACATTTTGCAAAACTACTAGCGCACCCTATAGTCGATTGCGCCCACGAATATCCATCCGACTCTTATGAGATATACAGGTACACACTATGTATTATTATTCAGTGTAGAATAAAGGTATTTATTTTTCCAGATGCAACTAAGGTTCGATGGACACTTTGGCTTCCCAGGAGGCGTTGTAGAGAAAGGTGAGTTTTTAAAATACTATGTTATATTAAGTGAGTTTTTAAAATACTATGTTATATTATTTAAAATACATTAATGTTTCCTAAGAAATGATACCTCTGATTTTTCATTTATCTTATTTCTGAACGAAATTTTAAATGCATTATTATTACGGAATTAGATTAGTGATAATTAAAGTAGCATTGAATTTTTGGAAGAGTAGAAAGAGAAACAACAGATAGTACAAAGAGAAACAGAAACAAGGATGCTTTAAGTATTTTTGACTGCAATTAAGTTTTGTGCTCCCCTTATGTAGTAGTCGTTTGGTAGTTTTAGGAATAACTTCCTAACCCTAATTTTTTTTTAAATATTCACCTACACAGGAGAAACCCCGGAAGAAGCTGTCGCTAGAGAGATAGAGGAAGAAATGGGTATACTGAGGCATAACTTTAGAATATTTCCAGAGGTAATTATTGAATCTTAATGTTAGTTAAATATGATGAAGTAAAAATATTTTTCAACTTGTTTTTTTAATTATCCTTATCTATACAAAAATCTCGTGTCCCGATGTTATTCTTTCTATTTCTCAGAAACTACTCAACCGATTTTAATGAAATTTGGTTCAATGTATATAGTTTTGGCCAACTTAATAGACAGGATAGTTTTTAACTTGATTAGTGATCAAAATAATTCTTATATAGCGAATTATTGCAAATACAGTAGGTCGTGTTTCGATTTATTAACATGGCGTCATATGTCGATTTCATAACGTTTTTGTTTATAAGCATGCTATTGTAATACAGGTTATCATTATTATAATTTTGTATTAAGTTATGTGAGTGCAGTTAGTTGTTCCTATATTATTATTTTCCACAGACAAATAGTAATACAAATCTTTGTATTTATTTTTAATTTTCATTAAAGAATAAATAAATCAAGAAATGGTTACGATAAATTCTCAAAAGTGTAGGTACTTTTTCTTCCTTTTCCTTTTTTATTTGTATTTAAAAAAATTACTAGCTAAGCGCTGAAACGCTTTGCTGTGGCCCACCCTGATATCAACTTTTAGTAAAGTAACTACATTTTAATAATTTAAATTAGGCTATTATTTAAAATAATACTCTATAAATGTTGTAACAGCACCTACTGTCATAGGTGTAACCTAATAGAAACCTGACTTGGGGAGTCAGTGTTGCCAAAAATTAGTGAAAATTAGTAAGCTGGCTACACTGCGGGTACCAGTTATAAAAACTCCCTCACAAAAAGAGTGTATTTTGATTAGGTGTTGTGGGATACTTTGTGATTTGCTAAAGAACTGCATAATTAAGACTTTAATATTATATTTTCAGTTGATTTATTTATTTATTTAACAGAAGTTTCTTTATTTTCATTATTCGTTTTGTTATTATTATTTAAATACAGTGTTTTTTTTTATTTTACCAAAACTTTTAATTATTTTTATCCCGTGCTCTAAAATGTAAAATTTAAAAAATGTCAGTGAAGATTGGTAATTCCTCCTTTATCAACAATAATTTAAAGTTGAGAAAATTTAATCCCAATGGAATAGAGACTGTTTCTTCCTGTTCAGCAGAGTTGTAATTATCTTTATATGTAAAATTTAAGAAATGTCAGCGAAGATTTTAATCATTTCTTTAATTTAAAGTAGGCTATTATTGGGAATGATATTTCGTTGTTAATTTCACCAGAATACAATTTTTTACTTATCTTTAAATGATTGTTAAGAAAGGATTACAAATCGCGGAATTTTTTAAATTTTACATATAATTATTATTACACCTCTACTGAACAGGAATAATTGTTATTTGGGTAACCTCAAGTTTCAGATTTATCCACCATAATCGAAATGCAAAATTTATCAAATTACCAGAAAATTTCTGAACTGTTGTAGAGACGAAAAATGAACTGTCTACGAAATATAAAGTGTCTTTCCTGATATTTTGAACAATTATTAGGACTATAATTGGCTGGGTAGTCGTGCTATTTTGGCAGCAAAAAATGTTGATTTCGATGAAATAAACTTCCAAAATCAATTGACAATGTTTAGATGTAAACGAAGCCGTAAATTTCCCATCTGAATTTTTTTTCCCTGGATATACACCCAAACAATCTCCAGTTGAAGATTGGCTCACCGATCATTCTTCTTCGTAACTTAAATCCACCTCAATTGTGCAACGGTACACGTTTGGTCACTAAAAGGATCACAGGAAATGTTATTGAAGGAAAAATGTTGCCTGGAAGGTTTACATGAGATATCGTCCTGTTGCCACCTATTCCCCTGGAACCGTCAGAATTTTCAATAAAATTTAAAAGGCTTCAATATCCTATTCGTTTGGCTTTTGCCATGACCATAAACAAATCCCAAGGGCAAACAATGTCCACTTGGACTTTGAAAATCCGTGTTTTTCCCATGGGCAATGGCATAACTCACGTGGGAAACGGGCATCGCCTGCTCACGTGTGTGGAAACCATCAAATCTTTGGTTTGTGTTAAAAAAAAACAGTTTAACCCAAAACATTTTGAACAAATTAGTACTTGAATAAATAAAAATTCTTAATTGTATTATGTAAAAACCTCTTTAAGAAGAGATTTCTTATCACTCAAATATATTGCTAAATTAAAAGCTTCAACACACCACCCTCCTACCGAACACTTATTTGCCGAAGGGTCGGGAAATCGAGGTCTCAAAGAAATTGAGAAAAACGCCTATCAAAAGGACATATATGACGCGTTAACCAAGATTGGCATGACCCTGAGCAAAATTAAACCCGTTGTTAAACTAACAATACCAAGTTGAAGTAGTGTTATGCCAATAATCAATAGATCATAGGCTGAGGTTATCAAAACATACTTCAGTCATCCTTTTTAAAATTAGTGGAAAAATATAGCCATTTCGAGTTAGTTTATACCGATCCATAAAAAAAGGGCGATAGTGTTGGCAGCTCTGTGAGTCGTAAACACAATCAGCTCCTTTTTAATCAAACTACATTGAAATATGAGATGTAAAAAATAAAAAATTTAACTTTCCTATATTCATTACCAAATACTTTTAAATGGTGTAATGCTCTATTCTCAATCACGTTGGATTTTGATGAGCTGAAAGGTTTTCATCTTTATCTATGAATATTGGTATTACTGTATTTGTTTAAAAATATTAGGGTATAACTACTGAGCCACAGCAACGCGTGGCCGGGTCTGCTAGTTATAATATAAAACAATTATAAAATTATTGTAATGTAGGACCATGTCGTGACCCATTACTCTGAAGATAAAGATCTTCTGTTACATTTCTTCACTAAAGAAGTCAGTTTAAACCGCTTGTTGAATATCGAAGCCACAGCAGTGAAAGGAGACTACTACGGCGACGAGGTATGGTTGGTGCTATATCTAATCAATATATTGGGTTGATGCAAAATTAATGCAGGTTTTTAATATTCATTGAAAATAGGCCATATCTTTACTTTAACTATATATATTTAATCAAAATAATTTCCAACTGAATCAATGCACTTTTGCCGAAGTTCAACAAGCTTTCTTATTCCACCAGAAAAAAATCTGAATCCCTGGACTCAATGAAGTCACGAAAAGAATTTTCAATTTCATCCTGGTTTTCCTGGTTTCAATTTCATCTTGGTTCCTGGCACGTACGCACGCACGTGGTTTTGAAAAATTTTCTCCCTCAAAAAGTTATCCAGATGCCTGAAAAAGTGGAAGTCTGTAGGAGAGAGGTCAGGTGAATAAGGTGGGTGTGGGAGAAGTTCGTAGCTCAACTCGTGCAGTCGTCGTAGCGTTGGTTGTGCGACGTGTGGTCTGGCGTTATCATGGAGAAGGATAGGTCCCTTCCGATTCATCAATGCTGGGCAAAGACGTTGTAATTTTTGATTCATGTTGTCAATTTTATGACAGTACTTGTCAGCAGTTATAGTCTCACCTCGATTGAGAAAGCTGTAGTGGATGACACCAGCAGTATACCACCAAACTGTGCCATAACTTTTTTTGGGTCTTACTACCATAACTTTTAAATTTTTGGGTGCAGGTTGGGCTTCGGGAAAGGTTTTGGTTGTTCATCTTTGCCCAGCCATTGGCTGCAACGCCTTCTGTTGTCGTATAAGATCCATTTTTCATCGCTCGTCACAATGCGATCGAGAAATGGATCATTTTTATTGCGTGTCACAAGCATGGAACAGATTTCAAAGCGGCGATTTTTTTGGTGGTCGTTTAATTTGTGTGGCACCCACTTGGCCAACTTTTTTTACATTACCAATTGCTTCCAAGTGGCATACAACTCTGGATTGGTTCATGCCAAGTTCTAACGCTATTTCTCGGGTGGTTTTGGTTGGGTCTTCTTCCACTATTGACCTCAGCTGGTCGTTGTCAAGAGAAAAATGACGGCCCCGACCTTCCTTGTCTTCGAGGTCGAAATCTCGACTGCGAAACTTCTGGAACCAACGCTGCACCGTACACTCGTTAATAGCCCCCTGACCCCACACTTCGTTAATATTACGAGCCGTTTGCGCAGCGCTACGCCCTAATTTAAATTCGTAAAAATAAATTTGACGAAAATTGTACTTTGACCTTTTCGATTTAAGACCTTTGAACACACTGAACAAAACGATTTTACTGATCAAATTCATGGTGAAAGAGAGGGTATTAGATAAGGTATGTTTTGGTATAATAATGATCAATGTTAGGATTTGCTTTGTTTACACAATTGGAATTAAGATATCGCAATAGAAGAATGCATTAATTTTGCATTAACCCAATATAAGGCATTATAACGAATTTCAGAATCTCTCAGGTAATGAAAGCCTATTATACATAATCCATTTCAAACTTGCAGGTTATGGGAATCGTGCGGATCCCATTGTACACTATGGCGGACGGCTTCAGAGGATTCCCAGCTTTTCTGAATCACGGGTTCATCGGGAACTCGAAAGAGCAGCTCCTTCATGCCCTCGTTGCAAAAGAACTTTTTACACAGGAAGAGATTCAGACGGCTCTGGCTGCTAAACCAAAAATCATCTCAAAAATAAATAAAAACAATACTTAAACTTAATTTTTTAAACATAGCTCTCTGATATTCTTAAATCACAGATTTTCTCATCCCACATTTAAATGTACAAGTACAAAAATTATCTGTTCTCAATGTGGCGAGGATAAACATACAGATGAAAAATGTACCAGAACACCTAAGTGTACCAGAACACCTTTACGCTACAGGGTAAACTGTATCGGCGAGCACAATAGTTTAGACCGTTCTTGCCCTGTATATAAATGAATTAAGAAATTAAATGTGTTCAGTTTAGCAAGAAGCTGCCCTTTAATGAAGCCAAAAATTTCTACAAACTAGAAAACCCTCATAGTTTCAATAAATCATACTCTGAAATTATCAGAGATGCGCGCATTATTTATGATGCGCGCAACACGCAACTTTCACTTGCCCACTTTCTTAGATTAGGAATTGACGTGTTTTGTTATTTGCCATTCCTCAAAGTCATGCCAGCGCGTCTAATTTTATAATTCTCTATGTAGTTGTTGAAAACTTTATTTAGTTACCATGAAACAAATGATTTCCATTAAATGAACAGAACATCATTGATTATAAACAATGGTTTAACATTAATGGCGTACTGCGCATGCGTAAGCTCAAAATCGTAAAATTTAGTAGAATAATATATATATATATATATATATATATATATATATATATATATATATATATACATATACATACGTATATAGAAAAATTTAGCTTCTTCAAATCACCTTTTTTTCTTCGCCAAATAGTCTTCCGGCCATCATATCCAAACAAATTGAACTTGCTCTCATCAGAAAACAACCCATTTTGCCAAAAACTGATGGATTTGGTAATATATTCCCTAGCAAAAGCAAGCCGTTTTGCTGTGATTTGTTTCACTAATATAAGGTTTTTTGTTCACGGGACCTTTAGAATTTAAAACATTCCTTACAGTTGCTATGCTTACACACTCCGCAGAAGTTGATTTGACCATATTAGCTAGGACACCTTCACTTACAGCTGGATTTTTCAACGCTTCAATTTCAATTTTTCTCCTCATTCTTTCACTTAATTTTCTCGGACGATCTTTTCGACGGTTATCTGCAGTCGTACCTCGTTCTTCATATCTCTTAATCACATACCTTACTTTAGAAAAATGAAGACCCTACAAATCTGCTATTTCGCGATACGATTTTTGATGGTTGTGCAATAAAATCACTTTCTCGCGAGTGACGGTTCACAATTCCTTCTTTTGGGATTATTAATAGTCAAGCTGTTAAAAATTGGTTTTACACGTTTGAAATCCTTTACAATACTGACAGGGAAGAACAGAATAAAGGTCTGGCCACACATGTCCGCACCGGATCCGCACCGTAGCAATAATATAGGTTATGTTCAGAATATTTTTAATATTACCTTTAGTTATGCCTAAAGTGGCCTGTGTCTGACATGTGTGGCCTGAACTTTAGGCATAAATAAAGGTAATATGTAAGTGAAATTAAAAATATTCTGAACATAACCTATATTATTGCTACTGTGCGGATCCGGTGCGGACATGTCTGGCCAGATCCTTAGGGGTCACCTGTGGTGCATTGGTTAGCCCGAGGTGGCCCTAGGATTTTTTAATGGGAGTAAAAAATCCTTGGCTATGCCCTGATAGGACGTAAAATGGAGGTCCCGAGCCTGTACGATGTCGTCAGGTACTCGTTAAAGATCCCTATCTTAATTACAGCCGGATAGGCAAAATTTAGGACTCCCACAGTAGCATCGTTCGATTAGCCTTAGTTGCATAAAATGACGTTAAACAAACAACTAGAATAGGATTATATAAAATCAAGTAAACAACAACAATACCTAAACAAACAAACCTTTGTACTTCAGAACTCTAAGTGTTCAAATACTTTTTTCCGAGTGTTTTGTTTTTTAATATTGTGTTATTAAGAAAGTTTTTAATTAAAGTAATACTATTAATTAACAATTTTCAATTGCACATTTTATTGGTTGAACCCAAATTATTTTTCTAAATACCTAATTCCATTGTATAAAGGAAAAAAACGAGGTGTGCAAATACTTTTTGCTGCTATTGTAAACATAGTCATTCAACAAGATAAAACAGAGTTTAAAAGCGAACTCCCATTTTTAGGTTATATGTTGACCACAGAAAAATTAAAAATTCATTTAATGAACGCTTCAATTTTAGCTTACCCAAATTTTGAATTACCTATGATACTACTACTACACTACTAACGCACCCCGATTTGCCGGTGTGACAGTTCTTTCCGAAGGCACTGAAGGAACAGAACACCCAATAGCTTTTGCCTCAAGAACATTAAATGATAAAAGAAAAGATATGTTCCACAATTGAAAAGGAAATTCTAGCTATTGTTTACGCCACTAAGCATTTTAGACATTTTTTTTATATCGAGCAAAGTTTATAATTCAAACATACCATCATCCTTTACAATAGAAATTTAATAATAACAATAAAAATACAAGAATCATGAAGTGGCATTATTATCTTCATGAGTATGATTTTGAGATAAAATAAATTGAAGGAAAATGATTGCTCTACAATAAATACTTAAATAACTAAAGTTGAAAAAGATTTATTGCTTATATATTCCTTCCATTGCTTTTTGTTTCTCCTCACGCTCGCTCGTACGCACGCACGTACGCACGCACGTACGCACGCACGCACACACACGCGCGCACACACACATTCTTAAAAATATGAATGATAAGATATTGCATTTTTTAGGTGAATTTTGACTGCTAACTTACAGGATCTCATAGGATGTTGCAATTCTGATAAGTAGGTATTGTGTCATTTACAAAATTGACTGAATCTTAATAATAATTCTCATCAAAATCATATTTTATGTTTAAAAACATAGAGTACCTACTCGAAAATCCCATTCCTTTGCGACGTTCAGCGTCCTTGATCCCATTGCTGACATGAATATTTCTATATATTGGTGTTTCACTTTAAGATTGCCATTTTTATAAGATGAGTTTATGTTCAAGTACCCATAAACCACTTGAGCTCAATTTGCTGTACTTCTATTACTTTTGCTTATATTACTTTTTTATAAACTCCCGGTTAAAAGTATCGCAACACCTGCATATTCTTGATTGATTGAAAAATTTGGCATCTAGAGTTTCAGACCAATTATTGAAACAAGGTTTATTAATTAAATTGGGCCAATAAAAAAGTATTTTTACAAACAAATAAACAAAAACTAAATACGCACTAAAATCAAATTAGAACTATTGAAGTAAATAAACTTTGGATTTTATAAAGAATGTTCTTTATACGCTATAAAGATACATAGATATAAGATAGTAAGTTCTTTATATTATATTATATTTCCTCCTCTAGCTCTGATTACAGCTTCCATGCGCCTTGGGGTGCTTCTAATGAGGTCTTGAATGGCTTCCTGTGGACTTAGCTCCCATTCCTCAAGAACTGCTGTTTCCATCCCTGCCAAAGTCGTGGGTGCAGGATTTCGGGTTTTACCCATACTCTACTAGTGTGTCCCACAGACGCTCTATACAATTTAAATCAGGTCTCATTGCAGGCGATTGAAGTCTTTCACGTAGTCCGAATCGAGGTAGTCCGTGACGCAGCTCGTACTGTGGGGCCTTGCATTGTCTTGCATAAACAGTGCGTCTGGGTCAATGAAATGTATGAAAGCCACGACGTGTTCTTGAATGGGTTCCTCCACATACCTGGGGCCCGTCAGAACCCCACCACGCACCACGACAAGCTCTGTACGAGCTCCCCAGGAGATGCATCCCCAGAACGTTATAGAGCCTCCTCAAAAGACACATGGGGACTGATGCAGCATTGGCTGAACCATTCTTGAGGCCTTCTCCAGACTCTGCCTCGACCGTCTGGACTATGGAGGGAGACTGTTGTTTCTTCAGTAAAAAGTACGAGCTCCAAATCAGCCGTGGTTCAATTCACATGTTCTCTTGCAAATGCAAGCCTCGCTACACGATTTCCACGGTGATCTGCGGACCTTCTCGAGGTAAGGCCAGCTTCATTAATTTAGGGAAAGGATTTTTCATTAAGTCGCAATGTAACAAAAATTTGTATTGAACGTATTCATGATCAACTGGAATAATAGCTAGAAGGTTGACAGTATCTGAAATATAGAATGGGGCGAACAAATTTTAATTTATGTATTTTAGCTCAGGAGATATTAAGATAATAACGAACGAATTTATTTTTCATATCTTATTGATACCTGTTTTTCTCCAAGGTCAACTAGATCAAGGCCGAGGAGGACCTACATTAATTTTTCCGTAACAGGCCTCTGATTGCTTATTGGCATCCCGAATACCGATAAAGGTGTAAAGTATTTTTTTAAAGAACGTGGAAAAAAAATAACTAGGATCTAACATAAACAAAGAGTCTCTTAATGCTATCTGAGAACAGCTCGCATTCATTATCTGAAGATAAAATATGACAGGGCACTCAAGCCGAATTTATTTAAAGAGATAAAGGCTGCGACAGTTCGTGAAGTTTTGCAGTTCGATAGATGATATGATACTATTTGCTTTCCTGATCCTGGGGCTGAGCTCTTCAGCTCTTGGTGCCCCAGAGGTAACCGTTTCCCAGGGGAGGATGGTAGGGAAGACCCTCCTGTCCCGAGATGGGAGAATGTATAGTGCCTTCCAGAGAATCCCGTATGCAGAACCTCCGGTGGGCGGTTTGAGGTTCATGGTGAGTGTCAATTTAATCAATTTATAAAGCCAAAGTAGAACTATAGGTGTGTATATACACTATATATATATATATATATATATATATATATATATATATATATATATATATATATATATATATATATATATATATATATATATATATATATAAAGTGTATACGCATTCATACACATTTATATATTATCTATGCACTTGTTTTAAACCGGGTATTTGACGTCTGTATATGCCCGCGATGAGACTTTTTATTTCATTTCAAAATTTACCGAACAGGAGGGGGGGCATCTTATTTCATAACTTTGGTCTTATTTCTATGCTTTTTTCCAATTTCTCAAAAAAAATGGCTCTAACGATTTTGAGTAAACTCGTCATGTTCAATGAGCATCAAGTATTGTTTAATATGAGTAAGGTTTTATCATCATAGCAATTCTGATGATGCTTGAATGGCGAAGAAAAATTCGTTTTCCTATAAAGTACCTTTGATCTTGCTCATATGAAGACATTTAATGTCTCTCATTATGCCTAAAAATAAGAAATGGATAAATATAGAAAAAATCGAATAAACATAAACTGGGGAAAAAGAAACATATTCCGACAACTCATGAAACATATAAACCCACCATGCGCATTACGCCTTTTATGACAGACCATTTACACGGTGGGCCAAACCCCCCTACCGTGCACCCCCCCACATTCATATAAATTGCATATCCTTGCGTTCCTTGTGATAAAAGATTAAGAAAAAGCCAATGTTCCCAGAAAAAAAGTGGCCGCACTAACCCTAAACGGCGTTCAAACATGGCGGAATGACGAATTTGATTTTAGTTATTTTTTTTATTACTGACATTCACCATTATGCTTAATTTCGCCATAACTGGTCTTTTATTAAAGCTAGATAGTTCTAGATTCAGAATAAATAAACAAAAGTTCTAAGATAATTAGTCTTGACAACAATACCTTTAATCTTGATAAAATACCTTTAAAGTCAATTTTTTCCAGTCACTCGCGTAAAAGTTAAAATTCCAAGTTAATTTGTGATTAAACGGCCATCGTTAACAAAAAACGCCCCCATGAAATAAAACATCTGGAGCAATTATTCTTCTTTGAAAATCAGTGGTAAAATTTCAAAATATATCAACTAGTTTTATAGAAAACGGACCTTAGCGGTGAAAAGGCGCCAGTGACTCGGGCGCACCCAGTCCTCTGCCACATCGTTCAGTTCTCATACACGATATCATTACAGCGGGTTTAGGATATTATTTTGAATGTATAATCGAGCCTACGTAACTGCAAGGTTTTAATCGACAGAAATAATTAATTTAATCTTTTTTTTTTTATACATATAAATCTGATAAATAAAGGATATAAATATGATAAATAATAATGAATTAGTTGCAGATTGCACATAATTTAGATAATGCGATCTTATCCACTTGACATAAACTGGTTATCTTGAAGTGAAATAATAATGTTCTCATAGTAGTAGTTGGGTTACAGACACTGAATTCTTATCACTAGTGAAATTTGAAATAAATGCATCTTTGCAAAGTATTGATTATTTGCAGATTTAAAAACAATAAAAGATAAATACAAAGTTCTGTTTGTTCGTTGATATGTAGAAATTATTCATAATACAATTTAGGAAGTACTCGTATATACTTAACACAATTTACTAGCTCACAACAATTAATGAATTATCAGTTACACGATGTATATGTATATATATTATGATTAATTTAAAATTAAGCCACTCCTGGAGAGGAAAACCAATTAAAACATGTAAGTATTCATGCATCTAATGGTCTATAATCCAAGAAGTTGTGGCCTTTTTCGGTTTCTGGCATATAACTACAGTTTCTTTTTTTCGAAAAAAAGGGTATACTAATATAAATAAAATGAAATATTTGGAGTTGAAATCGGATTAGTTATTTAGCCAAATTCGAACCTCAAAGATCGGTATTTTTTTTCATTTTGGTGGAAACTCATGTTCCAACGCCTATAACTCGAGAATATGTACTCTATATTAAAAATACCACAGATAAAAGTTTTAGGACATTAAATTTAGCATAAAATAAGCCCATTTATTTTAATATTAACTTATTCCTGCGTAGAGATACAAATGAAAACGTGAAAGTATTTGTAGCGCTTAATTCCTTCTTTTTGTGAAGCCTAAGGGGATATGATGAAATATTCACAGAACTAACTATTTAGGTGGGCTTATTTTAGGCAAAATTTAATGATCTAAAACTTTTATCTGTAACATTTTTCATTTAGAGTACATATTGTCGAGTTATAAGCGTTGGAACATGAGTTTCAACCAAAATGGTAAAAATTAACGATCTTTGATGTTCGAATTTGGCTAAAGAACTAATCCGATTTAAATTTCAAATATTTCACTTTATTTGTATTAGTATACCCTTTTTCCGAAAAAAAGAAAAAGTAAACTTTTTGATGTGTAGTTATATGAAGGAAAGAAGATGTAGTTAAAATAATGAGGTAAGCGCTACAAATACTTTCCCGTTTTCATTTGTATCTCTATGCAGGAATAAGTTAATTTTAAAATAAATGGGCTTATTTTATGCTAAATTTAATGTCCTAAAACTTTTATCTGTGACATTTTTAATATAGAGTACATATTGTCGAGTTATAGGCGTTGGAACATAAGTTTCCACCAAAATGGTAAAAAATACCGATCTTTGAGGTTCGAATTTGGCTAAATAACTAATCCGATTTCAACTCCAAATATTTCATTTTATTTATATTAGTATACCCTTTTTTCGAAAAAAAGAAACAGTAAACTTTTTGATGTGGCAGAGGACTGGGTGCACCCGAGTCACTGGCGCCTTTTCGCCGCTAAGGTCCGTTTTCTATAAAACTAGTTGATATATTTTGAAATTTTACCACTGATTTTCAAAGAAGAATAATTGCTCCAGATGTTTTATTTCAGGGCGTTTTTCGTTAACGATGGCCGTTTAATCACAAATTAACTTGGAATTGTAACTTTTACGCGAGTGACTGGAAAAAATTGACTTTAAAGGTATTTTATGTTGTCAAGACTAATTATTTTAGAACTTTTGTTTATTTATTCTGAATGTAGAACTATCTAGCTTTAATAAAAGACCAGTTATGGCGAATTTAAGCGTAATGGTGAATGTCAGTAATAAAAAAAATAACAAAAATCAAATTCGTCATTCCGCCATGTTTGAACGCCGTTTTGGGTTAGTGCGGCCACAACGATATGCAATTTATAGGGATGTGGGGGGGGGGGGTGCACGGTAGGGGGGTCTGGCCCACCGTGTATATAACTGGTCTGTCATAAAAGGCGTATTGCGCATGATGGGTTTATATGTTTCATGAGTTGTCGGAATATGTTTCTTTTTCCCCTGTTTATGTTTATTCCATTTTTCCATATTTATCCATTTCTTATTTTTAGGCATAATGAGAGACATTTAATGTCTTCATATGAACAAGATCAAAGGTACTTTATAGGAAAACGAATTTTTCTTCGCCATTCAAGCATCATCAGAATTGCTATGATGATAAAACCTTACTCATATTAAACAATACTTGATGCTCATTGAACATGACGAGTTTACTCAAAATCGTTAGAGCCATTTTTTTTGAGAAATTGGAAAAAAGCATAGAAATAAGACCGAAGTCATGAAATAAGATGCCCCCCCTCCTGTTCGATAAATATTGATGAAATTTTGAAATGAAATAAAAAGTCTCATCGCGGGCATATACACACGTCAAATACCCGATTTCAGGTTCGCAAGGTTTATAATTTTTGAGCTAGTCTGTACACACACATTCAGACCATTTGCTGGACTTGGTTATTTGGACTCAGGGGACCCCAAAACATTTATATTCATTGAAAACCGGAAGTCGAATTTTTTCATGATTGCAATACTTTCCCTTATATTTCATATGTAGGTAAGTGAAATTAAAAAACGCTAAGATGTAGTCTAATAATAATTATTTAGTATTATTGGAATCACATTAGAGTGGTATACATTTTTTAACATTAAATTAAATTGAAATAAAAATAATAGTCATTCTAGAAACCACTCTAAATCTTTTTTTTCTTTTTTTTTTTTTTTTTTTGAGTTCTTAATGCACATCGTACCTTACATAAATAATTCAATTAAGATGCTAGGTGATTGAATTGAATTGACAACTGGTTTAGTCAAGGTTGCAACACTTTTTGTTCATTGTAAGAAATATCTTTATCTTCTTATTAATTTTTTCAGTAAATGCATAAAAAAATGATCTATGGAAATCTATTTAGCTATAGGCTGATCCTTTGTTCAACTAATGACTAACTGTGGACAATTAAAATTAAATTAATTAAATGTGTTAAATTAATTAAATTTAAATAAAATAAAATAAAATTAATAAAATGAAAATTAAAAATAAGCAACTCCTGGTGACTAGCAATAAAGAAAATAATAAGTTATATTGAGCACAGTTTGTATTCCAAATCTTTATTCCCTTTTGCAGTATTTGTGTTCAATAGGGCGTTAATATTAAAAATAATGATGAAGGAGAATGATAAAAAAAAAAAAGAAGAGCGGTGAAATTACAGAGAGAGAAAAACAAAACTTTTATTCTTAAGGAAAAAATACAATTAATAAACAGCTCGAGCATTAGATAAAATGAAATAAAATAAAGCTGAACCATATGACACTTCTAATAACAACAATAACTTAAAAGGTTATGAATGAATAAAGATGAAGAAAAAAAAAGAAACTAGAATTCTTGAAATTAAATGAAACTTAGCACTAACAATTTTACAATGAATTAAGGCCTTAGAGCATGTTAAGAAATGATCATGAAACATTTAAGAAAATTAAACAGAGATAAAGAAAACCAGACTAATTGACAGAGCTCTGTATTCTAATCCACTCCTGGTGATTAAAATAAATAGCTATTAAATACGGCGAACAAACCCACTAGTGTTTCTGAAGGCGAACTTAACTTCCGGTGAACTGAAACTCATAGAGATATGCTTGGGTTGCACAATCTCCAACGTTGACCTCTCTTCTGCTCTGAGTCAATTCTTTGAAGAAAAATGGCAATTGCATATAGTAAGATCTTACTTACGTGGTCGACTCGCAATCTGACCAAAGATAACACCTGCGTCGTGATGGCGGCCGGTGGCAGGATGATTGAGAGATGGAGATCTTAACGTGACGGCGGTCGACAGCAGAGTGAGTCGGAGTGGGGAGGACGCACGTGGCGGTAGACATCCGACAGCTGATTTTCATAGCCTTCTTAACTTGCACTTAAGCTACGCACTTACAATAAGTTAGGAGGCATTGGATGGCGGGAAACATTGTTTTTAAATTCAAACAGTCTGAGACTGAACAATTTGTATTCTCCGGCTTCCAGAATCCCACAATGGCAATCCATCAGAACAGTGAATCACATCTTCCAGTGCATATGAATTACCTTCACAAAGAAAAAGTATATTTGGTACCAACTGTTTGTGAGGTTATTAAAGAGGATGATGAAGAGGCTAGGCGATATTCTCAAAGGACATATCCTTATACATGATAAGAGGGCTAAGGGGCTTTTAATTGCGAAGTTGTCTAGATTTTAATTCTAATTCATGAATAGAAATATTTAGTTCCCCAACGGAATCCAAATACCCATATAATTCATTGATTGGTTCATTAGATCATGAGGGGATTATTAAAAACAACTATGAACCTTTAATAAGAAAATAATAATTCTTGCTTCGGATTCAAATTAAGGTTTCCTATACACAACTCTTGCAACCTTTCTGTGACATAATGTCTGTTAATTTATAATAATTTTAGGCCATAAAGATGGAAGGTGTGCGTGAGGTGATGGTAGTGGCTTATATAAATTTTAACACACATTAGCTGTGAAAATAGTGCTGAAGTATTGAAAATACTTGATTTATGACCACAATAAAGATATAAGAGATTTTATAAGACCATAAAATGTAACACAAAGAAAACAGAGGTAATATGAAATCTCAAATCTATTATAATAGAAATACCATAGTATAATAAAAACACTCTTGTAGAAGGGATATAGTTCATTAACTCCTTCTACCATAACAATGGATCACTCATCAGTCACCACCCTTCCCCCTAGTTTGTTCCAGTGAAAAATGATAGAGACAATAATTAGATAAGTACTTAGGGATGGTTCGAAATTTTAAACAGTGATTATCACTGGTAAATTATGATATTAAAACGGGTCATTTATGGCCCCTCTCTAATTTACTTTATCTGCTAAAACTGAAGGTACCATAATTCATCGACCTAGACCTATTTTGTCACTGTACTAGAACCCAGCTGACGCGATGGTGGGAAGGACATGGTTATAAAGCTATACATGGATTGTATCAACATGAGATTGGGCTATAATCCAATATCCCACAAGAATATGTGTTTGTAAGAAAAACACGTCAGCCGGCGAAGGATCTATATGGTCTTTAGAGCCAAACATAAAAAAAAATTGAAATTTATACTTATAATAGGCTAGTGGCACCGCCCAAAATTTAGAAGGTTCAAGCGTAAGGTACTTGCATGAAAAGCACTTGACCCAGGAGTTTCTTAGGATCTATGGAAAAGACTCTCAGAGGACTGAGTACTCATAGCTATATCAACTTCTGCAGGAAGAAAGAGTACAATCTTTCGATGGATATCAGATCAGATCTTCTTCTTATGCAAGGCTTGTTTCTGAAAACTGAATAAGGAACAGGAGGCATTTACCTTAATGAAATGAAATGAAAATTTTTACTTTATTCTGGAACATTTAGTCCCCTAAGAATAACATTATTGACAATTTTTAGGGAGTGTTTGTCTGGCTGTACTATATACAGCTTAATGCTTCCAAATGACCTATAATTATTCTCATTGTCTTGTAATACTCCAATTTAGAAAAGCTGACAAAAGTATTTTAAAAAAGAATTCCATTGAATAAATATTTTTAGTTGCAGGATATAAAGGACACAAATGCCTTTTTAAACCCCTTATTCAGGAAATGCAGAATAATTTAAATATATATTAATAATTTCTACGTTACTCATTACTTCTCATTAGTTTCATTAATCTTTTAAAATTTCATGTTATGAACTAAATAAGGACAAAAACTTGATTTATCTAGCTCTAACTATAAGTTATCACAAATTACTTAGTTGCAGATCATAGTAAAAACAAGTAAGGTCAGGTTTGACTTTTTCAGTCTCCACAACCAGCTAAATCATGGGATGGTGTGCTTGATGCAACAATTTCTAGCCCATTTTGCTTCCAAAAAGCTTTTCTTATGTCTCAAACGGGAATACAAGGGCAGGAGGATTGCCTTTATATAAATGTTTTTACTCCAAATGTAAGTAAAAAATATATAAAAGTTAAAGGAATTTATTGCTTTTGTAGTTAACTCTGTTGTTCCTGAAATAAAAAATAACAATTATTAATATATTTTCTAATTGATAGTTAAATGCTTCATTACCAGTAATGGTATACATCCACGGAGGTGCCTACATGTATGGGTGGTCTGGAACTTCCATGAAACCAAGTTACTTTATGGATGAAGATGTTGTTTTAGTAACATTGGCATATCGGCTAGGAAATATGGGTACATATTTCTATATCTATTTTAATGACATGATGTAAATTTCTCTCTTGAGCATAGTATGCCAGTAACATATAGCTAAGAGTTTTCCCTAGTGGAATTAGCAAATAAAAACAGTGCTTCCCCGATAATAATTCTGTGGTGGGCTCTTTTGGGAGGTTAATATATAATTAGGAGGTTATATAATATAATTGAAATCCCATTGTGTCTTTTCAGTTAAGGGCCTTGAATAGCTTCTTATTTAGGTCCCAGCTTTCTGCTCCCGCTCGCTCTTCTGAGATAAATACTCCCCCAAACGGATTCTTTTCAGTTAAAATCATGGGCGGGTCCAGCCATTTTTTTTTTTTTTTTTGCAAAGGGGGCTGCAGTCCCAAAGGGGGGGTCTTTAGCCCCCACAGCCCTCCTCTGGTGGTTAAAATTGGGGCCTCACTTATTTATTTAAAAAATTACATAAATTAGGAGGTTTAAAATATTTACCTTACTTTAGATTTAACCTAATTCACGACATCCAATTTACAACAAACTCTTCTTTTTGATGCTTTATTATATATACAATTGCAATTTACAAACTGAATGATGTACAGAACTATAACTGCCTGATAATTGAATTAAAGAGGTCACCTATGGTGAAATGGTTGCACAGCCAACCACTCCACAGATGATCGCGGGTTTGAAGCCCACCAGGTGGTCCTATGTCTTCCTTTGGACGGGAGGTAAAATGGAGATCCCGACTCTGTGAGATATCGGTTAATTTTTGAAGATTCCTATCCAAATTGTACTCATACAGGCAACATTTAGGATTCCCTCAGTAGAATCGTCCGATCAGCCATAGTAGAACTAAGTGACACTAAATGAACAAACAATTGAACTATAAGTTGTCCAATAACAACTGAACTAAACATCTACTTCCCCTTTTATTAATAGGTTACAGTTTAAAGTCTCTACTCTTCCAAATCTTTCTGTCAACTAATAGCAAATCTTTCAGCCTTTTCCAGAATATTCCACAATATTTCAGACAGTCCCTAATTTTTAAATAAAAGACATGCTTTGTAATAAATATTTCAATTTTATTTTTAATTTTTTCATAAAGTATTCATATTTTTTTTTTTTTGGAAAGAGGGCTGTAGGTCGTCATCCCCAAAGGGAGGGGGTCGTCATCCCCCTGCAGCCCTCCTCTGGCGGTTAAAAACAGCCTTTTCTCTAGCTGTTTTAAGTTATGCTAGTTTAATTGACTAAATTCTTTGTATCTGGACATAATAATAGTTTCTATTGTGCATTATACACAAAGTACCTTAATAAAAAAGGCAGTGGTTTTAGGCTGTAATAGAGAACTTTTACATTTTTAAAAACAACTATAGGTTTTTTGAGCTTCGAAGATGATGTGATACCAGGGAATTATGGGATAAAAGATCAAGTACTTGCATTGGAATGGATAAAAAAAGAAATAAAGAATTTTGGTGGAAATCCAGAACTGATAACAGTATTCGGGATTAGTGCTGGAGCCGCTTCATCCCACTACCTTTGTTCCATCCCAAAAGCACAAGGTGATTTTTAATAATTAATTAATTATTATTTATGATTACATTATAGTAATTGGTTTTATGATATACATAATGTCAAACTGATATTGCAAATTAATTTTTAAACTTTATTAACTTTTTTATTATTTAATATTCATGAATGGTATACATTCTTTAATGATTCTCAAACATTATGCGTTCCCTAGGTTTGCTTAAAGGTTGTATTTCCCAAAGTGGAGTAGCTGGTACTATATGGGCACTACATGCACCTGGTGATGCAAGAAAAATGGCTCTAGAACTAGCCAAAAAAATAGGCTGCGATACATCCTCAGGTCCTGAGCTTCTAACATGCCTTCAGGCAGAGCCAATAGAGTCATTTATTCCTACAGCAGATATAGAAGTAAGTCATTAGTCCTTAAGTTAAACATTTGAAACTTGGTAGGATATTTATTAAAACATTAACTAGACAATTGTGATAAACTATTTTGTTAATAGGAATTCAATGGATATCTCTGAGCTGACATTAATTACACATCTAATGACAGTCAATTATTTATCTTTAGTTTACGAATATTATCAATGAACTGAAATTAGTAAATAAATCTAGTAAATGTGTAAAAACAAAGAAAAATAATGTCATGAACATCTATAAAACAACCATTGGTAGGACCCTACTAATACTGTCACCTCTCTTCTAAAATCTACCAGTCCGTTCTGACATCTTGTGACACAGTTATACTTGGCATAAATCTCCCACCCTCTCCCCTGGCCCGGGAAACCCCGTATAGCCTATAAGGCAAGGAAGGGGAGGAACAAAAAAAAAGTCTCAGACTGCCTCCAGGCCCACACTCTAGGTCCTACTAGCCTAAGGGTATTCTTTCAGGCTGTCCACGGACCCCAAATAATGTAATTGAAATAATAAATGTAATTCAATTTTAAACATAAAAAGACATGATAATTTTAATATCAAAGCAAGAACTATTTTTGGGTGGGCAAAGTAACTATGGAAGCCAATTTTTAAAATTAAGCAGTAGAAGAAGTGGAGGATATCCTTTATCAGACTAATAGCTACGTCCGGATGGAACTAATATGGAAGAACTCAACTAGAAATTATTTAACAAGGATTTGTTTTTTGTTTTGTGGGTAAACAGATTATTAGCAAATTATGGGACTAAATTTCAACAATTTGTCATTTAATTGTGGTAAATTATTTTAAAACTAAAGAAAAGCCTTGTTTATCCTTAAAATTTCTTTCAAAATCTATAAAACAATTTTTCAAAACAATAAAAATAATAAATAAATTATTGATTTCCAGCACATAACAGGTTTACCAGTTCCTGTCTTGGAAAAACCTTCAGATACCGCAGTGATCACCCAATGGCCAACAGGTTACTCTGGTTTTCCTTGGATAAGTGGAGTTGTGGCAAATGAAGGACTCCTAATTACTGAATGTATGTATATAAATAACTTTGGTTGCAACAACCTCAATTCAAAAATTAACAAATACCTAGCTATCAATTTTTTTTACTCATAATTACTTAAAAATTTTTAGAATTATTTAAATAAATTATGTGTAATTACCAACATTAGCGATTACTCTTTTCCAACAGCTTAGAAGATCTATTGTCCATTCTTCGATAGTATTCTTTCACTGACATATATAATTTCATAATTAAAAGTAAAAGATCCCAGGCTTCTTTTCATAAACATAGACTCCGTCAGAAAAACATTGTGGTCTTGCAACAATGATGCATTAGTCATTATTCATAGAGCAATAATAAATGTTGATTGACCAACAGGTATTGAAGAGGATTTTAAAGCCAAACCTTCCACTTCACTAACAATTCATTAATCTATTTAAGTAAACAAAAGTGTATAATCCATTCTTTAGTAGTTGGTAACGTGATAAGCAATGCTCCTTAACTTTTAATTTTTTTTTCTAAATTAGAAATTGAATTACTTTTTGAAAATTAAATATACATGGGAAGAAATAGCCTCCAAAAACAATAGCCAAGTGGTCTCTAATCGGTTCGACACCCATGGCACTTTTCATATTTTATAGATTAATAAAATCAAATATGACCCAGCCTTGTAAATAATCTTTGAAAAAAAAACATGATACAGAATATTTTAAAAGCTTAATTATTTCAGATCTGAAGAATTTTGCCACATTAATTGAAAAAATTGGATTTTATTTGGCAGGAGACGCATTATTAGCGAAAGCTTTACACCTAAAAGATAATGTTTTTGTGGAATTGCTTAAAATTACCGACAGATTTTTTCATTGGAAGGATCTTTTAAATCTTTTGGCTGACTATGAGAGAGTAAGTATTATCTAGTATATTTTTTTTGAAAGTTTCCTATGGTCCTCCTCCAGTTTATATCTACCAAGACAGGAGAATAGCCAGCTTGAAACATTTAATTCATGTGGGGGGAATCGGTTTGTAAGTCATAACTAGTTTCTTAGTCAGTATTTCAAGTGTTTTAAGGCCGAGCACTGACACTATAGAAATCTCTACTCTACAGCACAAGTTTGAATCCAGGCTGGCTGGTTGGGAATTTATTTTGTGGTTGAGGTTAGAATTTCAACCTTCAAATTCTGGTTAGAATAGGTTGCTCATACTACTAGAATAACCCACCAAGTTTACAATTTTGAATCAGGGGGCTGCTGTCTCACCTTGCCTCTCCTGGAAATGTTGCTGGATTATTCATGACCATGTTTTCATTGATGCAAGGTCAATAAAAATTATTTTATTTAGAAACATAACTTGTTAAAGGGATTTTTATTCATAAGTCGTGATGATTATTCAGTAGATTGACTATAACTGCTTTTCAAAAATACTGGATGCCAGAAATCATCAGTTGATGAGAAAAATATATCAATTAAAGCATTAAAAAAACGTTTATAATTGAGCTAAGATACAAAACACAAAATTTGTAAATAACATTTATTCAACTGTCAAATTGTACATATTAAACATTACTCTAGTATATATTTATCCAAGCATTAAAAAGATAACTTGAAATCTGTGAGTTATGTGCTTGAAAATACACATGGTTCATACAATTGATAATATAATTATTGAATCTAATTTTAGTTTATTATTTAAATATTTATTATTTAAATGTAAAGCATTAATTTCTTTTGGTATAAAATTAAAAAAAAAAATTCTCCTCTTTTACGGGGGCCAGATAAGAGGGCATACAGATTAAACCTCAGAACACTTAAAATTTGTATTTATTTTTTTCTAGTTCTTCACCGAAGCATTTTTTGAATACCCAGTTCTGAAGGAAATGATGAGGCATAATGGTCCTAAGTATTTCTATCGTTTTCAATATATTGGAGGTCCCTCCCTGTGGGAAATAATATCTAATAAATCACTTAAAATTGATGGTAAGAAAATAATATTTCCATAATATGTATCATAATTCCTAATATTTCTGACATTTAATACTTGCCACAAATAATTTAAAGATTAGATGTCAATTTCAAATAGGTTGGTAAATGTTTGCTGATATAAGCTGTTCATAAATAGATCAATTTTTCTTTCTTTTTATATAAAAGAGTATTAATTTTATTTTTTCCAGAATTGGTATTTATAACTGAATAGTTAGTACCCAGTATTAAAGAAAATATTAGTCAGTATTAATAATTAATTAATATTCTGTATAGAGTTATAACAAATTGATATTAAAAATAAAATGAGATGAAAATGACAAGTACATTTTATCAGATATCAAAATATTATCTGAAGTATGACAAGAAAATAATGAGAAAAAAAAATTTAATTAGTAAATATTAATCAAATTAAAATATATAAATTACAATAAAACAAATGACAACCAATTTTTTTTTTTTTTGGCTAAAGGCCTCCAAGACAACCAATTTCTGAAAAAGAATAAATGATTTCGGGTAAAAATGTCCTAGCCATGATTATTGTTTATATTTACCTCAGATTCTATTCTATTAATTTATATATTGTTAAATGTATTTGCTGATAGGTGTTTTTTAACTAACAATTTGTCTTCCAATCATTTCTAATAAGAAATGTATTAAATTATCAATTTTAAAAGCATAATACAGTATCTAAAAGATATTTTTTTGATAAAGGGGTATGCCATGGTGATGATGGACCATATTTCTTCAACCTAAGCAATTACTTCGTTCCAGAAGGATGGCCTGGGCCAAAGGATATTAGCCTCTCAAAAAAATTAGTGAAGGCATGGGTGCATTTTGCCACACATCAGTGAGTTAATACTTTTTGTTTTATTTAAAATACAGTTTTTACAAATCTGGTAAGAAATATGAAGAATTACCTAGGAGATCAGACGACATCAAGGGTGACAAATATAAATGAATTCAATATTATCATCTTTAAAATATTTTTAAAATCAATTCACTACAAACAATTATAATATCAGACTTAAAAGTGCTATTATAAAATAGTTCTAAATATTAGTAAACCTTGGAATATTGGGGTTTAAATTTTACTTATAAACTTTCAACTAAGAGCATAAATAGAAAAAACAAAATTAAAAAAAAAACATTAATAGCCCAAAACTTGAAAATTAAATGTTGTATATTATATAAAATATATAAATGATAACAAATATTGTTTGATTGACTGTACAAAATAAATAAATACAGAAGTCAAAACATTTTAATCAGACCAGATTCAGGTTTTACATTCCTAAGCAATTAAAGTATTAATCAGAATAATGTAGTCAGTTTAAATTTTTGATGTAACCAAAGTTACATTAACATTCAGTTTCTTGCAGATTAAGTGCGACTTTGTTGATTTATAGTTTCTTTTTAATTTATTTATACATTCCTCAAATCAGGAAATAAATAAATGATGAATATTAAAAGTGATAAATATCATCACCCCCCAAAAAATCACTATTTTTAATTAGGGATAATAATTATTATCATTATTTTATATTTCTTTATTTTTATTTTATTTATTTATTAATTTATTTTTTTTGTGAAGAATTCCTAATGTAGAAGGAGTAGAATGGAAACCATTTGGAGATTATGCAAGTTATTTACATATCACAAATGATGGAATTAAAATGGAAAACTTTACAAATTTCAAAGAAGTTGTAGATTTTTGGGATAATATTAAGTAAGCTCAACAAATAATTTATCATAATTTAACAGAGGAGCAGGAAAGAGAAGAACAAAATTTCATGGAAGAAAAAGAGAGAGATTAGATACAGGAATGTGTGCGATATTGTTTTTTTTTTTTTGTTTTTTTTATGCTAAAGTAATCATGCTTTTGTAATCTTTTTTTTTATATGAAGCCATGCACCAATGTCCATAATTTAATTATTATGTTAATTTCTAGAAATAATGTAAATATTTTCTTATTATACTGTACATATATACATATATTTTGTATTTACTAATACATTTATAAATAAATATAACTATTTTTGATAAATTGTGGATTATTTCCTTTCTTTCTAGATTTATTCTATGAATAGCAGTTTATCCAATGGCTATAATTTGATTATTTTTAAATAAATAACTGATTTTAAATAAATGAGAAATAACAGACTTCAATAATTATTATAGTTTCTTTTATTTAAATTATAGTATTAAGAATGCAGCTAAACATTATTGATAAGAAAAAATAATGAAAATAAATTTGCATGCATATAGTAGACAACTTAAGGAACCCTCAATGCCATGACATATTGACTGCGACAATTAGAAAAACATCTTACACCTTCTTGAAATGGACATGAAATTCAAAATAGAATGGGTTAAAGGGCACATGGGGAACGCAGAAAACAAAAATCTGCCTCGCATAATAGTCTCCTCCCCATAACCTAAGACAAAATCCCCTTATCTTTTACTAAAAAATATATTTTGGCTGAAAGCATAACTATTTGGAACATACAATGGCAACAAACAACAAAAGGAAGACCTCTCTAAATTATTCTAGAAAACACACTTAATAAATATGATAAAATTAAAAGTTTGCACTACAAACTGACATAATTTTTTACTGAACACGGACAAAGCAAATCTTACCTAAAACAATTTCACCTGAAGGACTCTTGACACCTGCAACTGTGACGGACAAACTTCACAAACATTTCATCATTTTTTATAGGACTGCCCAATTTTTGACAATAAAAGATACAATCTTATAAGCAGCATCCTTCTAAAAGGAGACAGCTGGCTGTTAAATGAAAAGGACATTTATAAGAATTATAATAAGGAATTGAAAAAGATTATAAATGAAATCGATTTTGAACTTCTTCATAGGACGATTCAACGAGGAAATTGAAAAGTTGGACATTTTTTTTTTTTATTTTCATTTAGTTTACTTTATTGTTATTTTCTTTATTTTTCTGATTTTTTTATTTCCAAAGAACTTTTTTGTGTTATGTCTTATGTAAAATGTATTTTTGTGTTATATCTCATGTTAGGAATATCATTTTTTATATTCCATATTTTGTATTTTCTTGTTTTTCCTTAAATACCCAATTAACTCTGTACCTAATTATCTCAAATTGAGACTTTTTGTGTGAGAATTAACTCACACAAAGAGGGGGTTACTTGAAAATATTCCAGGGTATCCAGAGAAGCTATTGTAAGTTTTTCAACAAAATTTGCTGAGGGTCTTGGGGGGGGGGGGGGACCCCACCTTTCTGTTTTTTGCTAATAACCCGAAAACCACCCCACAATTAATCGTATTTTCTTTTTAATAAGAGAATATTAAATTTTGCGTGAATGAAATAATTGAAGTTAAAATCGGTTTATTCTATTCACGGAAACCGATTATCAGTTTTTTCCGACATGAATTACTCTCTTGTTCCAATCTTTCCTACTCGCTAACGGCTACTCCTAATGAAAAATATTGCAGAATGAAATTATATGAGCACCGAATTCTACATAAAACGAGCTTCTTAACTATAACCTTTGCTCACTCACATGTAGATAAACAAACAAAAACATGAAATTATTCATGGAGCATATTTTCTACTAACAGTTTTTATTTTATTTATTTATTTTTTTTTTTTATTTTTTTATTTTTTTTTTTATTTTTTTTTTTTTTTATCTGCCCAATTAGTTAGTTCTAGATATTTTTTTATAGCCTCTAGTCCTGTGTAACTAGGCGCGTGGAAAACGTGTAAACTTGCAAAAGGTCCAGTAAAAAAAAAAAAAAAAAAAAAAAAAGTTATAACTGATACAGCATTTCTAAGTCCATTTGAACCTTTTCCCACCTTGGACCTTTGATCCAACCTTTTTCTTTGAAAAAATATTCAATTTGCATTTTAGTGGCGGGGGGGGGGGGGGGCGCACAATGAAAAAGTTAGAATTTCAGATTTCTTTCATACGGGGGTCCAATTTTAAGTTATCGGGGACGGTATTATTGAAAAAATATTCATTTTATACTTTAGTGGCGTAGAAATCCGAAAAGTAATGCAGATTAAAATTGCTATTGAATAAATCCGGAAAGTGTTACATTTAATAATTTCTACAATATGAGTTACTATTTTAAAGTCACGAATCTGCTGAATTGGTAATAATAAGCCGAATATTTAAATTTTTTTATAGTGCGATCAAAAGGTCGATGATTACTTCCAGCAAACAGCTTTTATTTGGGAAATAAAATTACTTTTTTAACCGACTTCGAACGAAAGAGGAGGTTACTCAATTCGATACGTATGTGACTTTTTTTTTTTTTTTGTGCCTTTTTTTTTTTTTCTATGTATGTTCACCGATTACTCAGAGATGGGTGGACCAATTGGAACAAACCTTTTGCATCTTGTAGAGTATTTTCCCAAGGTGGTCCCATTTAAACCTTTTTGGGGTTCCTAATTTATTTAAGAAGTTATCGGGAAAAAACATGAAAATAATTATTTAATTATCGCTCAAATTGTTTACTTATTGGAAAAACATATGGCATATATAACATAAGGTATGCTCCAACAAGCTATTAAAACTAATTGATAACTAACAAATCCAAATATTGTATTACTGCTGGATGAATCAAATGGGAAAACCAACCAATCAAATTCAGAATCCAAAGAGTGGAGGGAGAACTTGAGCAGTCTGTTAGTTATCGATGTGTTTTACGTGCTTGTTGGAACAAACCTTTACATAACCTTAACTAATTTTTCAACACTAGATTTAAATGAAGATATAAATATCAGCAGAATATAATATCGCTGTCGTTTTCTGTAGCGATATTAGCATAAATAATAGATAGATGTATATTTACCGATAACAGTAAACCTTCTTAATTTAGATCTAATCAACGGTTGGACACCATAATCATAAGACAACAAAATTCTTGGAATTCCAAGAAAGAATGAGTATTGGTAATCGTTTTAAAGCAGAATTTAAGACTTCTTCAAGTTGCCGAAGGAACGTTTAAATTTAAAATGATGATAAATGCTACGCCACAAGAATTGAAGCAACATTGTTTAGCAATTTATTTTCTGAATAATGTTTTATTACGATGGATATAATCCATAGTACTTCGGTAATAAATTTAGTCAAAAATTCATCGAAAGGAATTACGAACATAATTGAATCAATCTTTGGAATTAAGTCAGTAGTTTGGTACGGAGAATAATAATATCCTTCGTAATAATAAATTAACCATATGTGAGTCCCAAACCCTGTTGCTTCTATCCTAGCGGGGCAGTCTTTTTGATATTGATAAATTTTATGGTTCCCCCTTTTTTTGCAGGGACTTCTATCCAATGATGTAATCCAATGAAGTCGTGTATAACATCGCCATAGTTTTCAGAAGGATATTCAAGCAATCAAAATTTAAAAATTACTTTCAAATTTACTATAGGTCATATTAGCATCCTCATCGATTCTCCATTAACGATATCATGTCTAAAACCGGCCAAAATCTCGACTGTTCAGTGACATCTACTTCATCTAAGAATGGCCGGATTTATGTATTTATGTATATTTAACTCAACACATCTCGGAACACCGATTCTCTACGTAAATGACAAGTACTGACGATATTTAGCAAAGGAAGAATATTGTCATTGTGGAAAAACATTTTATGTGTTCCCTTCCCAATTGAATATTGATCTTTTTAAAAAAAAAATCCATTTATAATCATAAAACGTAGTGTGTTGAAAGTTGTATAATACACGCACCGCTTTTCCACTTTTCTGTGTGTATTCATAAAATTGAAAAGGTAAAGTGTATTTCTTAATAATTTTGTACAATTATTGTATAATAAAAAGACCTGGGAAAGACAAACGTGGTAGAGCGTAAAAAGATTTTGAAATTTTTAAACCAACGTTTATTTTATAAACGACCAATTACCAAAGAAATTTTTAAACCAACGTACGGTTTTCTACATTTGTTATCTTCTCCAACTAAAAATTGTGAAATAAAAAACATTTTATAAAAAAATATTAAACCGACTTCGGAACCTAGAAACCAGTAAAAATAAATTCACTGAAAAGTATGAAATAATTACCTTCTGATCTTTATGAATACACAGCAAAGTTGAAAATGGTATAAAAAGTGGAAAAGTGCAATAAGACGAATAATTTTATTTTGATTTGTACAAATACACACTAATTGTTAATAAAAATTATGAAATTTAAATATTAAATACTATGTTCAATACAACACAATCTTTTCGGAGGCGGCGCAAAATTTAAAATTTTTTACACTAGACATTAAGAAAATCTTCTAAATGGATCTTCTCTTCCTTGATTTCAATGACTACTAATGGAATTGTATCAGTAACATGTTATTTCTATTTCGCGCCGCCTCCGAAAAGGTTGTGTTGTATTGAACATAGTATTTAATATTTAAATTGTATAATAAAAAGACCTGGGAAAGACAAACGTGGTAGAGCGTAAAAAGATTTTGAAATTTTTAAACCAACGTTTATTTTATAAACGACCAATTACCAAAGAAATTTTTAAACCAACGTACGGTTTTCTACATTTGTTATCTTCTCCAACTAAAAATTGTGAAATAAAAAACATTTTATAAAAAAATATTAAACCGACTTCGGAACCTAGGAACCAGTAAAAATAAATTCACTGAAAAGTATGAAATAATTACCTTCTGATCTTTATGAATACACAGCAAAGTTGAAAATGGTATAAAAAGTGGAAAAGTGCAATAAGACGAATAATTTTATTTTGATTTGTACAAATACACACTAATTGTTAATAAAAATTATGAAATTTAAATATTAAATACTATGTTCAATACAACACAATCTTTTCGGAGGCGGCGCAAAATTTAAAATTTTTTACACTAGACATTAAGAAAATCTTCTAAATGGATCTTCTCTTCCTTGATTTCAATGACTACTAATGGAATTGTATCAGTAACATGTTATTTCTATTTCGCGCCGCCTCCGAAAAGGTTGTGTTGTATTGAACATAGTATTTAATATTTAAATTTCATAATTTTTATTAACAATTAGTGTGTATTTGTACAAATCAAAATAAAATTATTCGTCTTATTGCACTTTTCCACTTTTTATACCATTTTCAACTTTGCTGTGTATTCATAAAGATCAGAAGGTAATTATTTCATACTTTTCAGTGAATTTATTTTTACTGGTTCCTAGGTTTCGAAGTCGGTTTAATATTTTTTTATAAAATGTTTTTTTAAATACAAACCATCCATCTTCTTCTATTTATTATTAATATATATACCTATGTATATATTAAAATTAAAAGCATTATTGAATATATTGTATACATATATATATTGAAATTAAAATGTATTGAAGGCTCGTTACGTAACTTGATAGTAGAAGTTGAGTAATACATTGGATCAAAAATGCCCATAATTCAAAGTTGATTTAATGTCAATAAGCTTCAGTTAAGATATCATTTAAGTCGTTTCAATAGTGACTAATCTCAGTGATATAAGAAATAAAAATCAAACCTGATAAGAGTTTGGAGTTCGAACTCAATGTAAAGCTATTAGTGCTGTTCCATTTCCAGTTTGGCGGTCAAGTGCTATTTGCAATGATTAAGATCAATAAAGAGAGTGCCCACAATCAGGAATTTTTTAATTGAATCCTCTTTGAAAATAACAGAACTTATGAATGCAAGAGTATGGACGAAAATCGTAATAAATTTGATTGATTTATAATCAATCTTTATAAAACATATATATATATATATATATATATATATATATATATATATACATAGGTACCTACAGGGGCGTCACCGCCGGGGAGGAGGGGGAGGAGACACGTCCCCCCACAATATTTTGGAAGGGGGCAACTGCTTACTCTAACTGTGACATAAATTGGCAAGTTTTATAAATACCTTTAAAATACATCATTGGCGGAGGAATTAAATGTCCCAACCAGTAACGGATCCAGAAAGTTCTTGAGGGGGGGGGCGCACTTTTTTATTTTGAAATTTTTATGTTTCATAAGGGTTCTAATTTAAAATATAAGTGCATAGTTACTTTGCAAATTACTATTAAATATTTAAATACAATCCATTTTTCATTTAAGGAGTTAAAAAAAAACCAAAGATAACCCTTTTTATACAGAAATAGTAATCGCTAACAGGTGCCCTTACTTCTCAGGGGGCGGGGCGCCCCCCGCGCCCCTCCCCTGGATCCGCCACTGGTCCCAACAGTTGTTTTTAGGCGTTGTTATTTCAACTTTTAGACTCTCGAAGTTTTACCTATCTATGAGAATATAGATTCGCCCCCCCCCCCCCAATAATTTGGTGCCGGTGAGCCCGTGGGTGCCTATACACCTATCATAGTAATTTATAATTAAATAATCACTAATTTCAAATTACTTTACTTATTATCACCTTACTTTACTTACTATCACAGCATGTATTAAATATCGCATAGTCCTTCAGTTCCTTGCTCACTACGCTATGCCAGATATCTATTCCAAACCGCAAATAATGAAATCTTTGTCCTTTTTAAAATCAACAAACAATTGTATAATTTACAAATTAATAATAAAAAGGGGTTAGGTGTATTTCATAGTTTTCAAGTAGCCAAACAGTATAAATTATGGATCTTCTATTTCATTTATAAATTGCATTGGCAGAATCCAACGATGCGCGAAGCTAGAAGGACTTCATTCTCCATCTTTTTACTTTCAATTAACTATATCGTTCGTTTGGAAGAAGACTGCCACAATAACGAAATTTTCGTTTTATCCTTAGCTTAAAAGACTTCAAATCACATTATCTTTCTTAAAAAAAAAAAAAAAAAATACAGATTATTAAAACCAATATTTAATGCTAGAGAGGAGTCAAGGCTGTTGACTTAAGAATGTTAACATTTGCTTCTCCTGCTAAATGTGAATTTTTACCGATCGTTGCAAGCTTCTTCAAATTAAATATATAGTAAGGGAAAGTATTGTGATGCGAAAAATTTTGAGTATAGGTTTGCAACGGAATTAAACGTTTTGGGGTCCCCCGAAACCAAATAACCTAGTCCCGCGAAATAGTAGGTTTGTAAGTGGGATCAGATTTGATGGGGGATGCAGCCTTTCTTAAGGGAAGCGCCACCTTCCTTTACAATCGGCTGGATCCGCCTTTGGTTGCATGGGAGTTTGGAATTAAAGATTTCGGATAATCTTTAGAAAGATAGTGTGTAATAAATTACCATATTGGAAATCGCCTTATCTTCCGTTATTACTAAGATTAGTGACGATAAGAATATCTTCGGCAGGGTAAAACATACCATAATTTTGAGAGGCTTCAGTGATATAAATGACTCACAACAAGGCACTCAAGTTAGCTTTATTTAAGAATCAAAAGTTGCTGACGGGCCCAGTTCGGTAAAACAGATGTCGCCGTTCATAACGCTGGTGATGCTTGGGCTGAGCACCTTAGCGATCGGGGCCCCGGAAGTGTTCATATCTCAGGGCAGGGCCGTGGGGCAGACCTTGCTGTCCAGGAACGGAAGGGAGTACTTTGCCTTCACTGGCATTCCTTATGCTAAACCTCCTGTGGCTGAGCTTAGGCTTAAGGTATGATAGTGATAAATTTTAGCATTACAAAATTATTCTTGTGAGGATTATATATTTATTCTTTCTTATTCTTACACAATTCTACAGTAGTAAGTGAATGGCTATATCCGTTATTGACGAAAGACTAGACTTTTTTTATTCTCCCCCTTCCTGAACATCTGATATATGGGGTGAAAGACTAGACCTGTCTAATATTGTTTATTTTCCCATTAGGAAGAGAAAAAATCTTTTGGACATTTCTGCAAAGATTCTGGTGGCTGTCCCTTCCTCCATCCAAAGACACTTTGTTGTCTTATAGAGAAACCATCATTGACCCCTAACTTCTAGAAAACAGAGCGGTTGAAAGAAGAAGTACCCTTATTCCTTGGTTTCTAAGAAAATTCAAAATGCTCCATGACAATGTGCCCCTTCACCAAGACCCACAACTTTCTGGGTTCAAAGTTATCCTTTAAATCTCATATTTTTCACAAGCTTCAAAAACTTGATAATATGTTTTGTAACCAAGTTTCGACTACCACCAACAACAACAATAATCATTGTAAAGTAATGGGTAATGAATTAATTGACCTTAAAATCAAACAATCTTATTGGATAATAAATAAAGTAGACAAAAAAATTAAGCATATCATACTAATGATAATATTAAGCGGTGCCCCGAAGCCGTACGGAACCGTAAAACCGGCAGCAATAGGTACTTTGAATTCGAACTCTGAATTGGGCTTGAAGGCCCCCATTGAGCATCCCACTCGGGGAAGAGGACCACCCCTTCTTATTGGACAACCCCGCCAAAGGAATGTGCAACCCCGGATGAAGTGGACCCGCAATATGAATGTTGCTATAATCCGAGCATATTTCTTGGCTACAAAATTAGAAAGGGAAAAAAACTGGATATCACAGTCGAATAACCGAGCATTGGTATGCAATGTTCCCTGATTTGCAATTCACATCTCAAAGGCTTGCTAACCAAGTCAAACAGATCATGGAACGAAAATTTCTTTCAAACGCGAAATCAATGAATGAAATTAAGGAGGATGTACCGAAAAGTTCGTATACACTAACTAATCAGACCCAGGAACCTAACGAAGCTGAACAGCAACCTGACATGCAGGCAAGTCAAGTTGATCAGCAAAGTGTTGAATTAAAAGAAATGTTGATGGTAGAACACACGAAGTACGGAGGCATACCGTTGCAAAACAGGCCAACACTACCCCGCGTTCCTTATGGATAAGCGACACTAAAAATAGTAAAAACTGTTAACCTATACCAGCCTATATTGTTAAGGGACAATGATGGTTTCTCTATTAGACAACAAAGTGTCTTTGGAAGGAGGAAGGGACAGCCACCAGAATCTTTGCAGAAATGCCCAAAAGGTTCTTTCTCTTCCTAATAGGAAAATAACCAGTATGAGACAGGTCTAGTCTTTCACCCCGTATACTAGATGTTCAGGAAGGGGGAAAATAAAAAAAGTCTAGTCTTTTATCGCTTATCTCAGCACATGCTAAATGTTACAAATCTTCAAGAAATCTGCCATTGGATATATGCACCTACCAGGACAGTAGCATTAAGTTTAGATTTGATCATGCAGGGACCAGGTAATGAGAAAAGAAGACTTCTAAATAATATTGAGTCTCTTCGTCGTAAGATTGGTGTTCTTACTAATTTGTTTAGGGAATCCTGAAAATGCTTCAATTAAGCTTAATACGAAAATAGAGGAAATAATTGTGTTTCACATTGGAGGGGCGCAATAATGTGAAAAGGCCCAGAAACTAACTATGCTCAGGGAGAATATGAAACAGAGGTTGGCAGTCTAGGCGAGCATAGTTAGGAGATATAATACAGAAGCAGCTGAGAGAAGGAAAAAAATATGGTTTTCAGAACTAATGAAAAAAAATCTGGTGCGTGCGCGCAACACACAACTTTCACTTACCAACTTACTTAGATTAGAAATTAATGCGTTTTGTTAATTGCCACTTCTCAAATGAACAGAACAGCTTTAATTATAACGCATTGGTTTGTCATTAGAGGCTTACGGCGCATGCGTGAGCTCAAGGTGTTTTATGAGTTGACGGAATATTTTTCTTTTTTTCTCCTGTATATGTTTACTTGATTTTCTTCATATATCATATTTAGCCATTTCTTATTTTTAGGCGTGATGAGAGACAGTTAATTTCTCAATATAAACTAAAACAAAGGTACCTTATAGAAAAACAAAAAAGGCCCCTTCCCCATTTAAGCCCCCTCAGAACATTTTAATAATGATAAAGCTTACCTGATATTAAATAACAACTAATTTTCATTAAACATAACGAATTTGATAAAAATAGTTAAAGCCGTTTTTGAGATAATCGATCAAAAAGGTAAAAATTGGACAAAATTTAAGAAGTAAAGTCCCCCCACCTGTTGATCAATTTTGATGAAATTTTTACAGTCATATCTCGGGCATATAAATACATCAAATACCAAGTTTGATCAAAATCGTTAAAACCGTTTTTGAGTAAATAAAAAAAAACACGTGAAAATGATACAAAATTTATTAAGTAAAGTCCCCCCTCCGGTTGATCAATTTTGATGACATTTTTACAGTCATATCTCGGGCATATTAATAGATCAAATACTCAGTTTAATCAAAATCGTTAAAGCCGTTTTTGATAAAATCGAAAAAAACTTAAAAAGTTATTAAATAAAGTACCCCCTCCCTTTGTGCAAATTTGATGAAATTTTTGCTGTCACATCGCGGGCATATACCTACTCTAAATACCCAATTTCAGGTTCGCACGGTTTATAGTTTTTGAGCTAGTCTGTTCACACACACACACGCACGCACGCACGCACACACACACACACACACAATTTCGCGGGACTTGGTTATTTTGACTCAGGGGACCCCAAAACGTGTATTTCCGTTGAAAACCGGAAGTCGAAAATTTTCACGATCGCAATACTTCCACTTACTATATATTTCATATATAGGTAAGTGAAAGTAAAAAATTCTATAGGCAAATATCCTTCAAGAAAAAGATGAACAGTAAAAGTTTCCCAAATAACAAACTAATGGTCGACCACTGGAAAAGTATATGGGGCACTGTAAAATCTTATAAAAGAGACTACTGGCTGAATGAAGTAAAGCATAGTGTGGCCGATATACCGATGATGGAAAATGTTGCTATCCAAGAAACTGACATAACCATGGCCCTCAAGAAAATGCGAAACTGGAAATCTACTGGTTCAGATAAGTTGCAAAATTATTGGCTAAAAAACTTTAATTGTGCCCACCAACCATTGGCTGTTTATTTACAGTATCTCCTTAAAAACAGTAAAGAAATACCGGCCGATTTTAGTACTGGCCGAATATCCTTAATGTCACAAGGGGAAAAAGAAAATTTGGAGCCTTAAGATTTCAGATCAATAGTCTGCCTTAATGGAACTTACAAAATGATAATTCACAATAACAATATTTAAATAATAATTCACAATACTCAGTAATTCACAATAAGATAAAAGCACACATAAACGAGTATAAGTTGATAGCTGATGAACAGCTATGAACGAGAGAGAATGCCAAGATCTGCCTTCAAGCAATCCTCCCACCTACGTTTCTCAGTCGGACCGTACTTTTTAATCTTTTTGGGATTCGCTAAAAACCGAGTTATCAATTTTACATGCCCATTGTATTCGCCGCAGTGCAATCACGTCTATTATATTTACCAGATACAGTTCACTCAATTCGGGTGTGTAAACTCAACTGTAACAGATAATCCTCCAAGTATGAAATGTAAGATAATTAATTTAATTAAATAACATATGGAACAATGGTTAAGAAAATAAGGAAGAAAGGTTGGACCTTAAACAAAATAGGATCATAAGTAAACCAAGAATCAACAAGATTATGCTCAAAGAACTGATCAGTAACAAAACAACAAATTGACTTCTATTAATATTGAAAATCTACAAAAGAAATTAGAGTAAACAACTATCAGTATTATAATGAAAGATATTGATGGATACAAAAAACTACACAAAATTAAAAATTGAGTGGAATATAGAACTAAAATAACAATACCTAATAACATACCCATTCCATCAAGTCTCGGTGATAATTTTATTTTTGAATTTGAGAGCAATGAAAAAGATAAAATAGGAATAGTAAGCCTGGATGTGTAATCCTTGCTTACAAATATCCCAACACATATTTGCATCAAACTTCTAGAAGAGAATATTGAAAAAAATACAAATGATACCACCATAAGAGATAAAAAATTATTCCAAGTAGGTATAAAGTTTTTTAAATATAATGGAAAGTATTTTAAGCAATTATTCGGGCTACTAATTTGGTTAATTGATGAGCTAATTTGATTAAATGATTGATTAAACAAAACTTAATCAAAATTAAGTGTTAACAGCTTGGATGGCAGTTAAACAGCCATCACAATAGTTTGCACCACCTTTGAGACAAAAAGGGCCGAAATGTTAAGGAAAACTGGACTCTTAGTACTCTTGGAGACTAATTTTCCTTGGTTCCTTCCACAATACAAGGAGTTTGTGTACGGGTCGAAACCAGCACTGGGGCCAGCAAATTTTAATCTTAGTAGAAAGAGGCTTGTTCCTGGAAAGCCACCGGATAGAGGAGGTGCAGATTGAAGAGGAAGCGAAGCAAGAGTTCACTAAAGTAATGGAAAAATTATTACGCAATGTAGGCGCACATCATTCATTATACATCATCAATACTTTAAGTATATCTTAATTTTACCTCAAGGTAGGAAAGGGTGTTGAACCAATAAATAAAATAAGAAATGATTCATTAACATAATTCATATTACGGTACCTAATTGTTGTCTGACCCAAAAATCACCAGTTAAGGTTTAACTCACAAATTACTTACCAAACCTATAGCAGCCTCTGCCATAAGTTTCATAAAGAAATACAGTTGTTATTCAAATAATCGTTGTCTATTAGTAAGATGGATATTAGGTTCTTAAGTTAAAAATTATTCGCCATATACCAAGCATTCATTAAAATCATAATTGTCTTCAATAAAAAGAAATCTCTGCATCACCGTTATAGAGCTCTTAACCATTGAGGTAACCGATAGCCCTATCTTAGTAATTTTCTTGATCCCACCCGCCAGATCTCGCCATATTGTACCATTGTATCTAGTGGTTAGAAAAATGTTCAATTGACAGACCTTAATAGCAAAACATTATATGTTCATTATAGATGGTTAGTTATTGTTTTATAATTATTAAATAGTTTTAAGAGAACATTAAAGTTACATAAAAGTTTGAATATTTCTTTTTGAAGAGAAAATTAAAGCTAAATTAAAATTATTTTTTAATAATTATTGAATAATTTTTTCTGAAGAGAAAATTATGGAAATTACTTTAAATAAAAAACTTTCCAATATATCAACAAATCATTCGAAACTTATAATTTTAGGTTTTTTAAAGAAGATATATGTTTCAGCCTCCTCAACCAGCACCGGGATGGGATGGTGTGTTCAATGCTACAAAGATTAGCCCAATCTGCTTCCAGAGAGCTTTCTTGACCTATATGCATGGATTACAAGGCCAAGAAGATTGTCTTTATATTAATATATACACTCCCAAGGTAAAAAAAAAAAAAAAATCTATAAAATTAACCCTTTAACTGTGGAGGTAGCGGGGCTTGAGTTGGGGACCAGCACGCGGCTATAAGTAGCCACTAGCAGTTAAAGGGTTAATAAATGAAATGATCAATAAACTAGAAAATCCAGACACAAAAACTTGCTGAATGACTGACAGGAAACTCTTAATTATAATTTTTTTCTGATTTAAAATAAAAAAATTGTTTATAATTCTGCAGTTAAATGCATCATATCCAGTGATGGTATATGTGCATGGTGGTGGATTTGATGTTGGATGGACAGGATCTCCAAAGAAGACAAGATATTTCATGGATGAAGATGTAGTGATAGTCACATTAAGCTACCGCCTTGGATATTTGGGTATACTGCTGTTATTCTAATTGTCATACTAAATCATACTTTTATGGAAAGTGATAAGCATTAAATATGCACATTAAATTTATTTATTTTACATATATATTTAATATAAAAGCACTAGGCAGACCCTTTCCAATATATTTTCATTACATTGATAAAGAAAGATTTAAGAAATGAATCAGTAGATTGAATATAGTGTGTTTACAAAGTTTTTACAATCCTCCAGAAATTACAAGTAATATTATAGTACAAGGTTAATACTATCCTCCAGTACATTTAGTGTACAATATTTTCAGATTTAAATATTCGAAATAGTTACTGAAGGTTTAACTTCATATGTAAAACAGAACCAAAATCAAATGCACTTGTAGAATACTGTTGATATTTATCAATTCACATTTTCCCCGAAATCGTCAATGCTATTGATTACTCCTGCCTCATAATTAAGAAACAATCCAGTTTATCAAAAAATAATATTAAATTCTTAATTTATAGGTTTTTTAAGTTTAGAGGATGATGTGCTACCAGGAAACTATGGCTTGAAAGATCAAATATTAGCCTTGGAATGGATAAAAAAAGATATTAAAAATTTTGGTGGCAACCCAGACATGATCACGGCATTTGGAATCAGTGCTGGTGGAGCATCAACTCATTACCTTTGTTCATCACCCAAAGGGAAGGGTATGAATTGGAAAAACAAATTACTTTATTAGCTGAATAAACATTGAAATGTTAGCGATATTATGAAATGATAAATTGAGTGTTGCATGTAATTGATGACAATATTAGCGATTAATTAATAATTAATCAATAATATTGTCTTAGTACTTGTACCTTTATCAGTAATTAAGGAGAATATCAGTGGATTTGTCTCATTTCAATGAATCAATTTTAAGTGATTTTTCAATTATTGTTGGTTAACCTGAATAAAGTTTGAATGAGAAATGCATTACTCAATGACTATTTCAGAAGGATCCTACTGTATTCCTAATAGAAAAGCTGTAGTCAAATTTTCATGGGATCATCATTAGTTCCATTAGTATATCGTTACTAGTGTTTGAAAAACTGAAGAAATTAATAGGCTATAAAATGATGTAGGATGTAACGTCTAAGGTTTTTTGAAAATAAAATACTTGGTGTTCAGTGCACTCTGAACCAATTAAAAGGAACTAAGTGCCTAATATAGCGCCACCTAGTGGCCAATCAAGTCAAGCTAGGACTTCCTAGTGTGGCCCCCCTAGGTGAACAGGGTCCAGTGATCCCTCTTTTAAGACTTCTTCATTCTTCATCAAGCAATGTCCGGCTAAGGACAAAGTAAGGGGACCCAGGTGGCCGGGATGGCAGGAAGAAAGGCAGGCGGCTCAGGAAGGACTCATAATATCAATTGGGAAAGCAAATGTTCAGTCAATACTTAATTAATGTGTTTTACCATAAATTGTACAACATTAACATTGAAAATCAAACAATGTTCTTTTTTATATTGTATTAAAACAAATAAGTCAGTTGATCACTGAAATATCCTTTCATTACTAACAAACAACTAATAAGGGAGGGCATACTCTCCCCGACCAGGGAATTGGGATTGTCCGACCTTAACACTCGGGAAAGGCTGGTTTGAAAAACTTACTTTTTAAAAAAATTTCTGCTTTAAACAATTATATAACAAATTACTTTTGATATTGCTTAATAAATCGCTCGTCCAATGCAAAAGTTATCTACATCAAAATTGCATTTTGCTTTAGTTTTTTCACGATTTATCTTCTAATTTTCCTCTATATCAATGCAAAAATGTGATGGTGATGTTTTTTTAAACAATCGGATAAAGCAGGAAATGAATATCAAAAGAAGATGAAAAAAAGGAACTTAAATTGGCTTTCCTGAAAAATAACTTTTTTGAATTAGACCAGTCTTGCTTTAGATTCTCAATTGATGCCAACAGGTGAGGTATAAGGAGTGGAGGAAATTGAGGATCGATTGGTTCCAAAATTTGAGAAAGACATTAGTTTTCTACTCTAGTAGTATTTGAATATATGAATCTAATAAAGCTCTTATTATTTTCGTAAATAAATAAATGTGCTGTTTTTAAGTTAAATGCATGACTAAAAAAAATAATTTTTTTTATAATTAGTAAGCAATTTTAATTTAATGTTTTTATTAAAATATTTATCCACAGTAACAGTAGATTACAAGTTACTTATCCATTCCTTGTGAAAAGGATCTACTAAAATCAATCTGAGTGTAGAATAATTAATTATTACAGACGTGATTTCATCTGTTTAGCTTTGCTCAAAGGATGTATCTCACAAAGTGGAATTGCTGGAAGTGTTTGGTCACTGCACGTACCAGGAGAAGCAAAAAAAACAGCTATTGATTTTGCTAATCAAAATGGATGCGACATGCAAAATAGCTCACAGATCTTGTCATGTTTACAGGCCTTGCCTATTGAAGTTTTTATTCATCAACTAAATGTATTGGTAAATATATACTTTTATTAAAAACAATTTTAAGAAAAAAAAATTATTAAACTTATTATATTACTTCATTAAAGTACTTGTGGCCTTTGCAGCTAAAATTTATGTTTTTATCAAAATATTTGACAATGTAAATGTATCAAAAATGATTGAATACCTACACAATCACCTTGTACACAACCTTGATGTATCAACTTTTACAATTTACTTTTCAGCATTTGTCCAATTTCCCAGGCCCTGTCATTGAGAAGAATTCAGAAACTGCTGTAGTTACAGAATGGCCACCAAGTCAGACAGAATTTCCTTGGATCACAGGTGTCATGGCAAATGAAGGACAACTCTTCACTGAGTGTATGTGCTCATATATATCTATAGATATCAATAAATATTTTTTGTTAACCATTCACATTATTTTAAGATTATAACATTATATCAGTTTAGTGGACGTCCGAAGTGCCCCTGAGTCATGAACCTTGTTGAGACTTTAAGCCTCAACAATAGCATAACATATAGTACTCGCTTCGGCGGTACATATACTAAAATTATAACCATACAGAGAAGATTAGCATGGCCCCTGTGCAAGGATGACATGCAAAATCGTGAAGCGTTCCACATTTTTATTTGTACCTTGATCCAGTGAGATTTGTATCGGCGTAGGATAATAAGTCAAATAATTTTGCAGACAGTCGCAAATATTAATTACATTTTATCAGTTTGATTTAATTATATATGTAATAATTATATACCTAAAAAAAATCAATTTTATAAACTAAAATTAAACATATTTAGGAAATTGCTTAATTAGAGAGACCAGTCAAATAAATATATGTTAGTAATCATAAAATATTTTTTATGTTTCAGATATAAAAGATTTTGCCACAATACCACAGAAAATAGCTTTTTATTTGGGAGGAAATATTGTGGTAGCCAATGCTTTACACTTACCAAATGCTTTAAAAGCAACTTATCAAATTACGAAAAGATTTTTTCATTTGAGAAACTTTTGGCATTTGGTTAATAATTATGAAAAGGTAAACAAACAACCTCTCTTAATAATTTCAAATGCTTGTTATAGATCTAACTGCCTCCATTGTGCAAGTTGTTCTCAGAATAAGGGCCTAAATAAAAAGATCAGACCTTTAAGATTTTTTTAACTGCTCTAGAAGAGTACCCATTCAGCCTTGTTAGAATAAATGAATTGAATGATGACTTAAGTGAAGAAGTGGTCTCTCATCTGAAATATCATAATCAAGTGTGATATGGTGGATTGACCATCTAGTTGGTTGCATTCTATTTTATGCTGACATAACCATACCTACAAATGGTCGGTGTAACACCAAAGTGAACTAAGCGCCAAACACAATATTTTGAAAAAACTGAAGTTGAAGTTGAATTTTTTGAAATAGGGTCGTGTTTACTTCTAACCCCTCTGAATTACAACATAGTTCAGTTTGTCATTTATATTATTCAAGAAGCATGATTAAAAAAAAATAACAATAGGCAATTTAAAAAAATAAAATAAAAATTTAATAAATGCTTTGGTGCTTGGTTCACTGTGGTTTTATATCAATCAAATAATAATGAACTAATTAATCTCTTTGCTTTGAAACCACCAATATTGACTCATAACAATTAAAAGAATATTTTAATTTACATTGTTATTTCAAAGACTGTGCTAGGATTGTTCAAAGTTTCAAAATATTTTTATTAGTTTAAAAAAATCCTAGGCAAACTAAATTCTTTGACTGAAGGATACAAATATCTTATAAGAGATTAGGGGAAGAAAATAAGCACTTTCATGAAATTAAATACGATATTGCAATAGTGACCAAAGCTTCCCTTAATGTTTTTAAGTATTCTTTTCTACTAAAAATACTGAAATATAAACAGAGCTTTGTCACAGTAGTATTTTAATATTCACTATATTTTCATATTTAATATCCAATTTTTATTATTTTATATCCCGACAAGGTCAAATTGACCATTCCCTAGTCTTTCTAGAGTGTGGTCAAATCCTGCTTAAATTGCCCTGACCTTTGAATAGACCAAATCTATGATTGATATAAATCATCTAATATTACAGTTCTTCACTGAATTACTTTGGCTTTATCCAGCTCTATTGGCAATGGATAGACACACTGGGCCGAAATATTTTTATAAGTTTGGTTATACTGGTGGACCAACTTTGTGGGAACAAGCCTCGAATAAATCACTTAACATGGATGGTAATTTTTTTTAACAATTTATCGAACTATATGAATAAGGTGTTTGGCAAATAATTAATCATTCAAGGAAAAGACGGTTTATGTGATGGTAAAGAAAAATGTTCAATATTATTAGCCTAGAGATTATATCTGAAAAATTTTGTACACATTAAGACAGCCATTACTACTAAAATATTTAACTATTTTAATGAAGCTATTAATGCAAATTTTCAATTTTACTATCCGATTAAAATGTTATTAATGTGTAATTTCTCCAGGATGATTTTGTATAACAGGTTCATGTCATGGTAATGATGCCCCTTACTTCTTTGACCTAAGCAATTATTTCCAACCAAAAGGCTGGCCAGGTCCAAAGGATATTGAGCTGTCAAAAACTTTAATAAAGATGTGGGTCAACTTTGCCAAGTATCAGTAAGTGATCATAAAAATAATTATATATATATCCTTGAATTGCCCATACAATACATTATTTAACAAAGAATAGGAAAAACTTTATCTTATAATGTAAGAAAACAATATCTTAACCCTTGGTATAATATGTATTATTCCTAGGACATAAGAAAACTAATCTGTTGAGTGCAGATTAGTACTGATATATCGGTTATTATATAGATGGGTATCTGCACTCAATTCATTAACAGAAAATTTATAATTGTAATGGGACATTGTATTATGTTGCTATCCCATTAAAATATGAGGTAACTTTTCCTATCTTTCTACATATGAAAACATAATTGAAAAATCTGGTGCGTGCGCGCAACACACAACTTTCACTTACCAACTTATATTAGAAATTAATGCGTTGTGTTAATGCCACTTCTCACTCAGTTACACATTTTTCCACATTCATTTCTTATTTTTGTTTTCATTTTCTCTATAACAAACACCAAATAAAAGTTTTTACTTGAGATAATTCGGCAATGTAAGCATAATTCTGCAAGTCAACTGATATTTATAATTTTCTATGTACTTGTTGAAAATTTCATTTAGTTACCATGAAACCAATAATTTCCATTATATGAACAGAACGGCTTTAATGATGAACAATGATCTGCCATTAAAGGCGTACTACGCATGCGTGGGCTCAACGTGTTTTATGAGTTGACTTAATATTTTTCTACTCTATATGTTTACTTGGTTTTAATCATATCACATATTTAGCCATTTTTTATTTTTGGGCGTAATGAGAGACAGTTAATTTCTCCATATAAACAAAAGAAAGGGTACTTAACAGGAAAACAAAAAAGGCCCCTCCCCCATTTAAGCCCCTCAGAAGATTTTAATAACGATAAAGCTTACCTGATATTAAAGAACACCTTATTTCCATTAAACATGGTGAATTTGATCAAAATCATTAAAGCCGTTTTTGAGATAATTTAAAGAAAGCTACAAATTGGAAAAAAGTTAAGAAATAAAGTGCCCCCTCCGTTTGACCAATTTTGATGAAATGTTGGCTATCACATCTTTGGCATATGCGTACATCAAATACCCAATTTGATCACAATCGTGAAAGCCGTTTTTGAGTAAATAAAAAAAACACGTAAAAATGATACAAAATTTATTACGTAAAGTCCCCCCTCCGTTTGACCAATTTTGATGAAATGTTGGCTATCACATCTTTGGCATATGCGTACATCAAATACCCAATTTGATCACAATCGTGAAAGCCGTTTTTGAGTAAATAAAAAAAACACGTAAAAGTGATACAAAATTTATTAAGTAAAGTCCCCCCTCCGGTTAATCAATATTGATGAAATTTTTACAGTCATATCTCAGGCATATTAATACATCAAATATCAAGATTAATCAAAATCGTTAGAGCCGTTTTTGAGAAAATCGAAAAAAACGTAAAAAGTTATTAAATAAAGTACCCCCTCCCTTTGAGCAATTTTGATGAAATTTTTGCTGTCACATCGCGGGCATATACCTCCACTAAATACCCAATTTCAGGTTCGCACAGTTTATAGTTTTTGAGCTAGTCTGTTCACACACACACACACAAACACACACACACACACACACAGACACACACACACACAGACCATTTCGCGGGACTTGGTCATTTGGACTCAGGGGACCCCAAAACGTGTATTTCCGTTGAAAACCGGAAGTCGAAAATTTTCACGATCGCAATACTTCCACTTACTATATATTTCATATATAGGTAAGTGAAAGTAAAAATACTGAGGGTAAAAAGATAACTAAAGAAACACAGTCAAATCAATTGGGTTATTATCAAGCTTCACGACCAGTATGATTTGTGATGATATGGTTGTGAAATTCAACAGGCTGTAACTTAGCTGCAGTAAATTCGTCCAATATCCATGCGCTTTCTTAAAAACAGTAGGTTTCTAGAGAATAACCGCATGGCCCGTGTCATGACCATTTAGATTTAGGTTATTTTGCTAAATTTCCTGTTATAAATCAATATAAATGATTAATAATTTTACTTTATGTGAGGATTAAAAGTTGACAAGTTATTTAGTCACAACAATATTTATTTATTTTATAACAGAATACATTCCAGCCATTGTCAGTGCTGCAAGGAAGATCATAAGTACTTACTACCATTTTATTAAAATTTCATGGTTCCGATTTCAATGCGAAAAAATTACATTTTCCAATGCTTATTTTCCACAAATTGGTAAAAGGTAGGCTGCTAATGGTGTTTACAAAAAATACCTTCATAGAATTAATCTTTTAAAGAAACCACTAGAAATCTTCTGTCTTTAATGCAGCAAAATACAATTAAGAATTCTAAATTCGGTCTACATTAACTGACTTAGGAAATCACCTAAAACTATCATAATCATTGACTTAGAAATTTTATTTAGTCTCCTGTATTGTCAAACCTCTTGATGATGGTTTTTATAAAAATTGTTAGAAGTTTGACTGTTATAGTGATTTGGTTTCATATTTTCAAAATTTATTAATCTAAATGCCATCTTATTCGAATGTTTAAAACCAACAGAACACAAAAAAAAATTGAATTATAAAAATGAGCTTGAAAGAATTACACTTTTAAAAAGAAAAGGAAAATATGGTAGATAATCAATTCATTTGTCAAGATAATATTCAGAAAATAATTACGATTTTCTTATCTATAGAAAAATAAATACGTGTCATCTAATTAAGCTTTTGTAATCTCTAAATGTTATTTAAAAATGCTCAAAGCAAACCTGAAAATCGATTTTACTTAAATATTTAAGTAAGTTTATAGTTCAGGTTCTACTAAACTCAAAAATAACCTTGTTTACCTCTCTCAAAGGATACAGCCACACAATATTACAAAAACTCCCTCCAAAGACTAACTTTTCCACCATGGCAACTTTTGAGGGGGAGGCTGCGACACCAATTTTTTGCTAATTGCAGTTAGCAATTTATCCAGTAAGAATTTCACCCATTTGCTTATTGCTAATCACACAAACTGTCATTTTTGTATTAATAATAATAAAATTAAATATATGTACTACAACTAGTATACATCAATTAATATACAATTATTGGAGTGAAAATCATTTATTTAACCTTGTTAACTTTTATTATTGTTTCTCATTGTAATATGATTTATCACAATTATTTCATACTTTTCAGAGTTCCTAGTACAGATATTCTTCAATGGGATCAATTTGGCAAGGATGGGAACTATTTAGATATAAATAATTCAGGGATCAGGATGAAAAAATATTCAGATTATAATGAAATAATCGATTTCTGGAATGGTATACAATTGCCAATAAATTAATTGCTTAAAACATTATTATATAATGTAATATTAAACCTATAATTGTTTGGTATTTATAAAAATAAAATAAAAATATTTTATTAATAATCTAGTACAAAAATTTCGAAGATAACCAAATTAACAAACATCAACTCAATAAACACATATATAAAACCTTTTGGGCCATTTATGGGCAGGAATACTATTTTCTTACCATTTTATTAACAAAAAAAAATGAAGGTAACATTATATAAGGTTATCTAATTATTAAATTATATAAGGTTATATAAATCCTCTGTAAAAAATCTGGTGCGTGCGCGCAACACACAACTTTCACTTACCAACTTACTTAGATTAGAAATTGACGTGTTTTGCTAAATATCATTTCCCAAAGTCACACATTTTTCTACATTCATATCTTATTTTTGTTAACCGTTAAAGCCGTTTTTGAATAAATAAAAAAAAACCCGCGAAAATGATACAAAATTTATTAAGTAAAGTCCCCCCTCTCGTAGATCAATTTTGATGAAATTTTTACAGTAATATCTCGGGCATATATATACATCAAATACCAAGTTTGATCAAAATCATTAAAGCCGTTTTTGAGAAAATAAAAAAAAAGCACGTGAAAATGATACAAAATTCTTTAAGTAAAGTCCCCCCTCCGGTTGATCAATTTTGATGAAATTTTTACAGTCATATCTCGGGCATATAAATAGATCAAATACCCAGTTTTATTAAAATCGTTAAAACCGTTTCTGAGTAAATAAAAAAAAATACGTGAAAATTATACAAAATTTATTAAGTAAAGTCCCCCCTCCGGTTGATCAATTTTGATGAAATTTTTACAGTCATATTTCAGGCATATAAATGGATCAAATACTCAGTTTAATCAAAATCGTTAGAGCCGTTTTTGAGAAAATCGAAAAAAACGTAAAAAGTTATTCAATAAAGTACCCCCTCCCTTTGAGCAAATTTGATGAAATTTTTGCTGTCACATCGCGGGCTTATACGTACTCTAAATACCCAATTTCAGGTTCGCACGGTTTATAGTTTTTGAGCTAGTCTGTTCACACACACACACACACACACACACACACACACACAGACACACACACACACACACAGACCATTTCGCGGGACTTGGTTATTTTGACTCGGGGGACCCCAAAACGTGTATTTCCGTTGAAAACCGGAAGTCGAAAATTTTCACGATCGCAATACTTCCGCTTACTATATATTTCATATATAGGTAAGTGAAAGTAAAAACGATAACTGATTCACATATACATACATTTTACACATGTACTATCTGAGTGTGTTTGTGTATGTGTGTGAAGTTTAATTCATTATAACCATTTTACATGCATGGTAACCATGAAAATCTGAAATATATGTTTCCAAGGTATTTTAAGGTCATTAGCAACAACATTAGAAGGTTTTTTTGTTTGTTTTTTAAGTTGAGAAGAGTTTGGCAATAACTACTATCTAAATAAAGAAAAAAGGGGAGGTTCAGATTAATACGAAGATGGAATGCATTATATAGAACATAAAATTAAAGAATTAAGTGGAAATGGCGATTTAATTCCTAGGAAAACGATGAAGAATGTAAAAAAATGTTTAAAGAATCTGTAAGATTTGTAGAAAACAGCTCTCTTTTAAATTTATACAGCTATGATAATATTTTAGACACCGGTAGTTAGGGAATCATAAGGGGCAAGGTTAGTATAACATGATAATGTATTTAATAGATTGGAGAGAGAGGGGTGACTACGCTGGAGTTAGCTCTGCTGGGAAGTGGGAGGATAGAAACTGAGTATTAATCACATTTCATCATTTTTAGATATAATGGAATCTTCCAGGAACTTACATGTATGAGTTAGTTAACAGTATGATGGTTGGGGGCCGGGATAGCCGAGCGTGTAGGAGCGCGACCCGTTGTTACACGCTCGAGCCGAACGGCGGCGGTTCGAATCCGCCCTGGGAGGGATAACTTTTATTTCGTGGAGGCCCCACGGAATAAATCTCAACCCTCCCACCATGGTTAGAATAGGTTTGGTTACACCTGTAGAGTAACCCCCCGTATGCCAAACATGGCCAGGTAGGGGTACCAAAAAAAAAAAAAAAAAAAAAAAAAACAGTATGATGGTTAACATAGTAATGGTAAATAATGTACATTTCTGAAATAAATACCTACTACAACATAAAAATGCAAAAAAAAGTATGAGGATTGTACCTAATACTAATCACTTTTGTACAAAGACAATAACAATCAATTTAAACCATAAAAAATGATATTAAAAAACCTTTAGTTAGGTATACAATTGTCTAAATGTAATTTGTGATTGAAAAAATTAATAAGTTGCTAAAAGCTCAACCATAAATAATTTCTTTATTTAAAAATAGAAAAAATCTTCTAAACTAATTAATACCAACCAATCCATTATAAATACTATATATATATACTACTATACTATATATAGTATATACATATATACTAATATATATAATATATACCACATTATATAATATATACCATATTATATATATAATATATACTACTATATATACATACTATAATATATAAAATCAATCATTATTCTTTGCAGACTGCTTGTTTCTTGACATTTTTGATGTCACATCATGTGTGTACCTCGGAGAAAAAACAATTTAATGTCCATATTTTTATTAAAATAAATTACCATGACAAAACTTTCTTAAATATGTTAGTTCATATCACATAGTGAAAACTTAATGAACGTATTTCATGTTATTATTAAAGTCAATAAGCAATTGGAATTATTTATCATCGTACTTAATAACAGTGTTAAATTTAATTCATTAAAAAATGGATATGGTGTTGTCAACTCCAGGATACAGATTTAGCAAGCATCAAACATAGACTCTATCATTATTAGTATGTATATATTTTTTATATACACAAACATGCATGATCTTAAATATACAGCCATTTAATTTGAAGGTCAAGTTGGCTAGTTCTGAAATAATCTTAATCCATGTTTTACAAAAAAGAAATTCTATGCAATGGACATAAGACAATCAATTATGAATACTGAGTTAAAGTTAAATTTTTAAATTGACTAAATAACTATGAACTTATGGCACAAACACCATTTTACACAAGTTTACTTCTATAAGCTACAATTTTGCACAGATACAGATCTAAATGCAATACACAAATATACATTTAATTAAAGCTAATGATTAAATTTTTTTTCTAAAATATTAGAATGGCTTATATTTTGATTTAAATTGTAAATTGTATTTTATCAAAAATATAAAAACATTTTGATTTTTAAGGCCATTTGATTTATATGCTATAAATGACTGATATAAAATATATTACTACGCCTAAAGTTATATCAACTTAAAATAATATTGTATTTACATAAACGGTAATGCTGTATGGGAGCAGCCTAATGCTATGGAATACTGATGTATCGCTATATCATTTTACTATTTCTTGGCACCAAGGGAGTATAAATTATATAGTCTTAAACTATTTATAAGACATTTGTACTCGTGATAGGAATTCGAAGATTATGGAACTTTTTTATGTTTAGGAGATGAGCCATATAGTCATTTTCCACCAACAGGAGTGAAAACTTCATAGTCAAGAACAGAAAAATTATAATCTCCCATCAAGATGCTCGAAGAAGCATTATCACCATCGTAAGAATGTGGTAGGTTTGAATATGAATCCATATTGTTGTTGCAATGGCTGGAAATAAAAAGATCGGCTCCAGCACCAAATATTGGACCACACCTGTAATCCAAAATAGAAAAAAGTTATTCTTGTTGCAACAAATACATTTAACATTGTAATATAACATGGGATCTCCAGCCATTAACTGTAGCTGTACTAACAAGGATTTAATTCTCTTATAGAGCTGAATAATTCCATGTCTATCCTCTCAGAATGATAAACTGCCAAATAACAATGCAACTTAGACTTCGGTGATTGCTGCTCATCATGTACCCTTCTTACTAAATTTTTCGAATTTCGTTTTAAAGAAAACATGCCTAAATAACTTAATGGTTACAAAAAAACAACAATATTACAACCAAATGGCCATTTTCATTGAGATTTATATTTATAATAGATATTTCATTTATAACATCTGATGAATTGCTAAGGTAAATATAAGAAGTTTTTTTTTTTTTTAAATCTTTTCAAAAATTTGACTTGGATTGGTTTCAGAAGTAAAATAACTTTTTCCATTTTGTTTTTTTTAAACTTTATTTTATCTATTTGATGGTATAATTTATCCTTGATTATAACTAGAGCTCGGATTCCCGTGCAATTGCATCTTTTTATTGGTAAGTCAGAATAAAGCGAATTCAAGTTACTTATCCGAATCAAGCCTAATGGGATGTTTTAATGAAGTTTTATACTGCACGAAATTGCACGTTTTGGGGTTTACTGCACGAAATTGCACGTTTGGGGTTTAATGCACGAAATTGCATGTTTTGAAGTTTTATTGCAAGAAATTGCATCATTTTATAATTTAAAGAAAAAATATTATTACAAATTTTAATTTTTTTAAATACACATAAAAAATTAATGGAAAAATAAATGGGATATAGGAATAGGAATAAAAAAATAACGGAAAGGAAACATAAGAAAAAAATAAAGGGAACTTGGGAGATGTAAACAAACACAAACCTCCAATTTCCAAGAACTAAGGGCTCAGTAGTTCATGGATGTTTACACTTTGTTTCTCAATTATCATCGTTCTGTCACTATCAATCTAGCTTCTGTCGAGCATATTGTTACTTAAAATGCCAAAAATTGGAGGTGTGTCTTCGAAAATTGCGGGATGGATTGAAAATTATCCTAACTCAAAAGGGATGGTAGTGTACTGTTTTGCAAATCTTGTGATAAAAATATTGGATGTGGGAGGAAATCACAAATTGATGCCCACAGCAGCACAAGTAAGTACCTAATCATTTTTTAACCAAAGAAGGCAACAGGGGTAGTGCGTGTCATCAGAGTAATTTAAAAATAAGCCTAAGCACCGGATATTGCATTTGGTGATTCTATAATTTGAGTCGTATCTTTCCTTTAAAAGATCTCCCTATTTCTAATATAATTACAGCTCACATGCGAGTGTTTTACTCTTTATTCCACACCTTCTTACTATTTTAAGTAAACATTTTATATTCTGATTTTTTTTTTTGTTTTTTTACCGGAAATATTTTCAAATATAGAATTGGAAGAAAATGTCCAATCAATTATCAAATTAAAAACCATTTTGATGAATCCAACCATTCAATCTGATTTGGCATTTATTAGATCGAATTTTGCAGCTTTTCCGGTTGCTATTACAGAACTAGAGGAGAAAAATCTTTCTCTATATGACCAAATAAAAATAGTTGAGGACGTTGGAAAATAATTGAAAACAATTAAGAGTGAAAAAGGAATAATCATTTACGAAAAATTTCGAAATATTTTTTAAAAAAATCCTGGATACTAACTATTAAAAAATTGTAATGATTGCTTGAACGGAATTTCAGTCACTGTTGAATTGAAGGAGATCCCCAGTTGCTGAGTCGATATAAATATTGTCCTCTAACGATTGTAGAAGTTGAGATATCTTTTTCTAAATTGAAAGAATTCAAGTGACAGGAGGCACTGTTTTACAGAAAAAATTTAGAAATGTATTTAGTTATAAACTTTAATTAATTAAAAAAATAATGAAGTGTAGTTACATTTCTAATGTACTCCATTAATATAAAAAAATCATTATTTTACTGAAATGTATATTATAACCAATATTTTAAAAATAAAAGTTTTTACTTCAATTTACTCTCCGCTACTCATTTGTTTCAAAAGTAGCTATATATTGTTCAAATAAATAATTTAATGCATGATTTTCAGGCAATACTTTTTTTTGCATGTTTTTGCAAGTTTTAAAGTTTTTATTGCACGGTTTTGCACGTTTTTAAGTTTTTATTGCACGTTTTCAAATTTTTACTGCACGGAATTCCGAGCTTTAATTATAACAAAAACGTAAGTCCCAGAAGTTACTTCATACAGTGGTGCACCAAGTTTGGTAGTTGGCTCCACTTCCTAATGAGACTCCCTAATATCCAGAGATTCGTTTGAATTTTTTATTTCATAAATATATTTATTTAGGATATTATTGAGATAACAATCGAGTTCTGTACTGAACGATTGAGTTCTGACTATATATCATAAATAGGAATCAATAGACAGGGTTAATCACAACGGCTGATAGTAAATCGGAACTCAATTTTCAAAGTTTGAATATTTTTCAGAAAACAATGGCAATATTGTATTTTTCTAAGATAAGAGCAGTTAATATTTCTTTAATAAAATCAATAGTTAAGAAAATATTGATTACAGTAAATTCTATTCATTAAATTTGCTGAATTGCAATAGGTTTTTTCCGGATCAATAAACATTCTGAGCAGCACACACTTTGCTTTCTCTTACAACAATGCTTATGGCTTCTCTTCCAAATTTTCTGTCTTCCATTGTAAAACAAAATTTAGAAAACTTATCTGTAAATCTTTTTGTATATGTAATAATCTGAAAGTAGACATTATTATAATTATAAAAACTTACTCTGGATGATAACATATTGCAAAGGGCTTTTTTACAATATCAAACTTAGTTGGAGGGATATCCTTATTATTAGCAAGAGTGAAGAGAAATGCACGGTCTGACTGGACATAATGCCCTTTAGCATTTGTCTTACCCCATGGCACATCAGAAAATCCACCACATATTTCACCACAGCTTCCCTTAAATTTCAATAACAAGTTTAATTATTATCATTGAATTAATTAAACTTTAAATTAGTTCTTATATTGTTATATTCTAATATATTACATGTATTAGTAAGAAACATTTACAAATAATAAAGTAATTGAAGAAAGAATTAAATATTAAAAATAGTTATTGATTATGAAGAACATTATTACTTGGAACTTACTAAAACTATGACATAGGTTGGAGCTACATTATCACAATGTCTATGAAAGCTGTCAGCTGAGTAACCATGAGTTGATGCTCGGTAGACCAGCCGCCAAACTTGCTTAGAATGCCCATACCATGAATTAAGCACTCGCTGATATCCCATCTTGTCCTGGAACAGAGATTAGAATCAATAGTGATCAAATGGAACTGAGATAGGTAGAAAACCTAGTAAAAATGTAAGATATTTACAATATTGGATTTTCACGTATGTACATAAAAAAAAAAAAAAGATTTTGGATCACATATTTTATTTTTTGTAGACTGCTCAGCTCATTCTTATATCTTCCAGTAATTATATTTTATAATATTTTCATTGTGTTAGAATATTTTTATGCTTTATCAACTTTCCAAACCAAAAGTTCGAACTTATTACCCTACACCATCATCCATTAATCTCAAATTTGTGAAGTACTGCCGAAGTAGTAAGTAGTCAATAAAATAGTAACTTTTTTTTTTCTTGAAAAAATTAGTAAATATATATATATTGCTTAAAATATTTTTAATTTAAAGAGGATGAAGGAAGTTACTGTACATAAATTTTCATCACCAATCAATAAATATGGAAATAATGAATCACAATATTTCTTTTATCACCTCAAAAAAAAATGTTTTGGGGACTTTTGAAGGGTTGGGGCAAAGATTAGATGATCCTATCTAAATGATGTATAAGCTATATAATTTTTGGGAACTCTTTCATGGCTGAAAGGATTTGTCTACAAGTATTATTATTTGGGCCGGAATAGCCGAGCGTGTAGGAGCGCGACCCGTTGTTGCACGCTCGAGCCGAACGGCGGCGGTTCGAATCCCTGGGAGGGTTGACTTTTATTTCGTGGAGGCCCCACGGAATAAATCTCGACCCTCCCACCATGGCTAGAATAGGTTGGTTACACCTGTAGAGTAACACCCCGTATGCCACACATGGCCAGGTAGGGGTACCGAACAAAAAAAAAAAAAAAAAGTATTGTTATTTACCCAGAAATTCAAAAATGAAATAAAAAGTCAATCATTTAATAATAAGCACCTACTAATCAAACCTATCACTAATCAACCCCCAAAACAACTAATAAAAAATTGTTACCTGTACAAGGATATGTGAGCCTGGAAAAAGTTTAAGTGACAACCTGGGTTGTAATCGTTTATCTTCTAAGCTTTCCCTGAACTTATTAGGAAGTGCTGCGTAACGATATCTCTCAAGAGAAAGCTCCATTGGAACTGCACCAGTAGGTTCCACTTCTTCTGCAAATACTTGACTATCTGAAAAAATAAATAAAAAAATATTAGGAAACAACAAAATACAATACATAAATGAAAGTAATCGAGTTATTATAACTTATAACAATTAGCTGTTGACGATAAACGATCAAATGAGAATATTCTTAATTAATCAGTTCTATTATGGAAAATTTATTAGACTTATTGATTTATTAGTAGATTATAAGATAGGCGACAGAAATTTTAGAATAAATTTATATAAAAAATATTGAAAAATAGTAATGAGATTCCTTGCTAATATGAGAGAACCATTACAATTTCAAAATAAAAATAAAATATATATATTTATTCAATTGGTGTAAGGATGACCTTTGTCCTCTTTCTTTTTGTCCTCCCCTTCCTGGGCAGGGATGATCTGGCAGGCTAAGGTAATTACATGAATGGGTGACTTACCACAAAAGAAGGTCACTGACTTATCACATAATATCAGATAAATCTGAATTATAAGGTTTATTCAGTACTGATGTCATATCACATAATATCAGATAAATCTTCTGAATGGGTGACTTACCACAAAAGAAGGCCATGCAGTCCATCAGGCTACTGTAAGTATATTACTGATATGCTTTTTCATGATGTCAGGAGTAGAGATGCGACATCGACACATCAAAATCATGCGACATGTTTTACAATCAAAACATCGATGTCAATTAAACATCGACCACAAAACATCGATGTTCAAGAACATCGATGTTTTTCGACATCGATGTTTTTTAATTTATACGTTCTTTAAACATTAACATATAAGTGCCCAAACGTATTTAAATTGATGTTTAAGTGTAAAGCATGTTAAATTTACATTATTAATATATAAAAACATTGAGGTTTTCTACATAGTTGGTTTTACATAATCATTTATTAAATATTCAACTGCTAGGACCTAAATATCTTAATTATAGCTAAAACATCTATGTTAAAAACAAATTTTTATTGTTAAAACATATTTGTTTTTGCAGAAAAAATCAATAATTAAAACAACATCGATGTTTTAAAAAACGTTGTTTTTAACAAAAACAAAAATGTTTTAACATCGATGTTTTGGACAAAAAACATCAATATATATTCTCTTAATCTCATTGATGTTGAAACATGTTTTAACAATAAAAAAATATTTTTAACATCGATGTTTTTGACAAATATAAATATGTTTTAACATAGAATTTTGGACAAAAAACATCAATACTTATGCTCTTAACATCTATGTTTTGGAAAACATCAAATATATTTTAACATATTCATTTTTGTAGAAAATATCTATGTTTTAAAAAAAGTTGTTTTTAACATCGATGTTTTGGTTTTGTCCAAAACATCTATATTAAATCATATTTGTTTTTGCAGAAAACATCGATGTTTTTGACTAAAGAGAAAATGTTTTAACATCGATGTTTTGGACAAAACCATCGATTTTAAAAAGAACTTGGTTATTGTTAAAACATCGATGTTAAAAAATACTTGATGTTGTCTAAAACATAAATGTTAAACACATATTTGTTTTTTGTTATTAAGTTCGATGTTAAAAAATATTTTTTTTGTCATTGATGTTAAAAACCACTTTTTATTATTAAAACATCGATGTTTTTAAGATCGATGTTAAAAGCATATAAATTGATGTTTTTGTCCAAAACATCGATGTTAAAACATTTTGGTTTTTGTCAATAACATTAACGTTGAAAAAAAAAAATTTAAAACAACATCGACGTTTTCTGCAAAATCTAATATGATTTAACATCGATGTTTTGGACAAAACCATCGATGTTAAAAACAACTATGTTATAGTTAAAACATCGATGTTAAGAGCATATTTGTTTTTGCAGAAAAAATCAATAATTAAAACAACATCGAAACATGTTTTAACAATAAAAAGTTATTTTTAATCGATGTTTTTGACAAATATAAATATGTTTTAACATAGATGTTTTGGACAAATATAAATATGTTTTAACATAGATGTTTTGGACAAAAAACATCAATACATATGGTCTTAACATCGATGTTTTGGAAAACATCTAATATATTTTAACATTTATATATTAACATATTTATTTTTGCAGAAAACATCGGTTTTAAAAAAAAGTTGTTTTTAACATCGATGTTTTGGTTTTGTCCAAAACATCGATATTAAATAATATTTCTTTTTGCAGAAAACATCGATGTTTTAAAAAAGTTGTTTTTAACATCGATGTTTTTAACTAAAAAGAAAATGTTTTAACATCGATATTTTCGGCAAAAACAAATAGGTTTTAACATCGATGTTTTGGTTTTGTCCAAAATTGATTGGTTGATGTTCTAACTACTATATAACAAAGGTGTTTTTAACATCGATGTTTTAGTCCAAAACATCGATGTTAAATCACATTTGTTTTTACAGAAAACAACGATGTTTAAAACAACGTTGATTTTTTAAAAAAGTTGCTTTTAACATCGATGGATTAGACAACATCAAATATTTTTTAACATCGATGTTTTAACAATAAACAAGTTCTTCTTAAATATACTCTTAACATCGATGGTTTTGTCCAAAACATCGATGTTAAATCATATTAGTTTTTACAGAAAACAAAGATGTTTTTGACAAAAACCAAAAAGGTTTTAGCATCGATGTTTTCGGCAAAAACAAAAATGTTTTAACTTGGATGTTTTGGTCAAAAAACAAATATGTTTTAACATCGATGTTTGAACAATATAGAAGTTGCTTTTTAACATCAATCTTATATACAAAAACAAATGTGCTCTTAACATCGAATTTGTAACTGTAACAATGTTGTTATAGTTGTTGGACAAATCGATGGTTTTGTCGAAAACATCGATGTTAAATCATATTTTTTTCTATAGAAAACATCAATGTAGTTTAAAAAAAAATTGTTTTTAACGTTAATGTTTTTGACAAAAACGAAAATGTTTTAACATCGATATTTTGGGAAAAAAACATTAATATATATGCTGTTAACATCGATGTTAAAACATTTTCGTTTTTGTCAAAAACATTAACGTTAAAAACAATTTTTTTTAAACAACATTGATGTTTCCTGTAGAAACAAATATGATTGTCAAAAACATCGATGTTAAAAACAATTTTCTTAAAACATCGATGTTTTCTGCAAAAACAAATATGATTTATGTTTTAACAATAAAAAGTTGTTTTTAACATCGAGGAGGAAACCTATATGTTTTTGCAGAAAACATCGATGTTTTGAAAAAAAAAAACATCAATATTTATGCTCTTAACATCGATGTTCTAACAATAAAAAGTGGTGTTTATCATGGATTTTTTAGCTATAACTAAAATGTTTTTGCGGAAAACATGTATTTGACAAAAACGAAAATGTTTTAAAAACGATGTTTTGGACAAAAAACATCAATATTGTTAAACATGTTTTTAACAATAAAAAGTGGTGTTTATCATGGATTTTTTAGCTATAACTAAAATGTTTTTGCGGAAAACATGTATTTGACAAAAACGAAAATGTTTTAAAAACGATGTTTTGGACAAAAAACATCAATATTGTTAAACATGTTTTTAACTTCGATGTTAAGAGCATATATATTATATATTATATTATTATATATATCGATGTTAAAAACAACTTTGTTAATGCTAAAAAAAAAAAAAAAAAAAAAAAAAAAAAAAAAAAAAAAAAAAAAAAAAAAAAAAAAAAAAAAAGGTTACTTCTAAAACCATCGATGTTAACATCGGCCCACAAACATCGATGGTCCGAAAACATCGGCTACGTAACATCGATGTTTTGCCCAAAACATCGATGTTTCAGAAACATCGACATCGATGTCGCATCCCTAGTCAGGAGATGCCTGGAGATTTCGTCCAAGAACCATTTGCTTATGTGAAAAAATACAGGTATATAAATATAGTCTGTCTGCACATGCTGACTCATGGTAGTCAGAAACCTTGGATTTAAACATATTCATCATTGTTCTTGAACCTGAGTAGTATGTTGGCAAGGAAACTCCCAAATTGGTCACAATGGGATTGGTTACAGAGCTGTAAGTGGCTAGCTGCTGGACCATGGTTTGAAACGATGTAAGGTTGGGTGATTTACTCCAGGCTAACCCTTTTATGTTCACAGAGGCAATATAAAAGTGTAAGAGAAGTCCATGTTGCACATCTAAAGTTTGTTGTTTGTTAGTTTAATGTCACTTTATACCACAAAGGCTAATCGGACGATGCTACAGTGGTCCTAAATTTTACCTATCCAGGTAGGATAGGTATCTTTAACGAGTACCTGACATCGTACAGGCTCTGGATCTCCATTTTACGTCCTATTCGAGGGACGGCAAGGCTAAGGACTTTTTACTCCCATTAAAAATCCTAGGGCCACTGCTGGGCACGAACCTGCGACCTTTAGTATTGTAGGTTGCCATGCTAACCACTATACCACAGGTGACCCCACATCCAAAGTTTATAAATGGTCTATGGTGCCACCCAAAAAAAAACATTTAAATTCAGTTAGCCATTTCATTCTTCTTTGCAATTTGAACATTGTTGTGACTTGTTATAAAATTAAACTAGTTTCTTAATATGAAATTCTGATAAATATTTTTAAAAAATCAGTTTCAAAATACAGAAATTATGTAGTGAAAAAGTGATATTCTATTTAGCCAGCAAGTAGACCTTTCAGTCAAACAATATTTTTTGAGATGCAATACAATTACCCAACCTATTAAGAGAAGCCGAACATGATTGATGACTCCATGGAGATGTTGACAAACTCTAGCCCTCTCTTCCTCGGTCCAATGTGCTGTAGGCTGTGTAACACCAGCCTGGTGTTTAGCCCAGGATAGCACACAACGCCAAACGTCTTCTTCCTCTAATGCAACCTATAATTATGGATTATATAACAGTTTAAAACTATAAACAAATTAAAAGGTTCAATTAAATTTCTATTTTACATCATCAATAAATAGTTTCCACATGATCATGTCGCTGCTCTGGAAGTAGGATGACACATCTTTAAGAATTAAATTTTTAAAAATTAAAGAATATTTTAAAAAATTAATTTTAATGAGTTGGTGGGCTCAAAAATGCATGTACTTGATGTTCGTAAATGATCAAATATAATTGCAAAATTCACCACTTATTCTATGGTCCATTCTTTTCTGACAAATTGAAAGCATTATTGCTTGAACCATAAAATTTAAATATTTACAGCTGTGCCACTAGACTTCTGGAACTGTTAGATAACACTGGTCGACAAAATTTAACTTTTTTTCTTTCACAAGAATTAAAATAACAGATTCTAAAAGTATTTTTCGTGCTGAATTCAAATATAATTACAGTTTTTCCCCATCGGGCAGGAGTTTTGTGTGATATTCATTTGAATTTTTTATAATATTCCAAAAAATCCGTAACTGGCTATCTAACTCAAATTTATAACTACTGATTCTGACTTAACTAGAAAGTGGTAGATAGTGATTTTCGGGTATATTTTGCATCTGGAACGTCTCTCATTGTAGTCCAACAGTAGTCAGCCAGCATATTGGAACTCCACTTGCCTTGGTACCTCTTCTCTATTGTAGAAATTTGCTGATGAAAACGCTCACCGTGTTCATCGCTGACAGCTCCAAGGTTTTCGGGGAAGAAGTCCAAGAAGTGAATTTTTAAAGACATGTTGCATCCCATAGCTTTATAAGAATGCAGAAGATCAGCCACTATGTCACGATAGTTTTCTGCTTTATGGTTTCCAAGAAAATTGCAACACAAACTTTTGAAAGACTGCCAGGCTGCTTTCTCCAGTGGATTTAACAGTCCCTCGAAATGTTCATCAGCCATTAATGATCGGATTTGTGGTCCTATAAAAACTCCTACTTTCAATTTAGCATCACTGACTTTGGGGAATTTCGATTTCAAGTACAAAAATCCATCAGAAAGTTTATCCATAGCTTTGACGAAATTTTTCATAACTCCTAACTTAATATGCAATGGAGGTAAAAATATTTTTTCAGGCTTCACTAAAGGGACACATGCCTTTCAAAAGAGATTCACGTTTTGGCCATGACTTTCTAACGTAGTGAGACTTCTTATCTCTGCTGTTCCACTCGCACAAAAAACAGCAAAATTTGGTGAACCCAAGTTGCAAACCAAGCAATAAAGCAATGACCTTTAAATCACCACAGATATTCCATTCATATTTTCCATATTGTATTTTCTCTAAAACTAGTTTCATATTTTCATATGTCTCTTTCATATCAGCGGCATGCGCTAGCGGTATTGATGGAAGTTTATTGCCAATATGTAGCAGCACAGCCTTCAAACTTACTTTAGAGGAGTCTATGAACAATCGCCACTCATCTGGCCGGCTTTGAAGCCCAAGAGTTTCCATAACTGAACAAATATTATTACAAAACACAATACCATTTCCTTCAGAGAAGCATATTTTGAAAACACTATGGCGGCTACAATATCTACTAATTCTTACATCTTTTTGGAGTAGATTCCACCCTTTGAGTCTGGAAGCTAAAACTTCCGCTTGCTGTTTAGACAGATTTAAATCGTGAATCAGGTCACTAAGGTCTTGCTGATTGGGAAAGTATGGTTCTGATGAACAGCTACTGGCTTCATATGTAAGATCATTTTTATTTTCATCTGAATCATTTGGAGTTTCAGTCAGGTTAGAACCAGAGTTATCACTTAAGGTTGTATCTGCATACTGGTACGGGGAACTCTTCACTGTGTAAGACAGGTCTTATTGCAGATTGCAAATTCGGATACTTAACTGTATATTTTGTTTTAGATGTGATTCCTTTAATATTTGTCAAACAAAAATAACAGTCAGTTAAATGATCCTTCGGTTCCCTCCAAATCATGGGAATTGCAAATGGCATACGATGCGAATGAATAAGCGACATATTAAGGCGAATCTTATTTCATCCCGAATAAGACCTCCATTTTTTGGCAGAAACAGAGTTGCATACTACTATTTTGATTGTTTTTCAGAGCAACCTCAGACCATCTGTCTGCTAATTAACATTTTTTTTTTCACTCATAAGAGTAAGGGGATTAACAAAATTATGCAAAAGTAACCCTTTAAAGCAAGTAAAAAGTTGTTTTAGGGTTATTTTATGAAACGATTTTTGATTAACAAAAATTTTTGGGAACATATTAATTGATGTCTAGTTTTAATTTGGCGATTTTATGTGGAAGAACTTTTATTTTGGGGTCTATTTCAAAATTCCTATTACAGTAAAATCACTCTGATCCACATAGTAATAAATTCAATCAAAGATATTGTAATAAAGAAGTGAGAAGACATTCAGGACTATCGTCAAGGTTTCGGACTCATCAGTCTCATATAAATATCCTAATTAGTCTAAAATAAAATCCTTACTTATTCATTGACGCATAAGTCCTCTACTTTTAATATCTTGAAAAAGCTAATAATAAGGATAGTAAATATTTATTAAAAAGTTAACTCGCCCTGAAAAACATAAACCAGGAAAGATGGCTAAATATCATTTCAGAGATTTATTTACAATGAAAATGTTTTTTATGTTACATTTTTAGCATTATTATTTTTATTTTTTATTTTTATTATTTATGGCATTATTTTTAGCAATATTTAGCATAATTAGCATTAAAAATAAATTTTTAGCATTACGAGTTAGCCCATTTTGAACGCCAAATAATAAGAATATAAAATATTTTATATGAGACTAGAAAGACCGAAACATTGACAAACATTGTTTCTCAATCAAGGTATTTCATAAAATATAAAATGAACAAGCAGGCTACTATTTTTTTTTTCTTCAAATTTACTTCAGTGATTCTGAATCCAGTTAAATTCTTGACCCAGGAGCACTTAGTAAGTAAAAATAAAATAAAATTTGTACACAAAATAATAATAATAATGCCGTTGGGTAGAGGCAAATTAAAAAATAAATGTTAATAATACATTAAATAATTACTCAATATAAAATGCTAAAACATCCAGACTTGGAATATAAGAATTATACAAAATGAAGGATAAAACACAAAAATAAAAATAATTAACGAATACTAACACAATCAGAAGATATAAGCTTAACAAGAGCATCTTTGGGAAGATTAAGAAAAGAATTTGTTTTGACACAGTCCATAGCATTTTCTCCTATATATGTGACACATCTTTCAACAAAGGATTTTGTTCCTTTTCCTCCTAAAAACAAGAAAAATAAATATAATTTCAATGATTATATAAAACTGAAAACTATAAATTTAATCAAGAACATAGTCAATAAAAAGAGATAGAGAAAAAAAATGCTGATTCAGTATAAGCCAAAATTTTAGCTTCAGATTAAGTTAATTTGGATTAAATACAAACAGTAGACCAACATATAAAGACACTTTACAAAAGTTTCCATAATCACAAGGTCATTTTAATTGACTGACAAGAGACAAGACAACAACTGATATACAAATAAATAGGAGATTAAAAAGGCGCAGGACGAGAGATCTGCTTCGTTAAAAATCCAGATTAACTTGAAGAGGTACTGCTGGGTGCCACCCTTCCCCATGCCTAGCATGCCCTTATTTAATTAGCACAGCGCACATTTGATGATTGTTGACAGGCACAAATTAACATATGAAGCCAAAAAAAAAAAAAAAAAAGTAAGTTATATGCTTTTATAACTTACATTTATGTAATCATAAATATATGGCATTGAATTGTGTTGAATAAATTAGGGGTGTGATATTGTGCTTAGTGATTTATAGCTAGCAATTAAATGTCCGAGGACCAAACTGTGATTACTATCAACGGCTTCAAAATCTCAAAAGCTAAGAGGGTCCTTTTCAGTAAAAGACAATCTTTTACTCCTAATACTTTACCATCACTTTCCATAGCCAGTCGACCAATCTTTTACTTCAACACAATCGAATATCTTGGTTTAACTTTAGATAGAACACTCGGTTAGTCTCAGCATCTAAAACTATTAAAATTAGATTGCCTCCGATTCTTAAATCTGTTAAAAATAGTCACTAATACAAGTTGGGGTGCAAATCAATCCAGTATGTTAACCTTGTACAGAAAATTTATACAATCTAAATTGGGATATGGCTGCTGTTCATAAAACTCAATTTTTACTAAAGTCCTAAGAATGCTCGAATCTGTAGAGAATATGAGTCTTAGGTTAGCAACTGGTACTTCCACTTGACCTAAGATGACAAGAACTTGACCTCAAATACTTACTTAAAATCCTCTCCATCTCCCATCATCCTTTGAATTACCTATTCCCCAAAAAGGTTCCTTAAAGAAGAGAACATCCTTTCCAGTCTGTGTTAAAGCATCCATATTTCACCTACACCTTGATATCCCCATGTTCAATGAGGGGTATCCTGTAACATCTCCGATCCATCCCTGGTGACTACCTACCCCAAAAATCATCCTTTTTCCCACCAGGCTACTTAAAATCAGCGCATAACCTCTAATTTACAAAAATGAATTTCATAAACTAAAAGACAAACTTGGTAACGCTGGCTACATTTGTACTAAAGGCTCTTAGTGCTCTATAGGAGCAGGAGCCTCAATATTTTTTTTTCAGAGCATCTTTTTTCTATATCTACTATTTGAATGAATGAATGAAAATATAACTTTATTCTGGGACTTTTAGTTCCCAAAGAATAACAAAAAGGAAACTTGTGGTAGTACATTTGTCTGACTAAAATTAGATCAGTGGGATGAAATTATACATTATATATAGGATAATAAAAATAGAAATAATTGTTTACTCAGAGTTCTAAATATTGACCATTTTTATGGAAGATTGATTATCTAGGAGATGGGTGAATAAATAGTATTTAAATGAGGCCCAGGAGGATGCGCTACGAATGGAGTTAGGTAAGGAATTCCAAAGATGGGTTGCACGTACAGTAAAGGATCGCTCAAAGGAGGCTGTTCTACGGGTAGGAACATACAGGTCGGTGGGATGGGATCTTGTGTCTAATAGGTGGATGGATGAACGAGGTGTAAGGAGGTCGAGGATATAGGTGGGTTTTTTTGTTCAAAAGGATTGGAATAGAAAGGAACCAAGGAGATATTGTCGTCTGGATTCGGGAGTAAGAAAACCTTGCTCAGTATATAATTGGACCTGGAAAGAGGTAAGGATGATGAAGGTGGTTTATTAGGAATAATAACTGCTTGTGAACAGGAAGATAGGAAGGAGTGGAACCAGCGTAGTGCACTGTTGAATATGGATAGCTTATGAAGTTTGGAGAGGAGTGTTGTGTGATCGACGGAATCGAAGGCTTTTGAAAAATCGAATAGGACTAGAATTGTAATTTTCTGTTGGTCCATTGCAGAGTAAAGGTCTTGTGTGTTTTTTATCAGGGCAGATTGAGTGGAATAACCGGAACGGAAACCGGACTGGAGAGGATTAAGAAGTACATTTTGTTCGAGGAAGGATGTAAGTTGTGAATGGACTAATCTTTTCAATGGTTTCGAGAGATTGGAGAGGATGGCAATTAGTCTGAAATCGGAGGGCATTGAAGGATGAGGAACTTTATGAAGTGGACTGATAAGTGCTTTTTTCAGGATGTAGTGAAGATGGAATTAAGTAAGGAAAAGTTGTATATATGCAGGAGCGCAGGAAGGATGGCTGGGAGACTAAGCTTTAACAATTTTACTGGGATTTGGTCATGACCAGAGTCGCTTGGGAGCGTCTGAAGGTAAAGGTTTTGAGGGGTGCAATTTCATTTAGGAAGATAAGGAGATTGGATGAAAGGCAATCGACCATGCCTTCAATCTATTCAGATGAATAAATGGGTTCTAAGGAATGAGATAGTAGATCTAGAGATGGATTTATTTTATCTGGCTTTGGAGAATCTAGATTTCTCCAGGATATTTGTTTCGGAATGAAGGTAGCATTGTAGCAACTTTACAATTCATCGCAGCAGAAATTTCAGCAGAAATCGTCGCTATCCATAAAAGCATAAATGTAATACAGTCCTTAAAGAAACCCTTAGTTATTTGTACTGATTCCCTTTCCCCTCTAATCTTTTTAAAAATGTTTTCTCTTTAAATTCTAAAGTTCAAAATTTCATTACATTCAGCCGTAAAATACAATAGGACTGTAGTCTTTGTATGGGCTCCAAGCCACTGTGGAATAGTTGGGAATGAATTGGCAGATCGGGCCGCCAAAAAAGCGACAGCATTCCTTACTGAGGGGTTCTTGGAGAGGACTTTATATCCCTCATCAATCAAAAAACGCAGTAAAGTTGGAAAAACAGATGGTCAAGCTTACCTGAAAATGAATTAAAAAGAAATTGAAATTAAAAGAGAAGTCACCCCATGGAAATCGTCTAACAGAAATAAGCACAGAGAAGAAGTAATCTTAACTCGTCTTCGCATAGGTCATACGCGCTTGACACATGGATACCTAATGGCTAGCGAAGACCCTACCGACTCAGACTTGTGGGTGCCCGTTGACAGTAAAGCATATTTTGACGGAATGAAGTGCCTATGAGGAATACAAAGCACTCTTAGACACATCAAAGAACTATAAAGTATACTGCAAGACAACATAAGAGAAGAACTATACAACTTTCTAAAATTAACGAAATTGTATCATAAGATATAGACCACAATTTGGATTATTGGGCGATGATGACCGTAGTGGTAGACGCCTTAAAAAGAAAATTAATTAATTAAACAATGAATTTTGTATTTTTGAATGTTTTAATATTTTATCATCAATAAAAAAAATGTCTTTTATGACCTTGTTTTCCTTTAAATGATCTTACTCTATATTTTTCCACAAAAATATAATATGGAGTTATGTTTTCTATGAACCTAAACAATTCACTACTGACTAATGAAATATGGAACAGAGCATTATCCAGGTGAAAATGACATCATGGGGTATATATTTTCTTTAATAAACAACAGCTTAAAAATGTAATGAGACTAACATATCAAATAATGATATATAGGTATTATTACATATCCTCGTTTTCATAGATTCTTTTTTTTAAATTACTGGCCCAAAATCCAAAACAATAATACTTCTCCCGCTAAACACTAAAAGAGCCCTAAGGCAGGGCTGGTGGGTGAAAATCACCAGGACACCGAAGGTATTAAATATTGCAGTTAATAACAAGAAGACCAACTGTATTATTTTCTCCTTTCAAAAAACAAGTGCCCTCTTACCAAAGGTTACAGGAAATCTGGTAGCGAGTAGCAACAAGGTAATCACCCTTTCAAACTAACTCCCCACTGTGAAAAAAGATAAGGTCAATCAGGAACAAGTCCTACAGGCTAAACCACCTCCCCTCTGCCTCAAATAACAGATTGTAAAAGTGTCAGAAAACCGCATGGTGCGCCGATACTCGCAAATATACCCCGTTCGACCTATATACCCTGATAATAAGCTTCAACAGTTTCAAAAAGGCATACTATTTATTGTGAGACATACCACAGTCTGCAAAATGAAAAATGATATAATGCATATCACTGTTGACCTGACAGTTACAGATATAGTTATAACATGGAGACACATCAAATTCTTTGAGAGCCTCAAACACTTTATTAACCCATCATTTCAGATACTTAAACCAACTAAACGGCAACAGAGGTGGCAAAAACATGTTGATAGCCTGAGACTACACTACTAACTTAACTGATTAAAATAAAACTATCTATCAAAATATTTCTGTTAATTTTTCCCAATAACCCTCTTCTTACCACAGACAATAGCTTCATTAAGCTGCAATTCAAATCTCTTCCCCTATCAACCAGGTGTTTCTTTGCAATTCTAAATTGATTGTCTCACTAATAGCCTAGATATCTGGATATGGAGAAAAATATATTAAGCATTCGGGATATAATATGATTATCTAAGAACACTGAAAACATTTTTTGGTTTTAGAGATCATCGATTGGCATAACTTAAATGACATATTACTATTGCCCGAATAGTCTCACTTAATACGAATGCTTTTCTGAGTTATAATATTATTTTTAGCACAATTGTAGGACTTGCACACCAGTACAACCTGATCCAGTGTCCCATATGCTGGCTGGTGGTTTCTGACAAGTTGTTTCCCTCATGTGCTCTATTGCTGCATACAGGCCATTGAAGTTATGATATTCCTACTTCATCTAGGTATGCATCAACTGTCCTTTCCAGATGATGTGAGGTTTTGTTGGGCATCAGAAGAAGTCGATTGCAGATATAGGGGCGACTGGGACTACATGAGCTTCTAATTTGTCCGTGAATCAGTGTTGACATAATGCTATGAGCTCCATGCGTACCTTGTAAGAAATCTTACCCCAAAACATGGCAACCAGACGCAAGCATGGCCATCTAGAGATTGGAAACCTAATCATGTCTCGTATGTGAAAAGCAGTCTTCCAATGTCCAACACAGGTGTGATCAGGCGAACCCAAGCCTTGCATTCCTGTGCGCTGAGGTCAGAAGTGGGCCCATGGCTGGACTTATAGAATTCAGGCCATCTTCCAAGAGTTGTTTTCTAACCACCTTAGAGAAAATATGAAATCCTCTCAAATTTTCTTTCTCAAATGGGACCCAGTCTTCCTCAACCAATCAAAGTCGGTCATGGTGATGTGGTGTACTTAAAGACATCCACCTGCCCCTGACTATAGCCCTCTTCAAGCAATGTGATTGCTTGAATGATGGTGATGATCACTCATGATGTGCTGTGCCATGCTGACAAGTCAGTTCTCCCACTAAGGCTGATAAAGAAATCATAATCTAGCAGGTACTAGGATGAGGAATTAAGGATAAATATTCATTTGAAATTGCTTAAAGTCCCTATGGTTTCATTTGGATGAAAGGGAGAAAAATCATTAAAATATTAAACACTGTAAAAATCAAGATTTCAAAGTGATACAGTAATATATCCAGGATTGTATTTATAGTATAAAGTGCAAAAGTAGAATGAGAAGATTGAGCATTAAGACAGGTTCTACTAATCAGGAAGAAGGTATGCTGCTGAAAAGCAGGATAAAGGCACTATCATATTTGAAACAGGAGAGCCACAGAAACCCTAAGATGACTCTAATGAAACAATTCCTAACTTATCTCTTGCCCAGCAATCTTAGGAATTCCTTCAAGACATTTATGAATTTTTCTGTAGCTGAGATAAATATTTATTTCAAGAGAGTATAAGAGTAGGCAGGTTTGAACCTAGAGTTCAAAATTTCAATCACAACTATTGAAAAATAATTATTCAGTCAGAATAGTGAAAACATATTTTTTTTTTTTTTTCAAAATCATCACAACAGGCCACATTTACTGTCATTACTATGTAGGCCACCCTAGGACTAATGCTGACAGTTGTAAGATAGACCTTGGGGATAGCTAAATGTGCTGAAACAATAGGTATTATGATACAAATATTTTATATATATTGATAACCATGTGTTATGTGTTCATTTGATTTACCACAATTCATTATTGGTATGAATTACCATCATTACAGCATACAATATATCAAATTGATATTGACCATTTTACACATACATGCAATCCTTTGAGAAATAAATTTAGAACTTGGGGATGGATAGTTTGAAAAAAATTATATATATATTAAAAAAAAAAAATCATTTATTGTAATGAATGAAACAAAATCTCAAAACTGTAATATGATACAATTTAATTAATTGTTTCAATACAAAATCTCCTCATATCTATAACAATACAAGGTGCAATAACTTTTGTTACATGCAACGTTACGTCACAATAAAATTATTGAGGTCACAATGATGAAAATATAAGTTATTGCTTTCTCAAGAAGTACGAGTATTATTACAAGAAGCTGTTGACAGTTGGTTTGAGTTGTAAAATTGTAGGAATTTACTTTGATATCTGGTCAAAAATAAATTAAACAATTTCAAATAAAGGTACATGTTTTGAAACAATCCTTGAGTGGTGTAAACTCAAATATATACTTAATGAATTCATGGTTACCTTAAATCAACTCTAAGAGTTAACTTTGATAGACTAGTTTACATAAACCTTTTCAATAGAACAAAAACATCCAAATGAGCTTTTACATAACAATATAGAGTTATTTATTTCATTTTTCAAAAATATGTTTAGAAACTTGCAATAGTGGTCAATTGAGTAGTGAAACCTATCAATAACTTTCAGAGAATACAACAGTAAAAACAACTGTTACAAAATTAATCAAGTAGAAACTTAAAAATAACACTAGCAGATGGAACTAAATTATAAACCAATTTTCACAGTTAATAAATACAATATAATATTTGTAAGAACATATTTAACAAATGAAAATTCCTTAATTCTTCATTTCTCATAATACAATAACTGATCTCATTTCGAAAACAAGATGTTCTGTTTTCACAGCATTAAATAGAAATCACTTGAACACAAAGTAACATATATTAACAGCGGTTTTAAGATTCCATAGTCTGAGGGTTGACATTTTGAATTAAGGTTATATTGTCTCCCTTCATCATTATTCTTCCTAGAGGCCTCCTGTTATTGGTCTTAAGATTCAATTCTTCAGCGTCATCTAAAACAAGATTCATGTACTCGTCGAAACCTACAATGTGCCCCTCAATCCTCAGATTAATGTTTTCATACAGCCATACTTGTACTCTTGATCTGTTCTGTAAATACCTAAATATAAGGTTAATGGGTTGAACCATTACCTTTTGAACTTTTTGAGGTCCTTTGTACGACATTTTAATGCCTATGAACAACACACACTAAACAAAAAGCTTCACTAAAGAAATACAAGCGATAAGGTAACGTTTTGGAACCGGTTAAGTATGGCGGCGAGCAGTGTTGCCATTACACCATCAGACAAAAGCAAATCACTTGAGCGTGTTTTCATATTGTATTGAAATCACTTTAATAATATATGAACGATACAGATTTAATAATAACTATTGATTAAAAATTTTCTTGGTTTAAAATACTTTTGTGGAACACTTACTCTTATCAACAAATGCTCTTACGAATCCTGGATAATGATGAAGAGGAGGGAGGGAGGGGGGGGGGGGGTAAAAATTAAATGTGAAGAATTCTCCGTAACCCTTATAGATTTGAAATACAATTAAAAACCTTCAATTCAATTTAATTTAACCAGTAATAAACTTATAACAAAAAAAAACCTTACAAACATTTTTCAAACAATAACAATAATTAATAGGGGGAAAAAGGTTAAAAAAACTCAAGAACATCGTTATTTTTTTAGAGGTTCTCATATGATACAATTAAACGAAATTTATTGCTTAGACGAAATAAATAAAATTAGACCTTTTTTCACCGTTATTTTATTTTTTAGTTGTTTTTTATTACTGTACAGAAATTTATTAATGTTTTTATTGTTTAAATTTATTGCTGGTTAAATTAATTTTAAATAGGGCTGTTGACCTGGTCTGCTGTTGTAATGCTATTGATTTATTTTTCAAAACTAGGAAAGGATTCCTTAGAATCTAATATTTAAAAAAATAAAATAAATAAATTAAAAATGGGATCAAACAATCTGTGTTAAGAAAAAATCTTATTTAGCAGTCAAATGTACTGCTTTTAAAATACAGAAAAGCATTTTGCATATTTCCTATACGTCAGTTAGTGAGTATTTCTATAAAATATGAAAAAAAGATGAAACCAGGAGTAGTCTGGCCCTTCAGGTAAAATAAAAATCTGGTGCATGCAACACACAACTTTCACTTACCAACTTACTTAGATTAGAAATTGACGTGTTTGGTTAATTGCCATTTCTCAATATCACACATTTTTCTACATTCATATCTTATTTTTGTTTTTATTTGCTCTCTAAAATACACTAATTTTTTTTATTATTTAATAAAAGTTTTTACTTGTGATAATTCGGCAATGCAAGCATAATACTCCAAGTCGTCTGATTTTATAATTCTCTATGTAGTTGTTGAAAACTTCATTTAGTTACCATGAAACAAATAATTTCCATTAAATGAACAGAACAGCTTTAATTATAAAAAATGGTCTTTCATTAGGCCGAGCGCACATTGAGGTAAGGCGCACATCGAACTGTGCCACGCAGGCGACGCAGAGCAGAGCAGAGCAGGCGACACGAAAAAAAAACTGCGTCGCACAGGTACCCGCGCACATTGAAGAGCAGTTTCTGTGCCGCAGTTTCGGCAAGGCAGGGGCTTTTTTAGTTAAAGTATGTTAGATTTCTAGGATTTAAGATCATAATCTGATTCGTGTATAGAGTTGAACACAAAAAAATTAGCATTATCAAAAGTCAAGGTAAAAAAGATTGTGATAAAATGAGGAAATGGAGAAAAGACCAGCTAACGAAACAATTTGCAAACAGATTATTCTTAACAATCTATTAAATATTTCCGTCTGAGTCAGGTGAATTACATAATTACATTAAAGTTACTATTTAGTCTGAGGGATCGAAAGCTTAAAACCATTACTTATCGTGATTTTATAATATCAGGTTATGAGAGGCCTGGTTAAGCTCTAAGTTTGTAGAATTATATTAGGCACAAATCTCTTAAAATCCTTGGATACGATTTTAATAGCATTATATCATTATGGAATAATTTTTTTATCATTAATTTCTTCTTTTTTTTCCTTGGAAATTTATTTTAATTTATTAACGTTATTATTTATTTGATTAATGAAAATGTTATTCACTACTTTGTATACTTTTATTTTTATAACTATTTATTATGGGTTTTTAATGTAAACATTATCTTTAATTATCCACCATTACTTTAATTATTTGACCAGTTGTAGTTTTATTTTTTGTTCCAGTCTGTTATTCTTGAGGGACCTTGTCCCAGAACAAAATTTATTTTCTCTTCTTTTCTATTCTGTATGAGGATATAATAAAATTAAGTAGATAATATGACAGAGAAGAGTTATATTCACATAAAATTTCTTATTAAAAAAGTTCCAATCAACACATGTTTGATTTTCAAATAGCAGTTTTCTTTTTACTCAAATATATTTAATAAAAGAAGAAATATACTGTTAGAAATCGAGATGGCCATATGAATTAAAAAATATAATTAAACCAAAAACTCGATTTTTATATATCTTAAATTTGTTCTCTTGAACGTGTTAGGTTAAATGATTTGATTGTAAATTATTTAATTGACTTGTTTAATTAAAATATAAAGCACTTCAAGTTTGTTTTATTTTGTATCTTAAAAATTTGAGCTTGGTGAACTCAACAAAATTAACGAACTTTGGTGAAGGATAAATCGATTTGATTTATTGCAATCCCAACATATACATTATTGGTTGTAATCAGCATTTCCATTAACTAAATTTCCATGAAGCCTATGTTTTTTTCAGTGAAATAATATCAGTCTAATTTTCCTAAGATCATAACTTGTTGAATCGTTTAATGAACTTCTAGTATCTATGAGAAGAAAACTTGTTTTTCTAATTTTTAAACGTGTCACAGTAAGACGAATAAAAACTAACGAAAACCGAAATAAGAAATTACAAATAAAATAACAATATTATAAATATTTAAACAAAAGTATCTCCTTTTAGAACTTCAGAAAGGCCCTCATCTAAATTTTAATATATCTATATATTTTTTTAAAACTAATTTTACAATTTTACAGCTACATTTTCATCCTGAAATTGTTTAGTTTTAAAAATTCAAAACACTAGTATTATGCGCTTTTGGAATAGCGAGAAATTTCAAAATTATATTATGATATTGGAATCTAAAATAACAGAATATATATATATATATATATATATATATATATATATATATATATATATATATATAGCTTTTAAATTATTATATTTTTAAAACCTTTTTTTTCCTAGAACTTATCTAGAACACCCTATATATACAGAAGACCTACTTAGTTTCATTAACCTGCTTAAAAGAAAAGTAGAACTTCTCAAACACTAATATTAAATGATAATAATAGGAATTAAAATAATCAAATATTGAAAACTGCGTCGCATCGGCACAGTTTTCTGTGGCATATCCACGAGTGCCACATCGGCCTGCTCTGCTCTGCGTCCCAATGTGCGCGGTTCCTATATATTTCAGTTACCACAAAAACTGCTCTGCTCTGCTCTGCTCTGCTCTGCGTCGCGAGTGTCTCAATGTGCGCTCGGCCTGAGACACTCGCGACGCAGAGCAGAGCAGAGCAGTTTTTGTGGTAAGTGAAATATATAGGAACCGCGCACATTAGGACGCAGAGCAGAGCAGAGCAGAACAGGCCGATGTGGCACTCTTGGATCTGCCACAGAAAACTGTGCCGATGCGAAGCAGTTTTCGATATTTGATTATTTTAATTCCTATTATTATCATTTAAATTATTGTTTGTGAGGTTCTCCTTTACTCTTTAGCAGGTTAATGAAACTAAGTAGGTCTTCTGTATTTGTAGGTTGTTCTAGATAAGTACAGGGGAAAAAAAAAAACGGTTTTAAAAAAAACAATAATTTGAAAAATATATATATATTCTGTCATTTTAGACTCAAAATCATATTTTTTTTTTTTTTTTTTAACTTCATTCAAATAAACTTCATAAAATCAATTTCAGGATGAAAAATGTACAGTAAACTCTTGATTATCCACTGGTGGATTATCCACCTGTGGGTTATCCGCGGTCATTCTAGAATTTTTTTTATTCTAGCGGTAGATGAGTTTAATGTTACGACGAAAAAGACGAACGAAAAAAAGTTTATTAAACAAGCAATTTCTGTTAATTTACATTTCTACAATCACGTATACACTTTCCCGTGAGGTGAAACATGAACAAGCCTCTAACTGAGACAAATAAAAATTCAGTTTCCCCCACAAAAACAGAAATTGCTTGTTTAATAATTAAATATTTAACTACGAGGGGTTAACTCACTATTCACATCATTTTATAATTAGAAAAGAGTTCGTTTACTAATGTGTACCCGCCGTATAAAACCCGAAAAATGCATGAGTCACCACTCTCAGAACAGACCGTTTGTTTACTAAAGTGTCCCAGCCAATAAGTGTAATACCCAAAGACTAGTTGTAATATTATTTAAAAAAATATATTAAAATTTAGATAAGGGCCTTTCTGAAGGTCGAAAAGTAGATACTTTTGCTTAAATAGTTTTAATATTGTTAAATTATTTGTTATTTTTCCATTTTCCGGTTTTGATTAGTTTTTATTCGTCTTACCTTGACACGTTAAAAAAATAGAAAATCAAGTTTTCTTCTACTAGATACTAGAATTTCATTAAACGATTCAACAAATTATGATCTCAGGAAAATTTGACTGATTTTATTTCACCGAAAAAAACAGATAGGCTTTATGGAAATTTAGTTAACGTAAATGTTGATTAAAACAAATAATAATAATAAAAACAAATAAAATATATTTCTTCTTTTTATAAATATATTTGAGTAAGAAAGAAAGAAAACTGCTATTTAGAAAATCAAAAACGATTAATCGAAAAGAGTGGAAAATAGACCATGTCTCGATAGGACTTTTTTAATAAGAAATGTGAAGTAAATTTAACTTCTCTTTGATAATCTCTACATAATTTATTAATATCATTATACAGAATGGAGAAGAAAAAATAAACTTTATTGTGAGACGAGATCCCTTAGAAATTAACTGACTAGAACAAAAATAAAATTACAACTGGACAAATAAATTAAGTATTGGTGGATAATGAAAGATAAGATTTACATAAAAAAAAGTAAATATTTATAAACAATTAAAAATATAAAAAATAGTGAATAATATATTCATTAATTAAATAAATAAAATCGGAAATAAATTAAAATAATTTCTAATAAAAATAAAAAAGAGATTAATGAAAATTTGTTGTTAAAATCATATAAGAGGTTTTTAAGAGGCATTGTACACGCAATGATTTTGAGCCTAATATGATATAATGAACAAGCTTCTACAAACTTAGAGCTTAGCCAGACCTTTCATTACATGGTTTTAAACATCACCATAAGTTATTATTTTAAGCATTGCTTCTCTCAGACTAAATAGTAACTTCAATGTAATTATGAGCTTTCATGACCAGACTCAGGCGGAAATAGTTATTTTAAGAAAATGCAAATTCTTTTAAGAGAGTGCAAATTCTTTCGTCTCCTGGTCTTTTCTCCATATACGCATTTTATCATATTATTTTTTACCATGACTTTTGATATATCAATTTATTTGGTTTCTAAATCTATTTCCGAATCAGGTTCTGAGCTTGAATTCAATAAATCTAACATACTATCACAAGATAAGCCCCTGCCTTCGGAAAACTGCGGCACAGAAACTGCTCTCCAATGTGCGCGGGTACCTGTGCGACGCATTTTTTTTTTTCGTGCCGCCTGCTCTGCTCTGCTCTGCGTCGCCTGGAGGGCACAGCTCAATGTGCGCCTTACCTTAAAGGCGTACTCCGCATGCGTGGACTCAACGTGTTTTATCAGTTGACGGAATATTTTTCTTGTTTTCTCCTCTATATGTTTACTTGATTTTTCATATTTCATATTTAGCCATTTCTTATTTTTAGGCGTAAAGAGAGACAGTTAATTTCTCCATAAAAACAAAAAAAAGGTACTTAATAGAAAAACAAAAAGGCCCCTTCCCCATTCAAGCCCTCTTTAGGACATATTAATAGTGATAAAGCTTCCCTGATATTAAAGACTTAATTTTTATTAAAAATGACGTATTTGATCAAACTGATCAAAATCATAAAGCCATTTTTGAGATAATCGAAAAAAAGAAGTAAAAATTGGAAAAACTGTGTTATGAAATAAAGTGCCCCCTCCGTTAACCAATTTTGATGAAATGTTGACTGTCACATCTTTGGCATATACATATATCAAATAACCAATTTGATCAAAATCGTTAAAGCCGTTAAACACGTGAAAATGATACAAAATTTATTAAGTAAAGTGCCCCCTCGTTTCACCAATTTTGATGAAATTTCGGCTGTCGCATCGCGGGCATATACATAATTCAATTACCCAGTTTGATCATATTCGTTAGAGCCGTTTTTGAGATAATCGAAAAAAAACGTAAAAAGTTAGTAAATAAAGTACCCCCTCCATTTGACCAATTTTGATGAAATTTTTGCTGTCACATCGCGGGCATATACATACACTAAATACCCAATTCCAGGTTCGCATGGTTTATAGTTTTTGAGCTAGTCTGTTCACACACCCCCACACAAACAGGGGGTCACCTGTGGTATAGTGGTTAGCATAGCAACCTACAATACTAAAGGTCGTAGGTTCGCGCCCGGCGGTGGCCATAGGATTTTTTAATGGGAGTAAAAAATCCTTAGCCATGCCTTCCCTCGGATAGGACGTAAAATGGAGGTCCCGAGCCTGTACGATGTCAAGTACTCGTTAAACATCCCTATCCTAATTATACCTGGATAGGCAAAATTTAGGACTCCCACTGTAGCATCGTCCGATTAGCCTTAGTGGCATGAAGTGCCGTTAAACAAACAAACAAAAAACACCCACATAGACCAATTCACGGGACTCAGGGGACCCCAAAACGTGTATTACCGTTGAAAACCGGAAGTCGAAATTTTTCACGATCGCAATACTTTCCATTACTATATATTTCATATATAGGTAAGTGAAAGTAAAAAAAGATTTCTAAAACCTAACATAGACCTTTTTAGCTCCTTTTCACAGATAAAAGAAATAAGCATTTAGATGAAAGGCTTCGCAACCATCATTAATTAACAAAATAATATATTTATTTAGTAAATCAAAAAAAAACCATAGTTATTGCAATATTCGTAGGGATCAATGCAGTCTATTGATATGAAATTAACAACAGGAATGCAGTCTAGGGAAAAGTGCAATTGGAGAACAATGTGCTGCTTCCGGGCCTGTACTTGTAACCTATCCTTTTTTCAGTAAAATTGCAAAATAAAGTAAACCGCTTTCAAAGGGACCACATTCATGTTGAACGTGTTAACAATAAATTTTAGAAAAAAATAGAATTACAAAAATGAATGCAAATGATTTATTAATTAGATTTGTTATTAAACTTATGATATATGCTATATTATGTCAAACGTTGTGGCTGTGAGTTGATTTTCAGAATCATCTCACTGCTGCAAAAATCCGTATTCTTGAAGGAAGAATAAATAAATAAAGTTTTGCAATTCCAATAATTTTTTTTTTTTTCCGGAATCGATGTTCAATAATTATCTTGTATTCATTTCAAGTTTAATTTGTTAATTGAAAAAATTACAGTAAAGATTCATTGTTGAGTTAAAGAATGATTTTCTTAATCATCATCATTAAATATTACATATATTGAAGATAATTGTACACTGTTCTGTCATAAATTATACACAGAGAACTGGAAATCATATAACAAGAATGAAATGCATATAGGATAACCTTTGTTGAGTTAAAGAATGATTTTCTTAATCATCATCATTAAATATTACATATATTGAAGATAATTGTACACTGTTCTGTCATAAATTATACACAGAGAACTGGAAATCATATAACAAGAATGAAATGCATATAGGATAACCTTTGTTGAGTTAAAGAATGATTTTCTTAATCATCATCATTAAATATTACATATATTGAAGATAATTGTACACTGTTCTGTCATAAATTATACACAGAGAACTGGAAATCATATAACAAGAATGAAATGCATATAGGATAACCTTTGTTGAGTTAAAGAATGATTTTCTTAATCATCATCATTAAATATTACATATATTGAAGATAACTGTACACTGTTCTGTCATAAATTATACACAGAGAACTGGAAATCATATACTAAGAATGAAATAATTAATTTAACCATCATTGTGGGTGACCACCTATACTACACGGAAGACCCGGGTTCGATTCCCGGCGGAGCCAAATCTTTTCTCTTCAAAAATAAATTATTTATAAGAATGAAATACATATAGGATAACCATTTGAGGCAAATTAGTAGGACACAGCTACCACAAAAACAGAAAAAGCTGGTATAGATAATCAATAAATTGAGTCATAAAAATTATAAATAGATATTTTTCTCTCAAATGTCTATAAATATTATATAAACTTATAGAGAAAAAATGTAATTGAACATATAATTTTTTTTAATGACAAACAAGAATCAACTTTTATATCTCATTTTATAAAATATAGACCACGATTGTGGTCTGCACCAATATAACTGGAAGAAGGTTGAGGCCTAAATACAGCAAGGTGGGGAGATGTTTAGTTAAATGTAACCAAACAAATAAATTTTTACCTGATGCTCTGTCTTGTATTTCTAAAGCTGCAGCCAAGAATGTACATGCATTCAATACTGATAGGGTAGAAGTCACATGATCTTCACAAGTTACTTTTAACTCCTCTACTCCCAGGTCTTGAGCTATTGTCATCATTTCAAATACCCCACTGTCTTGAAGCATTATCTGCCAAAAATCCAAAAATTAAGTAATTCAGTAAAGTAATCAAGTTAATGCTTAAATAAAATAAATTACATCTATTTTCCTTTTAATGAAATCAAAAAAAGGAATGTAATTTCAAAGAAGATGCTTCTTCTTTGAAATGTGAGATAGATTATCAATATGAGTTTTTTTATCAAGTTAGATTATCTCAGAATCCACACATTATGAATAAAGAAAAAAAAAAATATATATATATATATATTAATATATATATATATATATATATATATATATATATATATATATATATATATATATATTAATACATATATTTTTTTTTCTTTTTTTTTTTCTGTTTTTCCCTTTATGGTAACCCCATAAAGAGACCATTTATTGTTGTATACATGTCCCATGCCTTTAGAGGCATACTACATATATTACAGAGTTTCTTGTTTTTCACTATCATTTAAATACAAAACTTTAAGAAATTATGAATTCAAACACAAAAACAAAACTATAAAACACAAAATTATAAAAAAATAAAATAAAAAAAAAATGTATAAACTAAATAAAATAAAACAAAAACTAAAAATCTCCTACAAGCACAACAAGATTGCCCTATATATTCCCATCAGGTTGCCCTTCTGTTGTCTGTGAGTCGGTCAAAGTCAATTTGTTTTATGAATTTCATTAAGTCTGTCTTAAATTTAGTAAATAGTACGTGTTCAATTTCTGGCCAGTTACCGCGTTTCAGTATTATGTTTCGTATCAGTTCAAATCTTTGTCTGTCATATAGTTTGCAATCGTAGAGTATGTGTCTGAAGTTGTGAACTTGTCCGTCTTCGTCACAGGTGTCTGTATCTATTATATTAAAACGTTTTAGATATTGTTTTGTGTATCCGTGTTCTGTGAGAAATTGTGTCAATGTGTGTTCTGTACTGTGTAGTTGTTTAAAGTTAGTAAGTGTAATTTGTGGGATGTATTTATGTAAACTGGGTGATTTGGGAGATGTTCTCCACATATCGTTCCACTTAATGACCGATTCTCTAATTATCATTTTTTTTATGTGAGATATGGGTGCTTTGGTATAAGTGGGCAACAACTCATCGCTGTTAGCCGCCTCTTTCGCTAAGTGGTCAGCTCTTTTTACAGGTTCCTAGGTTTCGAAGTCGGTTTGATTTTTTTTTTTTTATAAAATGTTTTTTTTTGTTTAATTAGTAAACAGCAATTTTTTTCTAGTTACTAAGTATATATATATATATATTAATATATATATGTATTAATATATATGTATTAATAGAGCTGACCATATTAATAATATATATTAATACATATATATATTAATATATATATATATATATATAATAATATTATATAATATATATATATATATATATATATATATATATATATATATATATATATATATATATATACTTGGTAACTAGAAAAAAATTGCTGTTTACTAATTAAACAAAAAAAAACATTTTATAAAAAAAAAATCAAACCGACTTCGAAACCTAGGAACCTGTAAAAATAAATTCACTGAAAAGTATGAAATAATTACCTTCTGATTTTTATGAATACACAGGAAAATTGAATATGGTATAAAAAGTGCAAAAATGCAATAAGACGAATAATTTTATTTTGGTTTGTACAAATACACAATAATTGTTAATAAAATTATTAAATTAAAATATTAAGTACTATGTTCAACACAATACAATCTTTTCGGAGGCGGCACAAAATTTAAAATTGTTAAAACTAGACAATATGAAAATCTTCTAAATGGATCTTCTCTTCTCATCTATTGACTTCAATGCCTACTAATGGAATTGTATCAGTAACATGTCATTACCATTTTGCTCCGCCTCCGAAAAGATTGTGTTGTAATGAACATAGTATTTAATATTTTAATTTAATATCTTTTAATCTAACAATCTTTTTGGAGGCGGCGCAAAATAGAAATGACATGTTACTGATACTATTAGTAGACATTGAAATCAGTAGATGGGAAGAGAAGATCCATTTATAGAGCATTCCATTAAAACGGTTATCAATACGAATTTTGTGATCTTATGATTATGGTGTCCAACCCTCGATTAGATCTAAATTAAGAAGGTTTACTGCTATCGGTGAATATATATACATATATCTTTCTAATTTTTATGCTAATATCGCTACAGAAAACGACCGCGATATTATATTCTGCTGATATTATATATCTTTATTTAAATCTATTGTTGAAAAATTAGTTAAGGTTATGTATAGGTTTGTTCCAACAAGCACTTAAAACACATCGATAACTAACAGACTGCTCATGTTCTCCCTCCACTCTTTTGATTCTGAATTTGATTGGTTGGTTTTCCTATTTGATTCATCCAGCAATAAAACAATAAAGAGATAGTTGTCAATTAGTTTTAATAACTTGTTGGAGCACACTTAATATTATTATATGCCATATGTTTTTCCAATAAGTAAACATTTTGAGCGATAATTAAATAATTATTCTCATGTTTTTTCCTTAAACATTCCTTCTTAAATAAATTAAGAACCCAAAAAAGGTTTTAATGGGACCACCTTGGGAAAATACTCTACAAGATACAAAAGGTTTCGTTCCAATTGGTCCATCCATCTCTGAGTAATTAATTGGTGAACATACATAGAAAAAAAAGGCACATACGTATCGAATTGAGTAACCTCCTCTTTCCTTTGAAGTCGGTTAAATAAAATAATATGCATATTTACTAAAATAAAATGAAAAAAGTGATTTTTAGAAAAAAATTGCTTTCATTTTAATACGTCAAAAAAATATATGAACTGACTGTTTGAAATATATGAAGACTGTTTTCTATTCTATTATTAAAAGTGATAATAATAATAAAAAGTACACCAAACAGCAGAAGAGCAACAGAATAAGTTAATACTAATAAAAATGGCGAATAATAATAAAATGTGAAATTGATTGGAAATGTCATTTCCATAATTTTTCCAGCAAAAGTTATGTAAAATGCATAGATTCTAAGATAACCAAATTAAAAATTAAAAGTTTTTAGTTTTACACATCTATTCCAAGGATAATATTTTTAAATCCACCTTGTCCTTAACAAATTAGAGGTGTTCTAATGTGAAGAAAAATGTTTACATAATTTTTTTAAATAGTTTTTTATTGTAACAAAAAACTTGTTATCGTGGCTTATCACTGGTATGGGCCACATTGTTTGAAGTACCTAGTAACCTTAATTAGATCATAGCTTTCAAATGTTGCTTGCTAAAAGGGGATAAACCACGAAAGGGTCCTTTTCTACTGAGATTGGCCGCACTAAATGGCTTTCATCTTATTAGGGAGTGTGAGATTTGGTAAAACAGTCTCTAAAGGGCAGAAACTGACAAGTTTCAGAAAAAGTTTAAAACTCTTCAGTTCCTGAAAAGTTTTAACTTTGGTATCATCCTCTGTAGCTCAGTTCCAATGGATTCCAGAATCCCGGTTCAAATTCTAAATCAGTTGTGTGCTGTATTTTTCTTGATGAATTATGATTAGGTAATGATTAAAAATTAAGATAAATTTAATAATAAAAATTAGGTGTTATAGTTTAAAACTGTGAAATAATAAAATATATTGGAATACACAATGTTAAGTAAAACACGATAGAAAAAATATATATTGAAATTATATCATTTTTACTATGAAAAAACTCCATAGGATACTATTATAAATAAAAAAGTGATAATAAAAGTAATAAATGCAATAAAATAATGCGGATCATTTTATATTTCAAGTTTATCAATTCCTGCCTTATTTTAAGTGTAGTAGTCTATATTGTTTAATTTTTTACATAAAGATGGATAATAAATGACTGTTTTAAGGTATTTTTTGTGTGGTAAAAGTTCAAGATTTGGCATACATTTTATTATGGCAATCCATACCATATTATTTATAACTAATTTATAATAAGTTTATGTCCACAAATTATGGCATAAAAGTCATTAATTAAACTTATTATTGAAAATGTAGTCAGGAAATGTGAAAGAAAGGGAATATAATAAAACTTTCTTTAGAATTTTATCAGCTGAATGAAAAAAATTTTAGTTGAGCTGATTCATTTGGTGATTCCAATTATTAGAGTTTATAAGTAAATATGATTTTAATTTTAAAAAGTTAACTAATAACACCAAAAGAAAGTTCAGTTCTCAAATTACTAATTAGTTTAGAGATATTGATTTATATAACTAAATTCTTAATTCAGTTAAAATAAACACAGTATAATTAAAAATATATACCTTGCCAGTATAAACATATTGAATAAATTGCTTAAATGTTTCTGGTTGGAAATGAGGTAATCTTATAGGAGTAGGAGAGGCAGGGGCAGCTGGGAGTACGGAGCATCCAGGTATTCGGCAGACTTCTCCTCGTTTAGCTGTCTGGAACGATTTGCACCTATAAATAATTAGTAGGTTAATAATGAATTGACAAATATTTTAAAAAGTACATTGAGAAAAAAAGTAATTGAGAGTGCAATTAAACATTAACATAATTATTAATATCTTGTTTTAGGATTAGCTCTGTAAAAATAGGAATAGGTTTGTTTAATACTTTTTCATATTTTACTCATAAACAACATAAATTTATGTAAGGTACAAAATACAATACACAAATAGAATAGAAACAGAAACAAGTGATAATAGTAATAAAAAATATACCAAACAGCAGAAGAGCAACGGAATAAGTAAGTACTAACAACAATGGCCAATAATAATAATAATAATGTAAAATTTATAGAAAATGTCAAAATAATAAAAAATTGATTGACTGACACAGAACTACATACAGTGGCGACAAAAAGTATTTTCACACCACGTATTTTCACTATATAATAATTTTAGGCAATAAACAAATCATACAATTTACAAAAATAAAAGGTATATTTAATGCTAGATTAATGCATATACAATTAAAATAAAAAAACTTCTCCCATAGTAAAATTAAAAATAAAAGCTGGAAAGAAGTATTTGCACACTTAGATTTCTGAAGTACAGAGGTTTGTTTGTTTAGTTGTTGTTTTATACTCGATTGAATATAATCATACTCTTCCCTGTCAGTATTCTAAAGTATTTCGAACATGTAAAACCTATGTTTAACAGCTTGACTATTAATAATGCCATAAGAAAGTGAACTGTGTGCTGCCACTTGCTAGAAAGTGATTTTATTGCGCAACCAACAAAAATCATATAGCAAAATAGCAGATTTGTTGTGTATTCATTTTTCTACAGTAATGTGCGCGATTATGAGATATAAAGAACGAGGTACAACTACAAAAAACCGGCGAAAAGGTCGTCCGAGGAAATTAAGTGAAATATTGAAATCGAAGCGCCAAAAAATTCAGTTGCAGGCGCCCAAGCTAATATGGTCGAATCAACTTCTGTGAAGGAAGGTCGAATAAAAACTGTAATAGTACGTGGGCCAGACCCCCCTACCGTGCACCCCCCCCCCCACATCCCTATAAATTGTATATCGTTGTGTTCCTTGTGATAAAAGATTAAGAAAAAGCCAATGTTCCCAGAAAAAAAAAGTGGCCGCACTAATCCAAAATGGCGTTCAAACGTGGCGGAATGACGAATTTGATTTTAGTTAGTTTTTTTATTACTGACATTCACCATTATGCTTAATTTCGCCATAACTGGTGTTTTATTAAAGCTAGGTAGTTCTAGATTCAGAATAAATAAACAAACGTTCTAAAATAATTAGTCTTGACAACATAAAATACCTTTAAAGTCAATTTTTTCAAGTCACTCGCGTAAAAGTTAAAATTCCAAGTTAATTTGTGATTAAACGGCCATCGTTAACGAAAAACGCCCTGAAATAAAACATCTGGAGCAACTATTCTTCGTTAAAAAACAGTGGTCAAATTTCAAAATATATCAACTAGTTTTGTAGAAAACGAACCTTAGCGGCGAAAAGAAGCCAATGACTCGGGCGCATCCAGTCCTCTGCCACATCGTTCAGTTCTCATACACGATATAATAACAGCGGGTTTAGGATATTATTTTGAATGTGTAATCGAGCCTATGTAACTGTAAGTTTTTAATTGACAGAAATAATTATTATATAAATCTTTTTTATTTTATTTTATTTTTTTTTAAATATATATAAATCTGATTAATAAAGGATATAAATATAATAAATAATAATAAATTAGTCGCAGATTGCACACATCTGTTCATTCGTGAAATTTGAAATAAATGCATTTTTGCAAAGTATTGATTATTTACAGATTTAAAAACAACCAAAATAAAAAAGATAAATAAAAAGTTCTGTTCGTTCGTTGATATGTAGAAATTATTCATAATACAATTTAGGAAGTATATACCTAACACAACTTAATAGCTCACAACTATTAATGAATTAACAGTTACACGATGTGTGGATATATATATATATATATATATATATATATATATATATATATATATAAATATGATTAATTTAAAAGTAAACCACTACTGGAGAGGAAAACCAATTAAAACATGTAAGTATTCGTGCATCTAATGGTCTATAATCCACGAAGTTGTGGCCTTTTTCGGTTTCTTGCATATAACTACAGATCAAAAAGTTTACTTTCTCTTTTTTTCGAAAAAAGGGTATACTAATACAAATGAAATGAAATATTTGAAGTTGAAATCGGATTAGTTATTTAGCCAAACTCGAACATCAAAGATCGGTAATCGTTACCATTTTGTGGGAAAATCATGTTCCAACGCCTATAACACGACAACATGTACTCTAAATGAAAAATGTTACAGATAAAAGTTTTAGAACATTAAATTAGGCATAAAACAAGCCCATTTATTTTTAAATTAACTTATTGCTGCGTAGAGATACAAATGAAAACCTGAAAGTATTCGTAGCACTTACTTCAATCTTTTAACTACATCTTCTTTCCTTCACATAACTACACATCAAAAAGTTTACTTTCTCTTTTTTCGGAAAAAGGGTATACTAATATAAATAAAATGAAATATTTGAAGTTGAAATCGGATTAGTTATTTAGCCAAATTCGAACATCAAAGATCGGTAATTTTTACCATTTTGGTGGAAACTCATGTTCCAACGCCTATAACACGACAACATGTACTCTTAACGAAAAATGTTATTGATAAAAGTTTTAGAACATTAAATAAAGCATAAAACAAGCCCATTTATTTTTAAATTAACTTATTCCTGCGTAGAGATACAAATGAAAACGTGAAAGTATTCGTAGCACTTAATTCCTTCTTTTTGTGAAGCCTAAGGGGAAATGATAAAATATTCACAGAACTCACTATTTTGGTGGGATTATTTTATGCTTTATTTAATGTTCTAAAACTTTTATCTATAACATTTTTCGTTAAGAGAACGAGTTGTCGTGTTATAGGCGTTGGAACATGAGTTTCCACCGAAATGGTACAAAGTACCGTTCTTTGATGTCCGAATTTGGTTAAATAACTAATCCGATTTCCACTTCAAATATTTCATTTTATTTGTATTAGTATACCCTTTTTCCAAAAAAAAAGAGAAAGTAAACTTTTTGATGTGTAGTTATGTGAAGGAAAGAAGATGTAGTTAAAAGATTGAAGTAAGTGCTACGAATACTTTCAGGTTTTCATTTGTATCTCTACGCAGCAATAAGTTAATTTAAAAATAAATGGGCTAGATTTATGCCTAATTTAATGTTCTAAAACTTTTATCTGTAACATTTTTCATTTAGAGTACATGTTGTCGTGTTGTAGGCGTTGGAACATGATTTTCCCACAAAATGGTAACGATTACCGATCTTTGATGTTCGAATTTGGCTAAATAAATAATCCGATTTCAACTTCAAATATTTCATTTCATTTGTATTAGTATACCCTTTTTTCGAAAAAAAGAGAAAGTAAACTTTTTGATCTGTAGTTATATGCAAGAAACCGAAAAAGGCCACAACTTCGTGGATTATAGACCATTAGATGCACGAATACTTACATATTTTAATTGGTTTTTCTCTCTAGTAGTGGTTTACTTTTAAATTAATCATATATATATATATATATATATATATATATATATATACACACACATCGTGTAACTGTTAATTCATTAATAGTTGTGAGCTATTAAGTTGTGTTAGGTATATACTTCCTAAATTGTATTATGAATAATTTCTACATATCAAAGAACGAACAGAACTTTTTACTTTCACTTACCTATATATGAAATATATAGTAAGTGGAAGTATTGCGATTGTGAAAAATTTCGACTTCCGGTTTTCAACGGAAATACACGTTTTGGGGCCCCCTGAGTCAAAATAACCAAGTCCCGCGAAATGGTCTGTGTGTGTGTGTGTGTGTGTGTGTGTGTGTGAACAGACTAGCTCAAAATCTATAAACCGTGCGAACCTGAAATTGGGTATTTAGTGTAGGTAAATGCCCACGATGTGACAGCAAAAATTTCATCAAAATTGCTCAAAGGGTGGGGGTACTTTATTTAATAACTTTTTAGGTTTTTTTGGATTTTCTCAAAAACGGCTCTAACGATTTTGATTAAACCGAGTATTTGATGTATTAATATGCCCGAGATATGACTGTAAAATTTTCATCAAAATTGATTAATCGGAGAGGGGACTTTACTTAATAAATTTTGCATCATTTTCAAGTGTTTTTTTTTATTTAGTCAAAAACGGCTAAAACGATTTTGATCAAACTGGGTATTTGATGTATGTATATGCCAAAGATGTTATAGCCAACATTTGATCAAAATTGATCAACCGGAGGGGGGACTTTACTTGGTAAATTTTGTATAATTTTCACGTGTTTTTTTTATTTACTCAAAAACGGCTATAACGATTTTGATCAAACTGGGTATTTGATGTATGTAAATGCCAAAGATGTGATAGCCAACATTTCATCAAAATTGGTCAAACGGAGGGGGCACTTTATTTCGTAACTTTTTTTCCAATTTTTAACTTTTTTTCGATGATCTCAAAAACGGCTTTAACGATTTCTATCAAATTCGTCGTGTTTAATGAAAATTAGGTGTTCTTTAATATCAGGTATGCTTTATCGTTATAAAAATGTTCTGAGGGGGTTTAAATGGGGTAGGGGTCTTTTTTGTTTGTTTGTTTTTTTGTTTCCTATAAAGTATAAAGTGTTTTTGTTTATATGGAGAAATTAACCGTCTCTCGCTACGCCTAAAAATAAGAAATGGCTAAATATGAGATATGATAAAAATAAAGAAAACACATAGAGGAGAAAAAAAGAGAAATATTCAGTCAACTCATAATACTCGTTGGGCCCACGCATACGGAGTACGTCTTTAATGATATACCATTGTTCACAATTAAAGCCGTTCCGATTTGAGAAGTGGCATTTCACAACCACATTAATTTCTAATCTAAGTAAGTTGGTAAGTGAAAGTTGTGTGTTGCGAGCACGCACCAGATTTTTATTTATTACTTTCACTTACCTATATATGAAATATATAGTAAGTGGAAGTATTACGATCGTGAAAAATTTCGACTTCCGGTTTTCAACGGAAATACACGTTTTGGGGTCCCCTGAGTCCAAATGACCAAGTCCCGCGAAATGGTCTGTGTATGTGTGTGTGTGTGTGTGTGTGTGTGTGAACAGACTAGCTCAAAAACTATAAACCGTGCGAACCTGTAATTTGGTATTTAGAGTAGGTATATGCCCGCGATTTGACAGCAAAAATTTCATTAAAATTGGTCAAAGGGTGGGGGTACTTTATTTAATAACTTTTTACGTTTTTTTCGATTTTCTCAAAAACGGCTCTAACGATTTTGATTAAACTTAGTATTTGATGTATTAATATGCCCGAGATATGACTGTAAAAATTTTATCAAAATTGATCAACCGCAGGGGGCACTTTACTTCATAAATTTTGTATTATTTTCACGTGTTTTTTTATTTACTCAAAAACGGCTTAAACGATTTTAATCAAACTGGGTATTTGATGTATGTATATGCCAAAGATGTGATAGCCAACATTTCCTCAAAATTGATCAACCGGAGGGGGGACTTTACTTCATAAATTTTGTATTATTTTCACGTGTTTTTTTATTTACTCAAAACGGCTTAAACGATTTTAATCAAACTGGGTATTTGATGTATGTATATGCCAAAGATGTGATAGCCAACATTTCCTCAAAATTGATCAACCGGAGGGGGGACTTTACTTAATAAATTTTGTCTCGTTTTCACTTGTTTTTTTATTTACTCAAAAACGGCTTTAACGTCTTTGATCAAACTGGGTATTTGATGTATTAATATGCCCGAAATATGACTGTAAACATTTCATCATGACTGTAACTAAATGAAATTTTCAACAAGTAAATTGAGAATTATAAAATCAGTCGAGTTGGAATATTATGCTTCTTGCATTGCCGAATTATCTCAAGTAAAACCTTTTAATTAATAATAAAAGAAATTAGTGTTTGTTATAGAGCAAATGAAAACAAAAATAAAAAATGAATGTGGAAAAATGTGTAACTTTGAGAAGTGGCATTAACACAATTTCTAATCTAAGTTGGTAAGTGAAAGTAGTGTGTTGCACGCACGCACCAGATTTTCTTTTTTATTTTGGTTGTTTTTAAATCTGTAAATAATCAATACTTTGCAAAAATGCATTTATTTCAAATTTCACGAATGAACAGATGTGTGCAATCTGCGACTAATTTATTATTATTTATTATATTTATATCCTTTATTAATCAGATTTATATATATTTAAAAAAAAATAAAATAAAATAAAAAAGATTTATATAATAATTATTTCTGTCAATTAAAAACTTACAGTTACATAGGCTCGATTACACATTCAAAATAATATCCTAAACCCGCTGTTATTATATCGTGTATGAGAACTGAACGATGTGGCAGAGGACTGGATGCGCCCGAGTCATTGGCTTCTTTTCGCCGCTAAGGTTCGTTTTCTACAAAACTAGTTGATATATTTTGAAATTTGACCACTGTTTTTTAACGAAGAATAGTTGCTCCAGATGTTTTATTTCAGGGCGTTTTTCGTTAACGATGGCCGTTTAATCACAAATTAACTTGGAATTTTAACTTTTACGCGAGTGACTTGAAAAAATTGACTTTAAAGGTATTTTATGTTGTCAAGACTAATTATTTTAGAACGTTTGTTTATTTATTCTGAATCTAGAACTACCTAGCTTTAATAAAACATCAGTTATGGCGAAATTAAGCATAATGGTGAATGTCAGTAATAAAAAAACTAACTAAAATCAAATTCGTCATTCCGCCATGTTTGAACGCCATTTTGGATTAGTGCGGCCACAAGGAACACAACGATATGCAATTTATAGGGATGTGGGGGGGGGTGCACGGTAGGGGGGTCTGGCCCACCGTGTATAAGGAATGTTTTGAATTCTAATGGCCATTATGGTAGGGTCCCGAGAAAAATACCTTATAGTAAGGAGACGAATCGCAGAAAACGGCTTGCTTTATCTAGGGAATAAATTAACTAACCCACCAGTTTTGGGCAAAATATGTTGTTCTCTGATGAGAGCAAGGTTAATTTGATTGGATCTGATGGCCAGAAGACTATTTGGTGAAGAAAAAAAAAGAATTTAAGAAGCGAAATGTGTCCATTACTGTGTTAGAAAACACAATGTATTTGGAAGAAATCATCTCAAAAATCTTTTAATCCGGGAATGGGAAAGAATCAATCCAGATTTAATTAAAAACCTTCATTCAATGCCAAGACGTCTACAGGCAGTTATCCATGCAAATAGACTTTATACAAAATATTTTAATTTACATAATTATAAAATCAAAGCATAAACCTGTGATGTGCAAATACTTTTTTCCAGCTTTTATTTTTCATTTTAATATGGATTAAGTTTTTTATTTTAATTAAATATGTATTAAACAAGCTTTAAATATACTTTTTATTTTTGTAAATTGTATGATTTTTTAATAACCTGAAGTTATTATATAGTGAAGAAACTTGGTGTGCAAATACTTTTTGCCACCACTGTATGTCTCCTTTGACAGCAAAAGTTTTACAGACTTCTATTTCATCTTTTATTAACATAAATAAAACATCCATCATTCAAACAAAGTTTCATAGTGATTGAAACAGATCGCCGTAATAAGAAACCCATGAAAGTCATTTTGATGAATTATTAAATAATAATAATAATAATTATTAAATTATTTAGTTAAAGATAATAAACGAGGAAACAAGTAAATTAAAGGAAATTTTACATTAACTTATCCATAATGTAACTGATTGGTCTTGATTCTTTCAGCTTACAATTCAAAAGGGAACATAGGATGTTAAGGTGTATTTTTTATCAAATGGCTTGTGAAGCGTTTCAGCTCCAAGCAGTCATGCATTGTGAAAATCCACTCCTTATTGGAAGAACGGAATGCCTCGGGGATTTCCGTTGCTTTTGCGCTTTGTCACAGTAAATTATGTAAGCATTGGAAGGGACGTCGGGGTAGTAAACAGAATAAAAAACCTTATGTAAAAGGGAGTCGTTAGGTATTCATGCACTTTTTTTTCTTCTCCGTTATCATTGGCTGGGCTGATTTGACTTCAAGAACCGGGCGTCTATTGACACTTTCAGAGGGCTGTTGAAACATCTGCTGTGGAGATAAAAACCTGCAAAGTCAAATAGAAATAAAACATATCGGATACTTCGTCACTCTCGTTTCCATTTCGTAAGGAGTGAAGGGGGGTGGGCCGCACACGTTAATTGCAACAAGATAAATTAATATTGAGCATTTTCTGTCCAATAGGAATAAAGTATAAGAATAAAGTAAGAATTGCAGATTGAACAACGGTTTAAATAACAAATATGAATCTTAATGGATAAACTGATGAAATAATACAACAGAACATGGCATCAGACTTTAATAAAAGAATTTTATGACTTGCAAAAAGTCAGTTTCATACACGGCAGGATGGGAAACGGAAGAAATTCAAAGTTGTGTAATAAGAACTCAAAAGAAATTATCAGACAATTTTGGAAACTGTATTCTATGCCAATTAGGAATAGAAACTATTATATTGTAACGTTAAGGCCCTATGCACACGGGGATACTGGAAATAAACTAAACCAATTGGTAACTTGGGTTTCTAACCAGTTACCAACTGAATGGTGACTTGACTCCGCACACGAGGCTACTCAACAGAAACCGAAATCTCCAGCTCGTTAAGTGTATAAGTATTAAAAAGTATTTATTAATTATAAACTATCGTCTGTCGTTAGAGGCGTATACACATGCGTGGGCCCAATGTGTTTTATGATTTGACGGAATATTTTTCCTTTTTTTCTCCTCTTTATGTTTACTTGATTTTTTTCATACGTCATATTTAGCCTTATCTTACTTCTAGGCGTAACGAGAGACAGCTAATTTTTCCATATAAACAAAAACAAATATACTTTATAGGAAAACAAAAAAGGCCCCTTCCCCATCTAAGCCCCCTCAGAACATTTTAATAATAATAAAGCTTTCCTGATACTGAAGAAGACTTGATTTTCATTAAAAACAACGAATTTGATCAAAATCATTAAAGCCGTTTTTGAGAAAATCGAAAAAAAGTAAAAATTGGAAAAAAAGTTTTCAAATAAAGTGCCCTTTCCGTTTGACCAATTTTATGAAATTAAAAAGACAAAAAAAAAATAAAAAACATATGATTTTAAATCCCAGACCGTTGTTGGAACAAACTATGAGGTTGGAGCAAACTGTTTGGATCCAGAATGTTCGAGGTCCATCTACGTCGTTCCACCACTTTCCACGAAGACGTGGAACCTTCCAGAATGTTCGTTCGACTGGGCTAGTTAGTCTAAGTCTGTGAAGCTCAAGTCATATGATTAGTGTGCTATAACGTTATCATTTTTGTAACCTGCTCAAATATTGCGTTGTATTTGTTTGTTTGTTTAACGTCCATTTTTATGCTACTAAGGCTAATCGGACGATGCTACGGTGGGAGTCCTAAATTTTGCGTATCCAGGTATAATTAGGATAGGGATCTTTAACGAGTACCTGACATCGTACAGGCTCGGGACCTCCATTTTACGTCCTATCCGAGGGACGGCATAGCTAAGGATTTTTTACTCCCATTAAAAAATCCTAGGGCCACCGCTGGAATTGAACCCGCGATCTTTAGTATTGTAGGTTGCCATGCTAACCACAACACCACAGGTGACCCCTGATTGCGTTGTATTAATTCGTTGGCATTGATAATTGTATATTTTTGTTCAATAAATATTCTTTAACCCAAAGAAGCGTTACAACATATTTTTATTTTATATTATATGTAAACTTAAAAGAGATCCTCGAGATGTTGAAATTTCATTTTTTAGAAACAAATACTACATATACCGAACCAATACTAATGGCAAGAGAACTAAAAAGCCTTACAATAGATTTTATAGGAAAAAAGGACTAGGAACTAGTATCTGATAATTTAATTTAGCTTCTTATTCATTATTGATATCCATGGCATTAATATAAAATATAACTGGTGCTTTTTGGAAAAAGGATAGCTATGGCCGAAATAAGCTATATTTATAACAGAAAGACAGACGTGGGACCACTCATTTGTCTCACTAATTACGTAGCAAGTATGAGGGCAGGAGAAATACTTTTCTTTCAAGCTTTCTTGATCTGATAGCTGCATTTATCTCAAAGCATATCAGGAGGATTGGAATGCTTTGGAGTTTAAAATAATCCCGGGATATATATTCATAGGCACATACAAAAGTGCAAAAGGGTAAGTATGGATGAATGGAAGAGAGGCAGCTGTATTCAAAATGGTAAAAAGAGTCAGATAAGGTGACGATCTCAGGGTAAGTGATTTGCTATTTAAATATATTTTAGATGAAATACAAAAAAGGATGCCTCAACGAAAAATTTCGACCACCAACAAGCTTTCTTACACAGAAGATAATGCGCTCCTTGCCGACTCTGGGTAAAGACTATAACAAAGTATTTTTGCATGGAAAGGGAGTAAAAAGGGAAAGGAAAGAAACTAGCAGGATTTACTAGCAAGAGACAACCTCACATATGTCCTCAGAAACACATATGAGTAGCCATGGAATTTTTCAAGATTTATAGATCTGTAGGCTGCTTTCGACTGAAAAACCATCAGGAGATGTCAAACCCTAAGTCTAGGCTGATGCACCTCGGCTCTCGGCATAGGCTGTTGCTCAATAGGAACGAGAAGTTTGTAGTTTACCTCTATAATTAGAGCTAATAATGATAATTAATATAGATCGAATAATTATTAAAATACCAATTGTAATAATTAAACAACAAGTAGTTTCAACAAGAAATATTTTTAACACCTGAGCTATATCTTTAATAAAATAATACCATTCTACATTTATCAACGGTTAATTCTTTCGAAAGCACTAACGGGAAGAAACAAGTTTACTTAAAAAACAAACTATTAAAACTTTAAATTGATATTTTTGTTGAAAGTAAAATGACAAATCAAAAGGGAAAAACGCCTTTAGGGAAATCTGAATTGTAGGGGTGGACTAATGACTTGAGTGGAATTTTCTACAGGTAAAAAGATGACTTCAAATTATTCGGCTCCAGAAATGAACGATCTCTGACGTAAGAATTCTAATTAATGACAGTCATAGCCTTTCATTGCATTAAATGGAGTTTTACTCCTTTTGAAACAGAAATTAGAACAACTTCTCTTATTTCCGACTCCGCCATCAACGGGGAAGAACCAATTAAAATTGCCCTTCATTTCTGCTTACTTTCATTCTCATTATTTTTTTTTTTTTAATCTACCTTATTCTAGACTCGATTTCCAATAGGAAAAAAATTAGATAAATTTGATCATACTCTAATAACATTATTAGAATGTAGGAAAATGAATTTGATTAGCTGTCCTGTTCAGCAGCGCAGTAAATAAGCAGGTGTCGTGAATCACCGGATGGAAAATTAAAGGAAATCCCGGCGCTGAAGTGGAAAAAATAATGGAGATTAATGCCGCAATATAGGCGCTGGCGAGGGTCAAAATGGCTGTAATGGAAGTATACTACAAAAAGGTTTTCACAAAGTGTGGTCATCAAACCCTGCAACAATCTGATGGCAAGAATAGTGTCTAGAGGACCTATTTTTTTTTAATCATTAACTAATAGTCTAATTTAACCATCATACAAAAAAATTAAACAATTTTTTTTTTAAATTTATCAGTTCGAAAAGTTTTTTAAGTTAATACAGATGAACCTAATTACTTATCACTCAATATTTTAATTACCTAAATTAAAAAAAAAATTAGCAGCCTAATCTAAATAGTCTTAAGGAAACGGTAGATACTAAAGAGTACATAAAATAATATATTTATAACAATTATTATGGTAGAGTAATATGATTTCATCATTATTTCTATCATATATTTCTTTGCGAAGCGATAGTTAATCTTGATTCTTTAAAAAACCCGTTTTATACTGCGGGACTCATGGGGATCAAAAAACGTTTCGACGTAATATTAGCATGAGCTGATACCTTCCAAAATAAATTAAGAGGATTCTTTAATGTAGGGTATATTCATAACAACGGAAATGGGTTTATTCTTAACAATGACTTCGAGATTTATTAATTCAATTTAAATGAACCAATGCGAAAAATAAAATATAAGTAACATGATCTGATATAAATGAAGGAGTTGGCTGGAAAAAAGTGCTAACCAACAGATCTTTGTTTTGCAGATATTAAGTATACTTTTGTGGGTTACCACTATTTGCGCCCTCCCCCCCCCCCCTATTCGATAGTTCACTCAAATAAAAAGCAGAACCACAATAATTCACATAAGCTGCTTAGGAACAAATCATGGCTGATGATTTAAGTGAGATCGTTACTGACACCCCGATAGGCTATATAAATACAATACAAAGCTGAGGGTTGGGATTTGACATGTCTCCGACCAAGAGAATTTAATCCCTAATTATGTAATTTATAAAAGTTATTTTTCTATTATGGCTATTTCAGACTATTCATACAAATATGGATCCATAAAAACATGCTTATCAAATAAACATAACAAATTATTACCGCACTAAAATGTAACTATTAAAACCCCCTCCTTTATTGAAATATGCATTTTCGAAGTATAAAAAATAGAATGTTTTTTATACAACTCATATATAAATAATTATTCGAAAGGTGAAAGGTAAAGGAATGGGGTGGTTTTGCAAGGTGGCATGAATTTTTTTCCTCGATTATTTATTCGATATGCGGCTACAACACGTTAACGCAGTGGCAGTGGCTTGATCGCCTATTGCGGGCCTCACACCTCTACTGGGCCTCCACCTGCGGTGATATTAGCCTCAGGTAGCAGCCAGGTAGTTGGGGCAATTGGGGGCGAGTACTGGGGCGGTGGATGGGCTACTAAAGTTGGCTTAGTGCTCCATTACGACCCCAAACCGACCGACCCCGACAGTTTTAATTCTCTCTCTACGTAATTCGAATATATTGCGATTCTGCTATTTCTGTAACATATATATATATATATATATTTCTTCTTTTCTTTTTAGTAGGCAAAGTTGATGAATCGGTATTGCAAATTTTTATTTCACCATAAGCACAAAAAAAAAATTATTTTTTCTCAAACAACTTCTAAAAGAACTACCGCTGTTGGATATTATGTGCTAATTTAGAAGTTCGTAAAAATAATAAAGTCCTCAACTATCACTCCTCACAGTTTCAAGTGATGAATTAATTCAGGAACATGTTCGCGGATCGATGAAGAGTGGAAGATGATCCCGGGTAAACAGGTCTGGTATTATCTTGAGGCGTGACCTGGCACTTGCGGAGGTTTAACAAATCCGTGGAGTAGGATTATACCATGGCCTGGCTCGCTTAACTATCCTACCATCTTTTCTTCTAAGCCTACGTTTGTGTAAGCGTTAGCGGTAAAATATGAAACTCTTTATTTCTGTTAGTACTAAATACTGGTAGTTTTTACACGGATTATAAGTTTAATTTGTCAAAAATACGTAATTGTGGGGGCCAGGGGCGAGCTGGTTGTTAAATAGTCCCTGACAGCTACACGGATAACATGAACGGCGATTTCGAGTTTCCAAGTGCCATTGGGATTTTAACTATTCGGATAAATACATCCACTCTGGCCTGGGTAGAGCCCATATTGACTAAAATTTGATGAAGGAGTATGGGTTATTTCCTATATAACTGATATAAATTCGTTACTTAATCAATAACAGTGGTTCCCAAACTAGGAGGGCCTAAAGACAAGTGAAGCCAGCATGTATGGTTACCACATGCGGTAAAGATATACATAATAGAATAAATAAAGCAGGATTTAAAAAAAATGTATTTCTCTAACCAATAATTGATCAGAAAGGTTTTAATTTTTTAATAAAGCACCTTTCTGCCGTATACAGTTTGGCAATTAACAGGAAAGCTTACAATTGTTTTGGAATTCAAGAACATGCCCTAAGCTGCCTAAATAAATCTCGATTAGCATCGATAGTGCGATAAATCTACAGGGGAGTAATTAAAGCGAGGCGTGATGTAGGGTAATTACCTCGTGGATCACACGGGCAAGCCAACTCGCTCAGTCTCAGGTAATTGCCATCTCTCTCTCATCAACAAAGCCAAGTCCATTCCCGATAGCTCACCAGGACCCCAGTCTCTGTAAGTAGTTAGTAAATCCAAAATTAAGTTAGTTACGTCTAGGATATGAGTTGCTGATGTATGGATCACGAAATTAGACTGTACTCTATCTACCTTCAAAACGATAGCTCTAACATAGCATAGCATTAACATGTTGTAATTGTAACACTGGATGAGATCAGGCCTTAAATGTAAAGGATGGTGAAAGAATTCAATGTACCGGCAAAAGGGCACAAGGGAGGCTAGATCACTTGTTTATTCTACCTTGTTCTCGAAAATGTATGGCGAAGCTGCCGAAAAAAATCGATAATGTAGGGACGTCTCAGAGTCTATACTGTCGAATGTTTGGCTCGCATCTATAGGCAAAGTTCCTTACTCATACATCGATAAGCCAAGGAGGAAGGACATAAACTTGAAAAAAAAAAAATTAAAATAGAGAAAATGGAGTACAGTACTTCGGTCCCAAATCGATATTCCAAGATAGTTGGTTAATAATAGTCCAAAACCCACTGCTTTCTGCTACACACGACATCAGAATACAACTATACAATACAAATCCTTTATTCAGAAAATATAAGAACGGCTTATCTTCGAAGGGCTGAAGATTTGTTCATCCAGAATTTCATTAAATTACTATTACTACTAGATTATAATTATTAGAATTTTATTTAGCCTAATTTAAGAAAGACTAAATTACATTATATAAAAATAAACTTAAAAAAAAATAAACGTGGAATAATGTATGTATAACTAAAAGATGGATCTGTTGAGTTGAAGTGATGTTAATTTAAGGGTATTGGTGGTTTTCAAGGGTTTTTGTGGAGCTGAGACTAAAAATAGTTTTGGGTTAAACCATTCCTTATCAAACAGGACTTAGCTATTCAGAATAGCTAATAACTAAGATGCTGGTTCTAGCCGAGCCTCGTTGTACACTAGTCATTTGTCGGTGTTCAATGGTCTTCAACTGACATAGTCCTCAGAACAATGTTTTCTAAACTAAGATGATTCTATACTAATAATTAAGCCTGAAGCGTATACGTCTTAACAAAATAAGAGGAGGTATGGAAGCTTTTTTAGATTAAGCCTTCATAATCACTAAGTCGAACTTTGATAAGTGTTCGATTTAAGATGACGTTAGAACCGCTTATCGTAGTGTAAGTGGGTCAGAATCAGAAAACATTAAAACAAAACCATACAAAAAAAAAAAAAAAAAAAAAGAGAGAGACAGGGTGAGAGAATTAAAAATATGGCATACAGACCAACGTATTGCAACATTGTATTGCAATATAGGTTTTGAGAGTTAAAGCACTTTGAAAGGGCAAAGGGAGATGATAAAAGCCCAATTACTCATCCTTTTTTATTTTTTTTTGTTATTCATTCATGGAGAGAATTTTTGATAACCGTTTAATGCCGTATCTCCCCAGGGCTGTTTGATGTTTTGAAATTCTGCATACTGACCAATCATTCATTTTCCACGAGATATTTTATTTGAAAGCTATTTATTAAGAATGTGCGATGTGACATCTAACAGGGAGCAAGAAGTAGGGGTTAGAACCACTGACGATTTTTTACCAAATGAAATCAACAAAAAGCTGCTTTGATAAAGATAAATATGGGTACAATAAACATTTAAGCAGTCGCCCAACAATCACCCCGGTAGGTCTTCATATACTTCGTGGGATTGTGGGGCGAGGAATGGTCTTATGGCAGGAGAGAATTTTTTCGAGTAGGTAGAGGAGTTTATATATCTTGGGGCCAACATCAACGAAAACAATGGTATAACAAAGACACGCATGACGGCCGGAAGTAGATGTTGCTGGGCGCTTGGAAAAGTGCTTAGCTCGAAAGTGTTACCCTGGCAGTTAAAGCAGGATGTTTACACTAGCATTATTAGACCAGTAGTGACATATGGAAGTGAAACATTGGTCCTTACTAGGAAATTTGAACAAGTGCTCAATGTCTGGGAGCAGAAAATCCTAAGAAAGATTTTTGGTACCTTGAAGGAGGGAGATCAGTGGAGGCAAAGAAACAATCGGGAGCTCCGTGATTTATACAAGACCCCAGATATTGTCACATCAAGAAGAGTAGAATTAGTTGGTTGGGGCATGTACAGAGAATGGAAGAGCGGCGAATCCCAAAGAATCTTTTGGAAGGGCACCCAGGGGGAGGACGAAGAAGAGGGCGTCCTGGATGACGTGGAGGAGGACCTGAGGACACTTGCGAGTCCGAAGGTGGAGAAGAGCAGCTCTGGACAGGGAGGAATGGCGGAACATTGTAGAGAAGGCCAAGGTTCTCCAAGGACCGTAGAACCATCGAAAGAAAGAAGAAACATTTAAAAAGATACTTTTCGAATCCGAAAGCAGTTTAATTTTATATCACACTTTCAGGACCAGCAAATTCTTTAAAAAGAAACCTTCAAGATGTTTTCGTGGGATATTAGACGGAATATTAATAATTATTCAATTAGTTACTTTACCTTTTATTATATAATTTAATATGTTTCAAGAGTAGTGAGAATCAACATTTGTCCACGTTTCTTCTGTTATTATTGAAACTAAACTTGAAACATTGGAAGTTCTTAGAATAACCCAATGATCATTCATTACCTGCACTAGTATGGAAGTGCCGTTTTTTTTTTTTAAATAAAAAATTTAGCAAAGTGGTGTTTTGAAAATCACGTTCGACCATAAATCCTTGAAAGAACTATTTAGGTAAGAATCAATCTGAAAATTCAAAATAACTTGGTTATTTGTTAGAAGCTTCCTTTCAAGCAGCCCTGATGAAGACCTAAAACTCAAGCAAAAATGTCGGCACATAAATCTAGTATGTTTTGCATACCAGAGTGATTACTCCTGTGACCATAGCCGCAACTATTTCCTCAACCAATCTTCCACCATTAGGGATAAATAATCACCTGGAACAACCGGATTCACACCCAGGACTTTGAATATAGTAGCACACCTTAACTCACTGATCAACAACGCTTCCTTACTTAAAGGTTTTGAGGACAATCCTTTACTTTTGAGGACATTAAGCACACAATCTTATGATAGTCACATAGTAGGAGTTATTTTTTAAATTCCTTCATTCTGTACAATCATCTAATGGGACTGTATACATCGATTTTCAATTCATAGAAAAAAAATTACATATTGACTATTATTGCGTTATCGCAAGGTCATTCGCGTAGTACACAGAGTGTGAGGCATTTTTTTGTATTTCATTTCATAAAAGGGTTACAATTTACCTAGCTCTCAGCCTCTTTTACCACTATCCCTTTAATGGCAGAGAAAGGTAGGTGCTAAGGGACTATCGATCTTGTAAAATATCAGGAGCTCTAAAGGGAGCGGGAATGTTCTTGAGGGAATTTTCATTACTGGGAGGTGGTGGGTCGTATATCAGCGGGGTCGTTAATCAGCCGTGATAAGGCGGTGTCTCCCGGGCCCTTATCTTAAGTTCACTCCTGTCCGGCTGCTCATCGGGGGGGGGGGGGGGGCATTCAGTGGAGCAGAAGTAGGAGGGTTCTTTAGGACAGTTATCGTCTTACTCCAGTGTGTTTTTTAATCGCTCTTTGAATATGCAAGACACAATTGAGAATGTCTTCCTGTTGGAACGCATCTCAAAGCGATTCTATTTTCAAACCCGCCCATGAAATAAAAGGACATTATATCAGAAAAAAATTGCAACAATTTTAAAATTTTAAGAGATGAACGATTGTTAATTAAGGAGGTGTGAATCTTCCAGGAGTCAAAATATGGAAAACAAGCTTCTTTTTTGCAAACATTTTAGTGCGACCATTTATTTGACTTCATCAAAGAGGAGAGGAGCTGGCAAAAATTATTAAAAATTATCTATAGAAATTAAGTAATAGTGAAACTAACATAAAAGTTAAACCTTAATAATAGAGCCTGATTTTAAAGAGATGTTGAACATGTGAAAATACTTTCAAATAAATTATCAATATCATTAGTGCCTTTCAGCGTGTAAGAGTCCTCAGCCACTTTTACCATATATGTATCTCAGTCTTTTGCTAATACCTATGTTATCTTCATATCGGTTCTGATTTTCCCTCTTTCTAATCTTAATTGTTGGATATGCTCGAAATAAGTTCTTCCTTGCCTATCTCATCCAAATTCCAATCTTCAAAAGAGGCTACAAAACGGAATCAACTGTTTGTGATATTTTTGTTTGAAATTCCCGCATTTTCGGCTAGTAATTAAAAATTTCCTTATGCTCTCAGCAAATCACGCATGCTACACGATATCGAAAAATCTGGAAGTGGCTGATAAGGAAGCGAAAGAAGCTGCCAAAAGTCCAGGACGCTCAAAAGTTTTTAAATGAAGTCATTTCTTTTCTCTTCAGGGAAGGTTTTCTTATTTTTAAATACATAGATAAAATATATACAATAAACAAATTAAGTACGAACAAATTAAAGTGGGCCATTCCATGTCAAATAAACCAGCCGAAATGCAAAATTTTACCTCCCTCCCGCAGATTTTCATAAAAATTTGTAGTTATTAAGTACATACATGAATTAGAAAAAATGCCAAATTATACCCAATTGCAACAAGTAGTTTCAGAATTATGGCCATTTGAACTTTTGAGATATTTGAAGCTCAAACGACGACTTGAGCTCAAAACCAACTTGTACATGTTAAGACTTTACTATGTAGAATGGTTCCTATTGAGCTAGAGCTTTCAAAATTTATTCATTAATTCTGCCTTTCATACAAAATCAGATGGTACCATATATATCAAAGAGATAATTTTCCTTCATGAAAAAAAAAATTGTTAAATATAAACATTTATATTTTTTCCAAGTTGTAAAACATTCATAGAAAAATGCCATGAGCAAAAATCTCTCTCCAACCAGCCTTACACACTATATATCAATAGAAAGAGGAAGAAATTCTCTATCTAATGATGAAATAATATGAGTGGCTTATAAGAGTTTTATCACGATTTTAATGTAACATAGTAAACTTTAATTTCCAAGTGGCGCATACAAATTAATACAGCTGAAATCTCTCTTAGATATACTCATACAAAGGTATATTATTGAAAAGGGCATCTAATTTCCTTTTAAATGATATAATACTGTTTGTGAACATTTGGGCTGAAAGTGTTTTATTACAATGTAAATCTAATAAAATTAATTCAACTCGGTGTTATATGAAAATTTCTGTATGGCTAAAATCTCACCCCAAGCCTATTAAAATATAATATATCACTGAAAAGAGGATGAAATTTTCTATCTAATGATGAAATATATAATTTTTATTTTTTCTGAGCAAAGAAGAAATCGAAATCAACAGAAATCTTTAGGTATTCGATTTAAATGTGGTCTAAGGATTACCGGAACAAGGAGTTTCAATTATTTTCAGCCTGCATCAACTGTAGAAATAATAGCAAAAAGGCTAAGCTCAGACTCTATTATCTGTTTACGACAAAATATTTTTCGCTTAACAGGACCAACTATATAACCAGAAATCAATTCTTTTTTGGCCTGAAAATGAAGACCAATGTCCAGTTACACCATCTCATATACTATGTGTAATCAATCCGCCAGAAATAATTTCCCCATTCAGTGATACTTACAAGATTGATTGCGATTCTGCCAACAAAATAAACAAGGTATACAACACCTTTATGAGCTAGCCCATATATAGCCCAATGCTAAGATTTTCACCATTATAGTTTATTAGCTTAAATTAATAAAAGTTGTGAGTTGATTTGATATTATTATTATTTTTTAATTAAAAAAAAACTCTTTGAATTTAAAAACCTGCACATCTTATTAAATTATATTAAAGTTAAGTACATGTTCTTTTCAGCCATATGTATATAGTGATTTGAGGATATCTGGAAATAGATGGCGCCAGTTTGAAATTAAATTTTACTAGGTATGTTAGATTCAAATCGTGATAAAACAATCCTTTAATATATACTAACAGTATAATTTGTATAATGAAATAAAAATCTGTGTGATTTAGAGGAACAAGATATTACGAACATTGTTATTATAGAGGCACTAAATAGATACAAATTAAGAAGCTGGAATAATAACTTAGTAAGTCAATAAGCCACTAATATTATTTCATCATTAGATAGAAAATTTCATCCTCTTTTCAGTGAAATATATTTTAATAGGCTTGGGGTGAGTTTTTAGTCATTCAGAAATTTTCACATAACACCGAGTTGAATTAATTTTATTAGATTTACATTGTAATAAAACACTTTCAGCTCAAAAGTTCACAAACATTATTATATCATTTAAAAGGAAATTAGATGCCCTTTTCAATAATATACCTTTGTATGAGTATATCTAAGAGAGATTTCAGCTGTATTAATTTGTATGCGCCACTTTGAAATTAAAGTTTACTATGTTAGATTCAAATCGTGATAAAACTCTTATAAGCCACTCATATTATTTCATCATTAAATAGAGAATTTCTTCCTCTTTCTATTGATATATAGTGTGTAAGGCTGGTTGGAGAGAGATTTTTGCTCATGGCATTTTTCTATGAATGTTTTACAACTTGGAAAAAAATATAAATGTTTATGTTTAACAATTTTTTTTTTTCATGAAGGAAAATTATCTCTTTGATATATATGGTACCATCTGATTTTGTATGAAAGGCAGAATTAATGAATAAATTTTGAAAGCTCTAGCTCAATAGGAACCATTCTACATAGGAAAGTCTTAACATGTACAAGTTGGTTTTGAGCTCAAGCCGTCGTTTGAGCTTCAAATATCTCAAAAGTTCAAATGGCCATAATTCAGAAACTACTTGTTGGAATTGGGTAAAATTTGGCTTTTTTTCAGATTCATGTATGTACTTAATACTTACAAATTTTTATGAAAATCTGAGGGAGGGAGGTACAATTTTGCATTTCGGGTGGATGATTTGACGTGGAATGGCCCAAATGTAATGAAAAGAATGATGTTTAAATAATTTAATATTTCCTCGAATATCACTCGATACCTAACATTTTGTTTGCTTATCAATTAATACAAACCGGGCTTATCAATCAACATAAATAATGTTAAGATATATGGAGATATAAACTCCAAAGCTAGGGTTCTTGACTTTTTTTTCTATATAAGGATAATATCAAAATAGGTAGTCATACGAATGAATCCAGCAAATGGCTCCTGAACTCGAATAAAAGTAGCTTCTTAAAAAAGCTTCTGAGAAGATAAAGCAGAGGCTTGAGTAGAGGAAAGAAACCGACTAACCGCCGCCATAAATAATACATCCTCCTAGCTAAGTTGTAATCCTTGGAGGACCCCGCTCCTTAACAACTTCCCAAGGAGGCCTACCACACATTTAATACTTAAACCCTCAAACCCTAGCCCATGCATTTAAAGCGACCTCTAATTAGCAAAGCTTGATATAATGAGGCAATTATTACGACTTAGCAGTACGCCGGCTTAGCAGCTAGCATCCGCTTCGGGATCGATGCAAGTTTGTTACTCTCTTAAGCACTCTTGATATTAGCGTAAAATGGGTAAGCTGAGTTCATGCTGCATCAAGATTTGCTAACAACTCTAGGGTTCTTTAGGAACAAAGACTGAGTTTGAGATCTTCTTTTACTGAACTTTTAACCAAATTCCATTAAAGCTATGATTACAATTTAAAACCAAATGTCATATAACGATGGACATATGAAACCCTAAAAATTGAAACAAGGTCCTCCGCCTAATTTAAAAACTTGCACCATTATGTAAAAATGGTAAACTTCTTAGAGCACTATAACGTATCTTCTCACATTAATAAAGCAAAGTTGGTCCTGTGCGAAGGGTAGACTTTACCATCATTATTATTTTGTTTTTTCATTGCTTAGATTTAAGCTCTTGTAGTATTGATTTTATTGAATTTCTATATTGAATTATTGTTATTTCATGTATTGAATTTACGACTAGAAATGACGATTCAACGAATAACCGTCAAATTCGGTTTCACTTAGTACTTCATACATCAAAATCCATTACTTCGTAAGGGATCTATACGGTCCACTAACGTCTCATATATGTGTAACGATAATTGCAGATTTATGTTTTGATTTCATAACTACAGATTATATATAACTAGCCATGTATAACGGTTTCACCTGGGGAATTTCATTTTTTGAGTCTATAAAATGAGACTTTTCGACCCAAACGACCGATTTCATAAAAAAGCAATGTAAAGCGAGATCATAACGATTTTTATAAAAATAAAGTATATACCCAGAGATTGGCTGAAGTTATGCAATATTAATATAGACAGGTGTTCGAACCTGGTATGAAAGAACCACTGAGCGAAATTTCGAGAATTTAGGGCAAACGGTATGGATTTCTATAAAGAACAAACAAACAGAATTTCATCTTTAATTATATAGATTTTCATAATTAAATATTTATTAGTTATAATTATAGTACGTATTTTACATTATGCTCCCATAAAATTCAAAATGACACAAAAATAATGTATTTTAAGACGTATGTAAATTGTAACTATACCTAGGGATTTGCAGGAACGCAACCATTCAGTAACTATTTTTGTTTTTAATGTGCCGATTTTCATCTCTTTTTGATCAAATTTAAGCCTAAGGTAAAACATAACTTTATATATTCCTGTATAAGTTGAAGGGCTTTAAGGCATTAACTGTCATTGGAAAAAATGGCTTTTCATCCTACTTTAAACAGTAGAGAATCGGAGGCTGGCGAACTGCGTAGAATGCGAGAGCTGGAACTTGGACGAGGAAGTTTGCATATGTGGCGGTTAGCGGGGGGCGGTCGGGAATATCCTCGTTGAATATGGATGCTGCTGACCCTGGATATTATAAATTCAATATTAGTCAGAGTTGATGGCACTTCACCCTAGGCGTTACCATCTTCATCTTCACCTGGGTTTAAGGGTCCTGGGGGTGCTTCCCCAGGCTACGGAAATTATTAAATATTTGCAATTAAAAAATAATCTTATTTTTTATATTTTTTCTTAGTTATCTTATCAGGTAACATGTCTGACTGTTATCAATGTACCATAAGGAAAATACAAATTGTATGGTAACAGTGATGTATGCAGCTTAATCCGTAAAATTCAACATTAACTTGATATAAACGTAATAATACTGATAAAAGTGTACGTGATGAGAGCTATTTCTATGATAAATAAAACAATAATTACTTCGTTCACTAACATAACACTATAAAATAATAGGATATAATTAAGAGCGACTATATTTAATAGAAAATTAACACGACTTATTCATTTATACCTGACAACTTCTCCAAGTATTTTTGGGACTATTTCCAAGATTTATATTTATTATTATCAATTTACTATTGCTACTGTTGCTAATTTACTGTTTCAAGAATTTTTTTTTGGTGTAATCATAATTTATGGTATAAAACCATTATTTATATAATAAAATCCACTAAAACAGGCAAAAAAATCAATTCAATAAATAAATGTATATTTTAGCCAAAAAATAATTTTTCTAATACAAGGGGACACCGAGTTCTTAAGCGGCAGGGTAAACAAAAAGCGCCTGAAAGAATCAAGAGAAACACAACAGTTTCAATCCGAGCACTGGACACTCATGTATCACATACTCTTCAACAGTCAAGTAATATTCTACAATTAGCTATTATACAATATATATACAGATATAAGGATTTTAACTTCCACTACCAAAAAGTTAGTTTGATGATAACTTACATGATAAGAGTATTTACAGAGAACTGGATTCAATTCCCAGTTCCCCTCTTCTAATAAAATTATTTTAAAATAATGAAAAGTAATATTGGACAAATGATGTTCAATTATGACAGCATGTCACTTAGATTCTATCATTTTTACATTTGTCCAATCCCCGGTTACATAGCTGCAGTGTGGCGTGAAGCGGCGAGTGGGATCGTTGAAAAGAAAAGGTTGACACGGCTAGGATAGATCCGCGGTTAGTCAATGCTTAAGAGCGCTTCAACGGAGATGCAGAGATCGGGTTTCTATCCCCGTCCGTGGCCAATCTTTTCTCTTCTAATAAAATTATCTAAAAAAAATTGTAGTAGTTGTATGATTCCTCCATACATTGTTCCAATGATTTGGAAACAGGGGTTTACTTGTTCGAAAAAGAAGGACTAATATTTACTTCACTTAAGTTCTTAAAATTTTCACTGCCGATTCCTTCAACCGAAGTTACAAGACTGGAATAATATTCTTTATATAAAGCCCCGAATTTTAAATTTAAGGGGGCTCAAGCGGTTTCCTATTGTAGGGAAAGGAAGCGGAAATGACGAAGTGCCACAGAAAGTTTATTACCTCAGCTTAGAGGGAAGTGGCTGAAGAACAAAGCGCCCCGAGTTAAGACAAAAACTTGGGACCTCGCAGCTCCCAGACCTTTCAACCCGGAAACAGGAAATCGATCTACTTCAAAGTCACAACTTTAATTGGTCCTAAATTTGCAGGGCCCTTTTAATCCAGTTCCTGTTAACCTAATAAATCCGCCCTAGGCTTGGCCTAAAAGGAAAGTCAAATAACAGGGTTTGACTAATTTCGATGAAATTTCAGGTCCATGTATCCCACCCCCTTAATGGACTGGCGAGGGGGTTCGCTCCTAACAAAATTTCTCCACTTCGTTTTATTAAATTTCAAGGGAGGAGGAGGTTGGAGGAAAAAAGGGGGAGACGAATTCCGAAAAAAGAAAAAAATACTTGGTCCCCTTAAACGGCTCGGATTCAGATAATGATCGGATTAGGGAGTAAATTAAAAGGGCAAGTCAGATTCAAGAAGAAACTGATGGAATGTAATAAGGGAATATTGCGTCGGACATATTACTAATAGCTACTCAAGTTTTTTTTTATTTTTGCATAATCAAAATTTAGCGAGACAATCAAATCTCCACAAATTCGTTCTATTCTTACCTTTTTTATTACTATCCTAAAATGTATTAAGTGCTCTAAAAAAAAAATCAATTCACTCATGTCATTTGGTGTTTGTATCAAATAGGGTATATAACACCTAAAACTTAGTAAACCATGCTTTAGTAAAAAAAAAAAAAAACGCTCAAAAATAATATACAACAGAGGCAATCCTGGTGATATTCCTGGTTTTTGGATTTGGCCCTGTTGTCTCGAACTAAACACAAGCGTAGAGCTTATTCACATTTTTTTTTTTTAAATTAAATTTATTAATGTTTGTCGACCTTAGGCGTATTAGCGACATTGTCTTAAAAATCAAGTTACGTGCAGAATGTGGTGTTAAAAATGTCACTCTTTTGGTTGGGAAAGATATCAAGTTTAAATTTATAAGTGTATTAAAAGCAAGTGTGTCAAAATTCGTTGAAAAATTATTAATTCTATCACCCCCCCCCCCCCCCCCAAAATTATCTCTGATAACATTTTATGGAATTAAGCTTCTTATTCGACTGTAACACCCAATAACGACAAAATTTCGTCAGAATAGGAAAAACTGGTAAGAAGTAAAGATAACTATCCCCTGCCTTCCATTTTCCAGATATTTGTAAACTTATTCTTATAAGGGGCGAAAAGATTATACAAATCGGTCTAGCCAACACGTGTAAATAATCCAATTTTGTTTTATATATCTACAATAGATACATAAAATTTCTACATTTACAGCTGTATTAAAGTAAACAAATCAACTAAGTGTGAATAGATCAAACAAGAATGACGGGAATAGGATCACAAATGAACTAGCCAGCGCCAGAACTTAAACAATAGTTGTAAATTATTAGAAGGTCGCTATACCATTTTCATTTCGGATGCTTCAGGGAATCAAATGCAATAGAGGAGGAAGCGAGGTTGGAAACAAGAAGGTAAGGATGGCTCGTGAGTTGGTTGTTAAAACCTAAGCATCTGGATCTGGCCAAATCAGTTATGAGGATGGTTTCGGAGAAATTTGGAGAATGTAGGGTCAAGGTTGATCATGATTTTCAGGAGGGGGGGGGGGGGTGGTGTTAAGGGAAAATAACTTCATAGAAAAATTGAATAACATTTTAAATTTATTTTGAACTCTACAATTCAAGAAAAATTATTTATATCTCATTTTTTTTCTTCACCAACACTACACTTGTGCTAAAAAAAAAAAAAAATAAATGGTAGGGTTTAGTTAGTATAGTATTTCCTGATTTGATATTTAATTAAGAACCAGTCGGTTAAAGAAATTCATAGTTGGACTTCCCACTTTTCCCTGTAGTAACAGGAACCAATAACAGTGCTACGGGTTTACACCGCTACAACAATTAATAAAATAATTAAAAAATAAATGTAGCAGTATTCGAATGTAATACATATTTTATGCTGATACCCACTTCAATGTCACTTAGTTTTAATAATGACAAAGCAACCTTTTTTGGCTAAGAACGAACAGCTTTCTCCTGCTTCCGCCGCGGTTCATTATCTCTTATACTCTAGTTTCACTCCAGTTCTTGGACAGCCGTGATCGTCTAGTGGTTAGGACATTGCGTTGTGGCCGCAATAACCCAGGTTCGAATCCTGGTCACGGCAGAAATGTTTTTTTTTGATGTAGGAATAAATTATTTAAATGATATACTAATGAGAAATAATATTTACCTAAACTTATCCCCTTTTGGCATTTTTATTTTTATTTTAAAACATTTAGAACATTAGCATTTACCTAGGGCATTATTATTAGTAATGGCGTTCAAGTGGGGGGGGGGGGGTAGATAACCTAAAGTGAGCCCCAAGCATTTTTTTCCCCTAACTTAATTAATTAATACCCTAATACTCCATTAATATAATGCATTAATAGCTCAACACCAAACACGCCGCGGGAAAAACGCCATATAGCAGTAACTATTTTTTCTTATTTTCAGGCATTTAATAAAAAAAAAGAAAAAAAAATTGGCATAAGAAAACTTAATTAGAGTTAATATGGAAGGCATTTTATGAAAAGTAAAATATATTTTGTAGTAATGAAATACTCTGAAACCTATGAATAGGTGACCGAAATAGTAAGGATCTCAACTCATACAGAGGCGCCAGGTATACCATCCCGCACCACTTTCTTCTCAAGTAAAAGTTTTCTATGCTATAATATAAAATAAATTTACACTATATTTTATATTTATTGTATATTTTTATAACTAGAGTAATAAGTAGTAGTAATAGCTTAATAGCTAGAAAATGATTAAAAGTTAAGATCCTAAGTTATATATTAAATAGTTAAGTTGTTAATGAATGGATTGGTATAGAGAATATTAATATAATTTTTTTTACTGAACAAAATTTTATATAATTTGAACGGGGAGTAACATTTTTCTAGCAGAATGTTCAAGGCATTTCATTGATTATTATAATTAATTTCTTTTTGATATTTTCAAATTAGAAAAGCACAATTCCTTTGAATTTCGGGAAAATTCGTGATCATAAATAATAAAACAGATATCCCAAGGTAACAAAATGTTTATTGAAATGATAATTTCAATTCATCACTATAAATACTTGATTTTTCCATAGAAAAAAAGACATATGAAGCCAATAAAACAATCCGTATATGTTTTTATTAAACATATGCATGTAAAATAAAGGAATAAATAAATAAATTGTATCTTATCTTGTATGTATGTATTTTTGAGGTAATAGCCTAAATATTTAAAAATTCTTGGATAGAAAGAAGTATTTTAAAAACTTGGCCTAAATATCGTACGGCCTCATTTGAGCTCAAAATTTCAATACTTGGCTAAAGCCAAATGATTAAAACAACTAGGACTTGGGACTTTCTAACTTTTTGATTCGACATTCCTTTTCTGTTAAGGGAGTTGAAACGTAAGTAGTAGGGCACATAGTGCAGCGAGTAAACGGCTTTCATCTCGGGGCGCCTTGTTTTTGATCTATTTTTGATGACACGGCTAATGAAAATCCCTACTTAGCCGCCCGGTAATTGTGCAGCCCTCTGATGAGCCCTTAGCTTTAGGCCCTAACAAAAGGCGTTTTAGCCCTTTCACCGTCCACGGCCAGAAACCGCCGGTGCAAGAACGCCCTGTCTTTCTTGAACGTCTTTGATCTTACTTTTGAAAGTATGACAATGGGAGGGAGTACACACGGTACCTGAGCCTTTGAGGGCGGTAATGGTGGACTCACACGAGGCCCTCCACTTCCAGGGCCGAGAAGAAAGGAGCTAAGTAGCGAGGGAGAGTAATGACAGCGCTACGACAAAGGGAAAACAGGAGTAACTGCAGGATACTTCTCTTCTGATCCCTTATTGTCATTTCCTTCGACATCGAAACCCAAATTTCGTATATAAAGTATTCCTCTGTTAAGTAAGTCAAGTAATATAATAGGTACACTTATTGCAAATTAGCTTTCCTATTTTCTTTCAGGAATTACTAACACCAGATTTAAAAAAATCGTAAATCGTAAATCGTAAAAAATGATGAGATAAAGGGAATCATAAAATATTTTTGGCATTTACTATGGATTATCTAATACATTTTGTCATAAAAATTTTACCTGTATTTTGTACTGAGAATCCGAAAAGAGGTGAATGAAAATAAATGTATTTAATTTATTTTAATAAAACTAATTATTTATTACAAGGAAGTGAACACATGAAGTTGTTATCGCAAGCCATAATATAACTAAATCTCTGTACGAAATTCAATTGTTCGATAATGCCCCTATTTCCACTTGTTTTCTTATTTCGTAGGGCATAGAAACATTTCAGGTTTTTGAATTATACCCAAATAAAGTTATCTTCACTTCTATTATTTTTTTTTGGAAGTGAAGGCAAACTTTAGAATTACTCCTATGCAAAATAATTGAATTCGATGAAGATAATGATTCAGCATAAAGATTCATGATTCAGGAATATAAGGTGGTATACCGAAAAAAAAAATTCCTTTGAGAAAAAATAGATAAAAATTATGTATTTATTTAAATTCCCGCTAAAAGAAATAAACTTTTTTTTTTTTAATTTTCTCATCCACGATATTGACTGTTGTAATAGTCCCACAATTCTGAAAATAGTACTCAAATAATTTAGTACACATCGAACAAATTCAGGCTCCAGCGTATGAGCCCATTATCTAGAAAGTTTATCAGAAAGAAGGAAGAACAAATATGCGTATCAATAATCAAAGCTATAAGTAAGCCCAAGAAATTCGATATCTACTGATAAAGCCGAATCACTTGGTCTGAAGGCACCGGCTTCAGCAAACGACAAACAAAACTGAAAACCATAACCACAAACCTGAACGTATATCAAGATTACATTAGCTTCTATATTGAATGGTGAATGTGGAATAATAAGAAACAAACTTTTTTATTAAGATATCGAGAGATATTTTGGGGTTGGATAATTTTTTTTCATTTACCTCCCTCAATTAGTCAAAATTAAAAATTAAATACCGATTAACAGTAATAAATAGTCAATAATTATTACTTCCGCCAAATTAAAACCATATGGACATAATTTACGTTTACAACTACTACAACGCTCAACAGACATTACCTAATTTCAGCAAGAAAAATATCCTATGACCTAATATAAGCAATATTCATAAACTAAACGTAATCCAAAATGCTGTACAAGTTTACTTACAATTTTACAACTATAAGAGATGAGGAGAACGGTGGACGTTTTCGGATGATCTATCGAAAGCCAAAATAATCCTGCTGATATAATAAGATACTAACTACCAACCAAATATGTTCACCTGCCCAGTCACCAAACACCAAGGAAAACAATTAAACTCATCATAAAAAATAAATAGATGAATCTTAATGGATTATAAAATTTTGATAAGACACACAACTTAAAATTGGATACTTTGGACATGTTTTCACTAAAAAAGAACATTTAAAAATACTTTTAAAACGATACCTACCTAAGAAGATCAATAAAATATACAATCTCACTTGTTGATCATTTTCACAATTTTGGTACAACAGGCCGCATTACATCAAGGAAGGGAAATCCCCATTTCCATTACGACAGTAATATTAGAGATAATGAGAAGGAAACTAATTAAAGGAACAATATTGTATTTTATCTTTGATTTATTAGGGCATATTTCTCCTTTGCAAGGTGCGGTTTTATAGGTAATATTTAGACAGCAGTGGTGAGAAAACCTCTTTTTGTCATCAAGGTGGCTAGTAAAGGAGAGGAGACAGGAAGGCTCTCGTGGATTTAATATCCCACCCAGCTCTTCTTGTTTTTTCCTTTTTCTTCTTTACCGCTATTACAACGGATTCCATTTCCGCTTCCAACTCTTAATTCTCCCCCCTCCGACGTACAATTCATTCCTGAATAATTCAAACGCTTTCCTTTATTTTTCTGTTAGGTGGCCCGCCCTTCGAGGGGGCTAATATCCGCCCTTTCCAGTCATAATGAAAAGATCGACAATTTCTTGTTATTCCGGATATTTGATACCGGCGCTGCAAAGGCATTTACGGTTAACCCAGCCAAGTTATTTAGACCAAATAATATTACCCAAAATTTTTAATAAGTTGTAGTCTATCCTTACGCAGAGTCGAATATTCAGGGCCTTATTTATGAACGTTCCTAAGGAACGCCTTACTAAAGGATTCCTTAAATTGCACACCTATAGCTAACCTTAACACAATTTTCATTTTATAAACGTTCCTTACGCTTTCATATCTTAAGGAAGACTTAGATCCTAAGTCCTCCTACAAATTTGATCTGTTTTCCTTCCTTAGTGCTAAGGTAGGTGATTAGCTACCTTTAGCTTCTCCTTAACTATTTTATAATATAAATAAAAACAGAAAACAAATATCAGGACTTAAATACTTATTAAAAAGAACCGTTTATTAAGAACAAAACGAGTCTTTGGAATTTTTACTTTATTTATATGAGGTATAAACAACAAAGGCGGTGATCTATTATTGCACTTTTTAAGGAAAATAAAAATTTTAATCTTGTTGAATTATTTTTCTTTTTTTTCTCCTTTACATATTTATCAAATATTTTCGTATTTAGCCATTCTTATTACTAGGCACAATGAGAGACAGATAATTTCTTCATATAAGCTAAATCAAAACAAAAGATGTATTATTTTCAATTAATGCATACTTATTTAGTAAATTGATAGTATTACTTAAGTGTACAACTTTAACGCAAACATTTTGATGCAGGTGCTTTTAAATCTTTTCCATTTCTACACTCCTAAGATTAATTATGTTTCAGTAGCCAGTATTAGAGCTGTAATTGTAAATATGTGATTAGGTGGTGATATAAACATCTGAAAGAATATAAGTGAATTCATTTTTTTCTTCTGCAAGTAGTACTGTAATGAGCAATATAATCTTAATTATTGATACTAAAGATAGTTTCACTCAGTTACTCATTGACAAAACAAAATCTTGATTTGAAATATAGACTGAATCCAATTTGAGAAAATTAAATGTAATTGTAATAGTACCAATTTAACATTTTTAATGTTTATTTATTTATCTATGCCTATTTTACATAAAAGGCTTTCATGGAATTCGCTGAAATTAGATGTTTGGTATAACAAGTTTTTGGAAGAGTGGTAAGAAAAATGTAAAAAGAACAGAAATAAATTGATAGACAACTTTTATTTATTATATGATAATAAAAAATAAATAACAGAATCATAATACACACTAATGAACCAATTCTTTATAAACTTGGTTAAAATACAGTAAAACACATGTACCTCCACTAAGATTTTTCAATAATTAATATGCTAATACGAAGGTAAAACATTATAAAGTAAACAATCAGTTTTTAATAATTCATATAAGAATATGAAGTTGTTGAAAATAAATTTCACCTTATTTTTAAGAAAACTGAAGCTTTAATATTTCACATTTCCAATACACATCTTTTTTAAAATAAGTTGGTTACTAATTTACACATATCTAACATTTACACCTCCTTCTCATGAAGAAGGTTGGAACTACTCATCCAAGAATATTAAGAAATATTTAATAAATATACAATATTATAGCACAAACATCTTAATTAGAAGAATATTGCAGTCTCTCATCCCCCAAGCTAACCTCAAGAGAAATAAAGTTTGAGAGTAACACTACCTAACATTGTTTTATCACACTTTTCCACTCTCATTTGCATCTTCATCTTACAGTAAAGATATTTTGGATTGTGATCCTGAAGCATCCATTAAGTTGTTTTGTAATCGGTTAGATGAAACATTGTATACATTAGTTTGTTCTTTTACGCTAAAAATGTTTGCACACTATTCAACTTTGAGTAATTTCTACTCCAATTATCATGTTCTTATATTTCTAGAGCTGTAATTGCCACATTAACTACTTAAAACACTCTAAACAACACGGCAAACAAGAGTGAAAGAAAGAAATTGGACAAAATGGATGTGTCAAATCACGATATCCAGAACTAGACAATGCTTTAAAGATTTGTGACAAGTGTAGGAAAGAAATTAGTTTGGTAAAATAGGCTACAGTTTGAGAAGCTTAATAGCCAATGGTTTTTTTCCATCCACAAGCAAAACCCAAATTTTTCAATAATTATTTTAAGCATGAACCCATTGCTGTCCCATCATAATTTTCAACTCTACTGAATTTCTTAAAATTTTTAAAAAATACGCTTTTTGAGAAATTCAAATTTGAAATTTTGAAAAACAAATTTCTCTTAACCCCTATAGAGTTGCATATCATAAGGAAGGTCATAGATTCAGTTTTAATACGACATCAATTTCAACTCTCTATCTTGCCTAGAAGAGCTGCAATTTCAATTTCCAGTTGATGCGACTGGTCAAAAATATGCGTTTTTCAATGGGTTTACATAGATGTATTTTGAAAAGCGGTTGAGATATTGAGCTGAAATTTGGTATTTTTCTTAGCCTACAGAAAGGTATCCTATTTTCATTGAAATCTGAGATGATGAGGAAAAAAGTATATTGATGTGACCTGGAATGACTCTCTAGTTAAATAATCCATAGGAAATTGCTTTCATGATTATATGTGTAGATATATTTATATTAAATTTATAATTAAGCGGTGGAAAAAAGCTGACTGCTTTTAATTTAGCTAACAGCCCAAGGTCCCGGCCCCTTAATGTTCATCCTTAAAATAGTGGTCAAAATCTTAGGGGCGTAGGTCTGAATAAACGGCCCGTGGGATTTGTAGACCAACATGACCGTCTCATTTTCCTGATCATTATTAAACCATAGTGAGAAAATCACCTGGATTTCCATAAATGTTAATAAGATCGTTAGGTTGACATGTTAGTGGCGTAGTTCTGAAGAAATGGACCATAGGATTTGTAGGGCAGTGTGACAATTTTATTCCGCAGATCTTCATTAAGCAATTACGTGATAATGAAAATGAAAAATGAACAGCTGAATATTCGTAAATTTTCATAAGGTCGATAGGTGGATATGTTAGTGGTATAGTTCACGATATCTGAAAATTTCCGTAAACAAAAAAAGCTGTTGCATAAGTAAAAATGCCAAAATTTCGAGCCAAGCATATGTGTCATCGTCATGGATAGGTGAATCATGAAGGGTTTCACAGAGACTTCTTTATAAAAAAGAGTTTAGCAGAAGTCTTCGTGAAACGTTTCATAGCCCTAAAAACGATGATTTAAAAAAAAACTAACTTAAACTTAACTAAATAAATTTTGTATTTTATGTGTAAATTAATCAATAAATAGTTTCTTGCAACGACTGATATAATAAATAATTTTTTTTAGAATATTTCTTCAAGTTTTTAGGTCTTCTATTAATCAACGTAATTCTTCGTTTTAACTTTTAAAATTTTGTTTTTTAAATAACGAAGAAACTCTCTTGCGATTGGCACAATTCCTGAACTCTCCTTCCTCCTGAAGATCCATGAAGAATTATTTCCTGAGGAGGTTCTAGATCCTAGTCATCAATTTCCGTATTAGCCTGAGGGCTCCGTCTACAGCCTCCTAGGGCCACCCAATCTGCATTTTCACGGTCATCATCACTTTCACGGTGTTGCTGAAGCCACCAAAAAAAAAGAAGAAAAAAAAAGAGGAGTGAAGCTGATATATCCCAGTTTTTCACCAAAAATTTTGAGAGTCAGCAAAATTCTTCCCAACATTGAAATAAGCAGAAATGGAAAAATTAATATATATATTTTCATAAATTCTATTATGAAATAAGTATGTAATAAAAAATACTTTTAAAGCAAGAAAACTTTCCTTGAGCCTGAAATCTCCTACTGCGATGAGATTATGGGGGTGGTCGGTATGACTCTGGATTTCAGACAAAAATCCAATTTCTCTGTTAGGAATCTCATTTCTTTCCCCGCTGATGAAATTATCAAAGCAAGGAATGGGTTTTTCGGCTTCAACAGGTGATGTCCAAGTTATATTTTGCTTTTTAGAACTATATTTGTCCATAAAATAGATTGTATAATCGTTATATTTGCTATATATTATAATATTGCTACATATGCATATTTGCTACATACTTACAAGATAAAGCTTGGCGATAAAGGAATGTTTTATGATATGAAGAAGATTGTGATTTGTTACTTAATGTCGCTCTAGGATTGCCGATAAGTAATGAAAACAAGAAAGATAGTGGGGATATTAAGCGAGTAAAAGTAGTCTTTCCATTAATTACAATATTAGGTTTAATTTCAAATTTATACGAAGGAATGGGAATCGGATTGAGGGATTGTGATAGACTGTATAAGCTTAAAAAAAAAAAGTAAAAAAAAGTTACTATTAGCTGAACGATTACACATCAGAGGACGAAATTAGCAATAACTCATGCATTTTGGAATATTTTAAATAATATTCCTTCTGTGTATCAAAGAAACTAAAAATCCTATCGAAATCATTCAGCCTCATTCACATTTTACTTTGTGTAAAGACAAGATGTTCCGCAAAAGTGAATATGACTAAGAGGTTCACAACTTATTTATAATTTATAAATTAACAAATAATCACACATAAATATTTCTTTTGAACCTTAACCAAATTATTTTTACTTTTCGATAATACATTTCCTCATACATATCTATTCCCCCCCAACAAAAATTATTAAGGAGGTTACATTCTGAGCTGATCAGAAATGTGAAAGTCGTTTATTTATTTTAAACGTGTAAATTTAAATAAGTGTCGACATTGACGGACTTACGTTTAATCAAGTAATTACATCAGAACCGAGAAAAGAAAATCCGACGGAAAAACAGGATATGAGACCGATAAATCGGAATCAATGCCTTCGAAGCCGGCGGTCAAGAAGAAAGAAAGCTTGAAGAGGATCAGGATTTAGGGGTTCAATAAAGGACCACTTCATTCCGAACAATATTTCTTTATCAGTGTGATATCTTCGACTGTCTGCCGAAAATAAGTGAGCTACGTTCGCTAGCCAAGTTGACCTCTTCATGATAATTGGGAAGTAAAAGCATTTAAAATTATTTTATAACCATTACACGAAATATTCTGTTAATTATCGGCAAAGCTCTACCTTGAGATAATCAATCAACAATTACATATAGCAAAGGCCGTATAGGTTAATTACTGAGTGATCCATATTGGCAAAGTACCAACATAATTAACAAATAAATATTGTCATGCTCTTCTCGTAATTTTCACTATCGATTAATTTAGAGATATGAGTGAGCCATTCAATTTCGTTAGGAAATTAAAGGTAAAAGTGAGGCTTAGAAACTGAGTAATGTAACGCTAGTTATGATGATTTTACAGAGCATGCGTAAATAGAGCAGTATAATAACAATTTAATACATCGTTCCAAGTAAGAGTCACTAATAATTATATAATAATAGGAGGTGAGGTGCAAAACTTATTTGTTCCACAAGAACACGTTCAGGAAACTCAAACGTGTTAGGGCTCACAACAGTGGCCAGATAAAAAATTTTTGCCTTCGAAAGGTACCACTACCCTATGGAAGTGAGCTTGGAATGAAACAATTTACTGATTTAAAGGTAACAAAAAAAAAGTCACAAAGTATGAAATCAGAAAGTTTTGCAACAAAATGTTTAAATGAAAGACTTTTGCGGCACATCACATAGGAACGAACGTTTTAATTCACACAGCGTAAGTTGATCTTCCAATGAAGATTATAATACGAGGTGAATAAAACAAAACCGATGTTTTTCTTTAATAAGTAATATTTATTTAGGTTCACTACCATTTTATTAATGAATTCGGTACCATTTTACAAAATAATGTCACCCATACATACAAAAAATAATCAATACATGACTTAAAACATTTGAATAATATTTTAAGTCACGTATTGATTATTTTTTTTTTTATTTTTTACATTTTTTTTTTATGCATTTTTCAAAAATATCAGCGTACTGATATAAAACATCTGACTACAAAAAGACTACATCATAATAAGGCCATAATAAACGTCTTCTTCAATAATAGCGACTTCATCATCCTGTTGTTCATTGTTTCCCTCGTCTGTGGCAGATATATTGAGAACTCGTGTGTAATACTTCCATGAATCATTGGCCTTCCACACGTCACCAAAATGCTTTTTCAGCAGATTATCATCGTCTTTCAGCTTGTTGGAGCCATCGGAAAATCAATTATTAATATCGCTAGGTAAGAAGGATATAGCTATAGAATCGATAATAATATAATAATAATATCGATCGATATTATCGATTTATTATTATATTATTATAATAATATTATTATTATAATATTATTATAATAATATTATTATAATAATATTATCGATATAGAATCGATAATAATGTAATAATATAGAATCGAGAATAAACTGACATAAAACACGCGAGTTTGAGGAGATTTCGATATTTTTTTCAGAAAGATTAACAGAAAGTGCTGAAGTGAACGAATGGGATGGGTGCATAGTGAGAAGTTGTTATAGGAACTTAACAGTTTTTCTTCACAACGAGTAACGAACTAGTTTTGAAACACAATGTGCTATGGAACGAATCAGTTCTGCAAAAAACCGCTAATTTGTAGAGCAAAAACCCATATGAAATAACAAGTTTTGTTCCAATCAGGTAAGATATGTTTAAAGAGTATTAAGATATCATTTAGAATCCACTGCCATCTCAATTTAAAAAAAAAAATGGAACGAACGAATTTTGCACCTCACCTCCTCATGTGTAAAGGAGGTAAATATATTTCTTTCTTTTTTTTTAGAAGTACAGCGTCACTGCATATATCATAAGATATATTTAAAAGTGAGTAATGAACCTGATCTAACATGTATGGGGTAGGAAGAGAGAGGCCAGCTTCAAACGATCACCGTTGGAAGGGAGTAATCGTGTAGGCGTTGGCTAACGGGAGATGAACTGAGAACTCGAAATGGTTAATATGACTCCATCAATCGCCTGGACAACCTTCCGATTCTTCCAAGGTCTTCTTATTGTTTTTTTGGTGGACTTCAACATGGCATTTGAACCGAGAGCATCAGAGGTATGAAACTCCCTGCGAATTCCCCAAATGGCTACGAGATTTTATGTGTCGGATATTTTTCGGCGATTATTATAATTATCAGACCAAAAAAAAAAAACTAGAACAGGATTGGAAATAGAATATATATTAATTCCTACATTTTAAGGATCATACCTTATGAGATGTAGACGTATGATAAATTATAATCAAGTTGGCCTGAATATTTATGATTCCTCTTATCGGAGACGGATCAGCTACAGAGGAGGAAGATACGATGAAATTGAATGTCCCTTGAAGGCGCTGCTCCCCTGACACAGAATGAAGACCCCCATCAGAGCACCGTCACAGAGATAAGTTAGGGAGGGGCGGTCGATTTGTCTCGGCTCGGTAAGTCCCTCAGATATAAATAGCTTCGGCTTAACCGGCTTTAGAGTTGAGAGCTCTCTACTCCACCTTGTCCTTAGCAGGGAGTAGAGGATTCTCTACTTCATTCGGGCTTCACCCTTGACGAGCCTTCTCAAAACAACCTGAATGATGGCATCATATGAATTGGCATTGCCGCTTGCCAGCAGAAAGCAACGGGATAGAAACTGAAAAAATGAAAAATCCTTCTTATTAATTTTAAGGCCGGTTTACACGATTCAAGTTTGGAACCGAACATTGCTTCGCTTTTTGACCACCAGGAGCGATTGCAATGGACTAAATAATCCTGTATAATGTATAAAGAATTTGAATACTACTTTTCAATCTTCATATTTCCTTAATATAAGTTTTTCATTAAAGAATTTAACCTTTATTTATTAAAACCCGGTTGCTTGAATAAAGCCTAAGAGTTGAAGAAGCCCTTTTATGACCCAACCGGACTCAGTACCATTTATGTGGCATAAAAAACATCGCAGGGAAAAAAAAGTTCACTCGATCCCAACTGAAACTTTTATGAGAGTGTCTCAAAGATATCTAAATAGCAAAGTAGACTAATTAATGTTGGATAATATTTTTTCCTTACGATTTTAGAAATAGATAATTGCACATCTAAAGCGTTCGCAATATGCGAAAAAAGATAATTAAGAGGATAATTATTTATTATTGTATTTACTTTACAACTCAAAAATTTTAATTGGTTATCTTCGAAATCAATATCTTTAAGTTTGAAATGAACAATTTTTGAGGAGCTAAACGTCTTTAGGTTTTTTTATTTTCGATTTTCCGCTCCACGCAGATTCTCAATTTGAGGTAATTGAGCTAACGATTGTATTGGTTAATGAATTAAACAGCAATAGGTAATTAAAAACCATATTTTCACACACACATCCAACAACAAAATCCATCCACCCTTCGCCGGTTATGCGACTATCTACCTCATGCAAAGTTTTTCCCGAGGGCTCGATACATATTAGTACGATAATAATGGTGGTAACAAATATTAAATACGGAAGTAATATTATGATTATGATACATTTATTAATGCTGATGCTTGCTAATTCAACATTAATGAAAAATCACAGAAAGGATTTCAATTTATAGCCTTCCAACGGTACCAATCGAAGAAGTGAGATATGGAAAATCTCTAACGTAGGGGCGAGGCGATACACCGTATCCGGGGATGTTTATTTCATAACCCCTCCATTCCAGGTTCGGCCCTCGTATATATCAAGATTCTATTCTCGTATATTTTCCATCCAGCAGTTCTCCCTCCATCGGGGTAGCTTACGACTATTTGGACTTTTGGACTGGAAAAAGGACCCCGACGAGGAAAGAGAGCTCATAATTTAGTATTGTCTCAGGTGTTATTGCATTGAAAGCTTTAAGTCATTAGTTTAGTAATCTGACACACATTAACCCTTAAAAGCATCGGGGATATGGATCGTGTTACACTGAAGGAACATTTTACTTTTAATTCCGTCTCTTGGCACCTTACTGTGCTAAATAAAATATTGCTTATGATGTTGCATCAATTATTGGTATAGATGAAGATAGCTGAACTCTAGCCCGAAATAAAATGACGACAGACGACTCCACACCATGGTAATGTTTTTGGAAACCAGTCGAAGACATGAACTCCGTTTACCTAAAAATATATGGGCCTGTATATTCCTTGGCTCTGCTGAAGTGCAATATCAAACGGAGTTGGAAGAATTCTTATCGACTTTCCGAAAGGTGAGTAAGCGCTTGCCACAGGGTTCAGCTCACAAATTATGGTAGCCATAAAGAGCCATAAATTCCTCAAGAGTAACCATAAATCCAAAAAGGTATTTTTAAATGTCGCAGCTGCAGTTCTGAACCTAAAGTCAAAGTGGAAAACTAAGCAGACATTGCTTGCGACTGAATTGGAATTACGGACAACCAACTACGAAAATGTCATCTTGGAGTGGGTACCTGAACACTGTGGATATATTCTGGGGATAAACACAGAACTGCTATAAGCTTGCTAAACTACTTCCCTACCCAGACTAGATGATAAATCAAACAACAATTTAGCGGATGTGAAATAATCAGCATCCAGACTTCAGATCCAAGGATCTATATCACTCACTTCGCAGTCAAAAGCAGGTCATAAGTTTTTAACTCAAAACTGTATATAATTGGCTTAAATCCAACCTCTACAAAAATTTCTAAATTCGTCTGAATTGGAAGAGATTAACCAACGATGGAACACATCCTCCAATCACACCTCCTTAAAGAGGAACAATGAAAGCAGAGATGGCTGGAACCTACTGAATTGATGACCTAATTGTATGGTGACCTGGAGTATTTGTGGAGTACCGCCGATTTTATCCTGTCGTTTCTAGACTTAGCAATTTTACAGTACGATCGAAGAAGCCAATAAGTAAGATTAAAATTGTTGTACAATTTCGTTAGTAAAAGATAGAGAGAGATAAAACAAGCAAAGCATTAAGGACTTGTTGGAAGTGTAATAAACAAATTTGACAATAATTTAACAAACTTAGAAACGAAAAAAATATGAACTTAATACATCAAAAAGCACTTATGAAGATTAATGTTAACAGATACTAATATTAAAATAAAAGTAGATTAATTTACATAAAAATTAAGGAAAAAACTATCAATGATTCTCTTAAAAAAATTAATATTAAAGACAACTTACATACAACAATAAAAGAGATATTTTAAATATATTAATGTGCAGGGAGCTAGTTGAAACAATTTGTAAGAGGGTTTGTGCACGAAGCCGTTTTTCTTGCACATGGGGTAGGGGGCACAAGTTACTGGACTTGCTCCAGTGAGTTTTGTAAAAACAACTTCTATGTCCCTCGCCACAAGAAATAAAAACCTATGGCTAAAAAAAAATGGTGTAGCAATATATTGTTTTGAACGCAATGAGATATTAAATAAAAATACTTTATTTAGTTACTTTACTAGATAATTTAACATTATATTTTAAATTGTCAAGTTTATGAAAAAGTGGTATAATTTACAAAAATTCTTAAAGAATCCCTCAAATGAACTTCCGTTACAGCGAAATCATTATTTTCAATAATGTAAGAAAAACTTATTTATAGTAGCGGAAAATTTCGAATTCGTTTTTTCAAAGGAACTAAATACACTACAACATTCGAATGAAACTGCAATTTTCAAAGTGTTCGTCAAAATTTATTCCCGTTTAGAACAGTGATACTTTCATTCTGAAGTGGTAATAATATTAATTACTTTTCTGATACTTTAAAATATTGGTTAACATAGTTTATAGATAAATTCATTAAAATAAAATAAAATACATATTTTATATGAAATAAATAAAAGGTCGGACGTGATTAGGGCTAATGACCCGCTAAAATAGATGCGGAATGTTTTATGATAAATTTAAAAATTTTATAACGGAAAGCGTTAAGTTTTAAATTAATAAAACCTCCTTTGTTCGCCCTAAGACATTTTTTTATAATTAATAAGACATTTTTTTTACATGCCGAATAAATAAATGAAAAGTCATAGGTAGTTTTGGCATTGAATCATATCCTTTTACTGCATAAGTTTAAGATTTCGCATACGTTCTTCATCTCAATAACATCAGATGGAGTCATGTTTTGAAATGATGCCATCGATTCAGCATGAAATGATAGATAATCGTCGTTTTAATAAAGTCTGTGTAAGCATCGTTGTTTTATTAAATTATAGACTATGGCTGTATCACACCTTAAAATACTGAAATTGTGTGTTCAGTCGAAAGATAAAGGAAGAAATATTTAGTGTGAGCTTTTCTGTAAGTGACTCCATCACGAACTTTTGCTTGATTTATCTTGTTTGAAGGTTAATATATTTCATTTTTTATCAATGAAAAGTACAAGAAAGGATTAGATATTTTGAGAAAATATTTTCTATTTTAAAAGTAAAAACATGTACGTACCTACGTATACTATACAATAGCGATACAGCATAGATGTATTAAAACATCGATTCTTTTTAAACCATCATTCTTTGTAGCCTATGTTTTTTTATCATCGACTTCTTGTTCTTGAATATGTTGAACATATGTATGAAGTTTTGTGATATTTTTTTAGAGAAAAATTACCGTTGTGAATAAAAAAAAAATAACCTCATACTAACTCAATAACTTCAAGTCTAAAATTTGAAAAGAACGAATATAAAAGGGTTACGGGACAAATGCGTCATTTAAAGAATTGCTTGAAAAAAGTTGCTCCGAAAATCTCCATCATCTTTATTACAAATCGAATTGCTGAAACTGTATTTTAAAGTGTTTTTTTTAGTAAGGTACTTGATTAAAAAAAAAGTCAGACCAACGAAAACATGGACTCTAATATATCGATCGTAAAAACATCTACATCGACGATGCAGCTCTATATCGAAGATGCTACCAAGATAAAACAGCAGATTATAGACACTCGTAGCTACACAAAAACATAACGAGCATGTGTCTTGCAGACATCTAACTGCAGAATGTCTGTGATTATTTTCAAAGTCCCAACAAGCAACGTCCAAAAACCTAAACAAGCACTATTCCTAAACTTATTTTCTTTTGCCTCTTGATGAAGATTGAATATGAATTAATTGCATATTTAATATGTATTAGATTAATTACTACTATGAGTCAAATAATTAATTATTCCCTTTGGATGAATAAGAGATGCCCAAATCATTCCCAGGCTAGACGGAAACCTCTTCCTCAAACACAGCCTTCCGGAGTCCTGTAAGCTGAGTGAAGACGGGAATTAGTTGAATATTTTCTGTTGATTGAAAATCAGAGAGCGGTCCTAAACCGACCCCCCCCCCCCCCCATCCGAGACTAACAAATCCTTTTAAGGCCCACCCCCAGCTGCTCCAATTACAGCACAAGGCACATCTGATTGTGCAATCAGTTCTTTTATTCACTCCTCCCGCTCTCCGCCTTTAAATACGTTTTCTTCCCGGGGGTGAGGAAAGGTTTTCTTTTCGCTTCGTCTTTGTGCTCGGCGATAAATGTGACCAAACTGGATTACTTCCCGGTCCATGGGTCTTGTCAGGATCCGGGGAAACGAAATCATCCCCTCTAAGAATCTTTCCTTCAATTCAAATTCACCGACTTGTTTTCGTTTATCAGGAAAACATTGTATCAGAGATAATCTGATTCGTGCAGGAATTTGAGTAGAACCCCTGCAATTGAGATCTCGCAGTAGAAACCGATAGATTATGTCATCTTGATCGAAAAGGTTTGATATGAGTTGGAGATTACCTATCAAAACAGTAACTTTTACAGCTCTGGACTCCACGAAGCTCAAAACCTCTGGAATCATAGAAATATTAAACGTGTATCCATAAAATGCTCGCGAAATGGGCTTTTTATGAATCTAGCTAGTTGAAATGGAAAAACCAGCGGGACAACAACCGGGAATCTTAAACTGGCAAAAGTAATTTTAATTTACCAATAAATTAAAAGAAACAATTTCCGTATTCATTATAAGTCCATAACTACATCAAATATAAGTCTCCTTCAGAATCTTACCAAGCTATAAGTTAGCTTGAACATCATGAAGTAGATTGGACGATCTCAAAGTCCTTCAATTAAGACGATACACCTAATATACCAAGCAGGTTTCTTAAAATATCTTTCAGAATCATTATAATCACAGCACATGGTGCTCTTTGCTTGCTCTGATTGTGCCAGGCATTTCATTAAGAAATCTTTCTAATCTCAATATCTAGAAGATAATTTTTTTTTTTTATTAGTTTAATTTTCTAAAATACCACGAATAAAACTGGAAATCTGTTCAACTATAGCGCTCATCTCTATACATTTGATAGCGATCTATTCGGTTAATTTGTTTTTAATATGTGATTTAGCATGGATTGATTGCGGACTTGATTCTACTGCGACTGGCCGCGGCGACCGGTCACTGAAGGTAGGAACTTTCGCATGAGCGATCGCGAATGCGAGACTACGAAGGGATCTACTAACGTATTTAGTATGGATTTCACTTCAAAATCACCATTTGAATCGTTATCAAAGCTAATTAGTGATTTGAAAATGACATCCTTTTAAAAATGGTAAAAAACTTATAATACGAGTATCATTGACCTTAGCAATTGAGTGGATAACATGTATGATGGAAAAAATCCAAAAAACATATATGATCTAATGTAGTTAGAAGTGGATATGTACGAAAGACTAGTAATTCACTTTTATTCAGTTTCATTATAATTATAATTAAAATTAAAAAAGGATCTTATTAGTAAGATCTTGTAATGGTGTACATTGTTAATCTTCATGAGGTTGTTGAAGTGAGTGGTACAGTCTACAATCTATTTCGATGAATTTTACTGTTTGTTTTTTTAACTGACCAAACTTGACTCAGTTATTAATTAATACAGAAGTGATTAAAATTTTTTACTGGAATCTTTTAATCATAATTTAAAATGAACAAACAATTATATAAATGAAGAGCTGAAGCTCCAAAAAGTAATAATTCTATAAATTATATTCTATCTTACTTGTTGGTCAATTGTGATAGATAAACGCCTATCTTTTCAATATAAACCCAGTTCCCTGTTAGCAAATTAACTAATATTTTGTTTTCAATTATGATTTCATACCTTTTGTAATGATTTGTTATTTAGTAAGAATCCAAAAAAAAAAAAAAAAAATTGAAGTATCTTTTTGGTAAATAATATATAAAACTGAAAATGCTGTACTTTCACTTTCATACATAAGGTGTTGCTTTATCGTTGATTTAACATCAGATAATATTCAACATACAGCCGTGTGAATAATTTTCAGGCCACCCTAAATCGCCTTCAGTATTCAAAATTTTTTTTATCTCCTTAAAAAATTATTATAATTCCAAGTACGAACCCAATACCTTTTAACTGCCACAAGTACTTCTCCGCAAGAAAACGGGACCTACAATTTGTTAAGCATTCGATGTATTACAAAAATGGAATCGATCCTTATATGACTTTACTTTAAAATAAAACCAGTGAAAATTTTGATCGAGTCTAAAAAAATAAGACATTTTGATAAAATATTTTCTTTCATTGTAGAACGTATATAATTTTTTTTTAACTATTTTAATTTATCAAAAATCGTGTAGGTTTAGAGTTGCCGATCTGTAATGTAGGCACTAATCTGTATTATATGGACATATGTTTACACAGTGGGAATTAAATTCCAGGCAATAGCTAAACGTTATGCATACATATCGAAGTTTGGGAGTATTTGGGTAGGATTCGTAAGGATTGGAAGGAGGAAATTTCTATAATTCATATTGTTCAATCCGGGATCCAGGATTTATGCAAATTCAGTTCTCCGGTTACGGGGGATATTTGCATACTGTCCCTGCCGGAATATTCAGGACCACTAACCGGATTCCCAGCCGCAGGGCTTACCGCCGTTTCGTTAACTTTTTCTTTTTACAACAGACAATTAATGGAACATTACACGCTCTAACACCATGGCTTTCCCGGACCGTTCTTTCTGATTGAGTCGAGCGGCTAAACCAAATCCACATACATGTGTGTTGAAGAAGAACTCCCTTAATCCACTTTCCCTTTTATTGTTAAACCGTAGATAGTGTTTATGCTAGCGATAGGGATATAATAATAAACATTACTACTGATATTTTATTTTCAGATGCCTGAATATTCTCTTTGATCACTTATAAGATATTAAGTTCTTGAGACTGTATTTTTCAACAGGTTATCAGAAGGGGACCAAATTAGTCTCAACAATAAAGTTTTTTATTTAAAAGACGTTTCGGCTCTTTTGAGCCATCTTCAGTTCAGCAAAACAGGTAGACAAAATCATTTGAAGTCACACAGGGCAGATACAACACAACCGAAGGTTGAGAGTTGTATCTGCCCTGTGTGACTTCAAATGATTTTGTCTACCTGTTTTGCTGAACTGAAGATGGCTCAAAAGAGCCGAAACGTCTTTTAAATAAAAAACTTTATTGTTGAGACTAATTTGGTCCCCTTCTGATAACCTGTATTCTCTTTGATATCAAATAGGAAAAAAAAAATAATGCAACATTTTATTACCTAAATATTTCGCTAATGGCAATTTTAAACACACCGAAAATTAAAACAAAAAAAATATTTTACTACTTTTTTTATTATACGAACGGAAAATAAAACAACTGAAACATCTTAATCGCAATTGGAAAAATAATAGAATAATATAAAACTTTAGCCTATCCCCGTTTACGATTAATTCCAAGATCATTATTATCTTTAATAATGATATCAGTATAATAATATTAGCTTTAATTTTAAATACACGTGAACCAAACCCTTAATACATTTTCCTTGGCTTATGGAGAAAGGATGTCGAAATTTATTTTCAGTACCCAATCACAACCATTGCCTTTGAAAATAGTTTTTAGTGTAATGATTAATTATATCATCAGGAATACGTTTAACAATACTTATAATCCAATTAAATGACAATATGGGGATATCACTAGTTAATTATAGGACAATGGAATATAATATCAATTAATCATATAATTTTCAAAAATCAAATCAGTGTTCAACAACAGCACAACTGAAATTGGGCCGGGATAGCCGAGCGTGTAGGAGCGCGACCCGTTGTTACACGCTCGAGCCGAACGGCGGCGGATCGAATCCGCCCTGGGAGGGATAACTTTTATTTCGTGGAGGCCCCACGGAATAAATCTCAACCCTCCCACCATGGTTAGAATAGGTTTGGTTACACCTGTAGAGTAACCCCCCGTATGCCACACATGGCCAGGTAGGGGTACCGAACAAAAAAAAAAAAAAAAAGCACAACTGAAATAACTTGATTTCAGTTTTCATAGTTCTTTTCTTTTCGGAGGTTTTAACACTAAAAGCAATAATAAATTCCGAATAATGCATTACATGCATATTTATCCAACATACAATTGAATATAATGGGAATTTTATTACTATGGCAAACTGAAAATTTATTTTCAGTACCCAATCACAACCATTGCCTTTGAAAATAGTTTTTAGTGTAATGATTAATTATATCATCAGGAATACGTGTAACTATACTTATAATCCAATTAAATGACAATATGGGGATATCACTAGTTAATTATAGGACAATGGAATATAATATCAATTAATCATATAATTTCCAAAAATTAAATCAGTGTTCAACAACAGCACAACTGAAATAACTTGATTTCAGTTTTCATAGTTCTTTTTCGGAGGCTTTAACACTAAAAGCAATAATAAATTCCGAATAAATTCCGAACCATTACATGCATATTTATCCAACCATACAATTGAATATAATGGGAATTTTATTACTATGGCAAACTAATTTCATATTAGGATGAAACAGGATATTTTAAAGAAATTGAGCCTTATCTTCAGAGGTCGTTTTAACAGGCAATTTCAGTTTCTTCGAGACAATTGCTCGAATTAATTTCATCTCGTCGTAAAAAATTCCATTTAAGTGAACTAAACTGTAATTGCAGCTTTGCACTAGCCTCCCTCTCCGCCTATTTACTGAACCTAATAACCAGGCTTAACTTGTTTCACTGAAGAAAGTTGAGAATTCAATTTCGGGCCACGACTGTTTTTCCTCGGTAGAGTTTTAATATGGAAGCCTTCCATTGCAGGTTTCGGGGAAAAGAAAAAACAGATAAGGCTAAACAATACTCCTGAAAAAGGCAAGGAATGCCAGTGGTTAGCCGAAGGTACACACATGTGTGGAACGCAACTGTTGTTTACTGGGTTTAATACCGTCCTCCTCTCCAAGGAGAATAGGAAGAGCGGCAATGTATTACAGGCATCAAAATAATCTAAACGCAAAGAATGATGAAGGTTACTTTTAGAAAAAACAAAACTTTTTGCATTAAAATTGTTCATTATTAAAAAAAAAATAATAATAAATAGAAAAAATAACAATAATACTCTTTTGTCTAGGTCTCAAAGGTCGAGATCAATTGATAAACGAAACAGAAATTAAGTATTTATGTATCTTTAAAAAATATTCTCAATTACTGTAGTTGGGTTCTTCAAGGTTTATCTTGTTTATAAAACACTTAAAGTCACCCAAAATATTGTACGCCTTAGTTACTCAGAGTAAAAGTAATTTAAAAGAATTTAAATTGAAAAAAATTAATTTGATGAAATAATAAACAATGAGGTAGGTATAAGGAAACTTCTAGTTTTGATAAATTAAAAAAACAAGCATAATGATAAATAAATAGTATAGCATAAATAATAAATAAATTATAATGTGAGTAAAAACATGGTGAGAATTAAGAGAACGCACGCTGGCCTGAGATAAAGAGAACGCAGCTCGGAGATGTATGCCAGGAAAATACTTAAGGGGATACTTAGGATTATACTTAATTGAGAATAGGCCCTCAATTCATCTTAAAACAGGATAAAGAGACGACCTTTGGGATACAGCAGATAACAGTTTATCAAACGTTATATATTTGCCTCGATATCCTCCGAGAAACACTCATACAGAGTTTATCAATAGTCAAAAGTGGAGAAGTAAAGGACCCGTTTTGTTATACTATCGAAAAGCTGAAAACAGAGTAATATAAATTAGACAATACTTAGCAGCGGGAAATTTTACTTGATTGGCCCTCAATCAAAATCCTTCAGCAAGTTCCCATCTCTTTTCTTGACTACTTATTTAAGTAACAGAAGCAAAATATGATTTATAACATACTCTCTCTAAAAACGGTTGGATGTACGTTAAAATTCGTTGATTTCTTAAAGCTTTGAAATACATATTACCACATTCAATATTTGATGTCCATAACCTCCGAAGAAGCCCTAATGCTCCTTAATACGTATCATACATATCACCAACAATATTACACAATATTATCACTTAAAACCTCAGTTTAATATTCCAATATTATATCTGTGACTGCAGCGCAAAGAGCGTTAAGTCTAAACTAAAAAGTAATTTTGAATTTGATTGCACATGACTTTGCAGATTTATAACACTTTGTAGGCGACACCTTGATGAATAAATTTAAAGATCAAGGGGGTTGATAACTTTGTAAAGTGCTAAATATACTGATAAATGTGTTCAAATTCTGCAAAGTCGAGTGAAAACGAGTTAAAAAGTTATTTTTTTAATTGGGACTTAATAACACTAGTTTGCTCCTGTCCTCAATACTGGGAACCAAAGCAATTTAACAATTATTTGTCTCTCATTCATAAATTAAAGTACGGTCCTGTTTTAATTTAATGATATTTACGAAGAAGATTGACATATCCCAGACAGGCAGCTGTGCGGCTTCGGTTCGGATGATAAATGATCCACCAAACGCCCACTGTACGCTGTTGACAACAGCACCAAGTTCCACTGGGAGTAGACAGAAGCAAACTCTCCAAACTGTGTGGTCTTGGCAACTGCCAACTCAAACGGGACTAGGTAAAGTTTTGTTAATAAATTTAGGTATCGATTGCTAGGAGAGGAGAGGGATATTGGATGCGGCTGCTATCGAGTTAGAGCCCATTGTGTCCCCGCTCCTGCTAAACTCAGTTTAGCCTTCTAATGGACTGCGCCTCCTGGCTTTACCCGTCCTATCTTGGGATAATTTCATCACAATATTCCTCCAAGAAAGCGGCTGACATTGGGCCAAACCGCATTAAGCGGCGCCTTTAACTTAAAGTGCCACAGAAATGAAAACTGTTCCTGAAAACATGAATTTAAAACACGAAAACGAATATGTTTTAGCTATTACGGGTATGCATGTTATAAATAGCTTTATGAATGCGGAAAGGGACTCAACAAGAACAAATAAATGTTAAAATTATATTAACACCTAATTCAAAAAATGCACGTAATAATAACTAATTGGTACAGGGTTAACCAACAAATAATACCCTATTAGTAAAATTAAAAAAAAAAAAAAAACTGGGTGGGATTAAGCGACCGGAGCCAATCAAGAGTGAAACTTTTGAAAGTAAATGGACATTTCAAAAAGTAATATTTTTTCTTTTTTTTCGAGAATCTCATTATATTCAAAAATTTATCAAAAATTGCTGTTAAAGTAGTACACGAATCAAGAATTAATTTTGAAGTGGTTTAGTCTTTTTTTTTTTTTCTTCGTAGACGCTCCCACTCAATCGATAAAGATTTTTTCTTCATTTTATTCACTAAAAAATATTTTTGGAATAAAATCCGCAAACAAGTTTTCACGTTTAGGCCGTAGACAAACAAACAACTGAGAATTCGTAACAGGTTCATAACATTTGACATTTCAGACAGTCAGATATCGAAAACATTTTTCAAAGTTATAATTCTTATTTAGAGGTCACGTTTTACAGGGAAAGGTGCTATTGTCTTTCTTTTCCTTGTAGCACTCCTTCCCTACCGGACCCTTCTTGACCTGAGATTCTTTGTTACAGCAATCAGGACCGACCTTCGGGGGTGAGGCTTTTCACCTCGAAGCTTGTGAGGAATTGTATGGGTCTCTATGAACTAACTAAAGAAAGTTGCCCTTTACCCTCAACATGCGTCTACAATAACATTAGGCAATTTAGAGTTATAGAGAAAGAGTTATAGAAACGCAGGTTTTTTTGGGATGGAGATAAGTGGTGCTTACAATTAGCATAAATTCTATGCAGCATAAGTTCCAGCATGCTCCTTAGATTTATAAGTTCATCCAGGCCTTAGATTTAACAAAGAGCATTAAATATACTAATTAATATCTATCAAAAAATACCAAAATGTGCGGAATCGTATCAAATAACAAATATGATCAAACAATAAATATATATATATTTTTATAATGCAATTTTTAAATTCACCTATTTTCCCATACATTATGCGTTTCTCTACACGTTAAACTCATTTTATGGCCTGAGATAAGATAAACGATTCAATTGTCTTATTTAAAAGAAAAAAAAAGAAGAATTTATTTTTAGCCTGATCTTAAATAATTCTGTAGACGAGTCAAAATATTCGTAGATTTGCTAGCTGTCTTGGGAATTTTCTCAGAATACTAGAAAAAATATGGCTAAACTATAAAACAAATTCAGAATACAAATTGGCACTAAGATAGAGAACAACTTGTTTCGTAATAACAGGAACCCATGTTTTGGGGCTTTGCAAATGTTAAAAAAGATTGATTGTATAATATGTACATACATAAATATTTTTTCACCATACTGCGATGTAATCACCTGTTTACACACCTAATTTGCGGTCCGAAAGCTACACTTCGCCGCCCTAGGGCCGAAAATGAATATTTCGCCCTAGGGCCGCAAAATCAGCTGTTTATTATTTTAATTCATTCATTTCATTATATACATTACATAAGTTTGTTTTGCTCGTATTATTGTTTAGTTATTTAGTAATTATGGCTACTAATATATCAGAATCTATAAATAGAAGAGCAAAAGAAATCATAGCAGATTTGTTACCAGCAAAATCAAAAGATAGGTATGACGAAGAGTATACAAAGTTTTTGAACTGGTTAAAAATGGAAAATGGAAAACCTACGAACTAACTTTTTTTTAGCATTTTGAAATATATCAGTTGTATTAAATGAAACACACATATGTTCATCTCTCTTTATTAACTTACACAATAACATAACGTAAAACAATCCATACATTAAACATTCATCATGTCCCCATAACCACAAGATAACCTTCTAACAAAGAGGTACACTTAACTAAAAGAAAATCTTGTTTTTGATTAATGTTATATCGTATTAATATTTATTGTAGTATGGTGAAAAATAGCGTTCGTGCCTCGGGCCAAAGTGCTTTTGCAGGCCCTCGAACTTTTCATGACCTCGACTACGTCTCGGTCAAAAAATATCTCGGGCCGGCAAACGCCCACTTTCGGCCCTTGGTACGAAATATACTATTAATATGGTTCACGATCCTTTTAGAAATAAAATAACCATTTATTTAATATAATCTTGATTAGTGTTTTAGGAGTAGAATGAACAAAATCTTTAACACCTGGAATAAAAAGGGACGACATTTCACTTAGGATGAGTACTTGAGCAAAATTGATCTAATTGCTAATGACCGGTCAGCGAGGGGACAGCAATAATGCCGCCGAAGTGGGGCCGCCAAAGTGGGCCCCCAAATTGCTTGCGACCCCTTTGTCGTCGACTATATAATAGTCTGCCCCCGTCCATTAGCAATGCTAAATTCTTCAGTTTTTGTTGGGGCTTCAAAAACCCTCTCTCAGCTGATCCCCTGCAACGGGTGGAGGAGCTCTTTTCAATAATGGATTTCAAAATGACGAATAATAAAGCAATAAAGTTAACTAATGATATATTTTATATTAAAAATATAATTTAAAATTGTCTTAAAGTCTATAGAGCGTAAGGATAGAAAAGTGTTAATAAATTCTGCTTGCCTGTTTGCCTTCAGAAATTATTTCAGAAAGCTCATTGCAGACATCAATTGTTTTTTAAAGCACCAATAACTCTCAATACTATTCATATCATATCCTTTTTCAATTTCAAATCAAAATTTTTTAGTCTTCCAACTTGTAAGCTTTACAGACTATAATAGGGCAGGTAACAAGAATTGAATTTATCTGTATTGCTAATTAATTAGTACAATTTTTCTTTTAAAAAATAAAAAACTTAAAAAAATAAAAATAGAAGTAAAAGGGCCTGCTACAACAGGGTAGAATGCCTGCCAAAGTGGGGTGTGGTAATGGCCGAGGTGCCTGAGTTGGGAACTTAGGTTCCTCCTGGGAGACATCTGGATCACCACTTTGTTCTAACCAACTGATTAATCACCTCACCATTGCCAGGAACTCGTTTTGGGGGTGAGCAGGACTGGAAAGTGTTTGGTTAACCAAGGTTTCCAATCTGAAAGGATTCGGAAATTTATTCTTAGCAGTAACTTCAGAGGATTTAAACTAAAGTTGTTGGGCAAAGGCTAACTTTATCAGCAGACAGTGTAACTCTATACCTATAAATCAGAACATAGACAGGAGAGGCTTATTAGTTAACAGATTTATATAAGATATTCGCTCAAATTATGACGCGTTGGCTGCTTTTTATCTTTACTTACAATAGCTGGCATTGTTCGATTTTATGCAGTTATTAAGAATAAAAGGTTATCTGTTATTATTCCTTGAATATTAACCGACCGGTTCTAAAGGTTGAAAATATCCGTTTATTGGAATAATCATATACCAGTTATTATTTGAGTTTTTAAAGTTTTAATGTTTAATGTAAATCAATTTTTGGGATACAATCTTCTTGGATGCATACTTTTGAGACATGGACGTGTGTCTTAAGACCATTTCTTAAGCATTTTAACTGTTTTATGAAGGTTTTAAAATTCATTCAGTACCAAAAATATGTTTAGAGGAACATTTTAGTTTATCAACAGCTCGTCTTTATATAATTACTAACATTGAACCCTGATTTTAGATTAGGGATATATATACGTAACACCAATACCTCAGCTTCCTTCTACTTCTTGGCATCCAACAAGTCAATGATTTAGGATTAAAGAACTAAAGCACTAATCTAGAAAACTTACGAAATTTTTTTTCGTACCTTGGAAACAACAACAACTTTAGTTTTTCTTCTTTCTTTCTCTTTTTTTTTTTTTTTTATGAACATAAGGAAAAATATATAATACAAGTGGTGGGGGGGGGGGGGGGAGATCTTTTTGATCCAAGAATGCTGGTGTTATTTATGGCTAAATGAACAAGGTACAGACTAACTAATTATAAATAGGGTAATGTGAATGGCTGAATAGTTATTGATAAAAAAAATAATAATAAAAGAAATAACATATAAAGAGGTATAAAAAGATTATTAACAATTACTTGGATAGTTGGGATGCTTTCCAATGTTTCCTACTATGGCTCCAAAGCAAGCACAAATCAATGTTCGCTTAAAGTTAGATACACGTAAATCAGTGATTCTGAATGCTAACAAGATCAAGATTTTATCCTCCAAGAAGCGATATTTAAAATGAACCCTATCTCCTCCCCCTCACTTTAAGCAGGAGAAATGAAACAAGGCTAAACCCAATTAAAGTTTGAAATAATCAGGAGGATCTTATAAGGAGACAAATCCTCTTAAATAGGGCGTTTGCCACCGCTAAATAGCCGTTTTAATTGAGGCTGAGGCGAAATCGGGTGGTTACATTTAAGGGATCATAACCTTAGTATACGGAAGTGGTTGCTGAAAGCAGGAAGGGCTCAATAAATTTAATCAGCCCCCTTTTTTCTCTGAGCCGAATTGAACTAGCGAAAAATACTTGAGAAGCCAAAGAATCATGTTACTGATGGGCTGCAGTGTCCAATGATTCAAACATTTTTTTTTTTTTTTTTTTTTTTTTTTACGTTAATTTAATATGAATAAAACCTAAATCTCTAGTAATCAACTCCCTTGTTTCTCAATAAAAACATTCATCAGAGGTTTTCAAAACATTAAGAAAAAGTCAGCCTTTAAGAGAGGCTCGGAAGATGTGGAGCAACAAAATTGGCGGTACGATAGAACAATTGATGTATTTGTCTTATTGTTCTAACAGTTGTGATAAATAAGGTTTCAACCACGAACGAAAAGTGTTCCAAACCTGGTCGGAATCGAAAATGAAAAAGCGAAGAATGAACTCCCACCCTACACTAAATTATCGTTAACATTTAGAAATAAATTAGCATATTTTTACTTCCATTGGACTTATGGGCAATCAGCGTTTTAAATTTAGTTGATAATTGATAAACAGTTAATAATGAACACCCCAATGTACACACACTAATAAAATTGATGTTTAATTAACCTCCTCGTTTATTTAAACAATAAACGACTAGTTTTTCAAATTTCGTTAAAAATGGAAAATTTTAAATTTCGTAGAGATCGGGTAAGCGGGTAAAAGTATAATGATTACCTTCCCGCACCGCCTCTCCCATTACATATCCCGTGGTAACATTTATGAGGAATTCACCTCATACTACTAGGTTATAACTCCTTAGAACGAAAATTGTTTAAAAATTTCACAAACCGATAAAAAATTAATAATGTTTGCGCTCAATGACCTGAAAGAGTACATTTTTGCAAAAATCGTAAAATTTTTAACTCAATTCAAGCATCATCTATGAATTTATAAACAAGTAATTAGTAATTATTTTATCCTTCTGGTAGATTATTTGAATGCTATATGAATTAGGTTCTGGTTGGAGCCAATAAACATATATCATCCTCAAACCTTAAATCTTTTCAACACCTACAATTTAATTTAATTCCTCTTACACAGAGTTTAATAACAACTATTCGTCATTCAGGTATTAGCTAAATTGAATTAATAAACTGTGTAATATTTATTTAAAACTTTTTAACTAAAAATCCAACAACCCTTTTAATCACTTTAAGGAGTAAACTTCCATCTGCCAAGTGGCAGCAGATGTACAGGAGGCTGTCGCTAGGGACATCAGCAGTGACGTGAGGCACAGGAGTGACAGGAAATTGAGCGGCGAAGTCATCATTTCCACTGTTTCCGCTGGAGGCAGAAGGATATTACACCTCGGGATATTAAATCCTCCCCGAGCTCCTTGTCAATAACTTGTGGCCCGCCATATTCTGCGAAATTACCTGGAGACGAACCTTAAGCTAGAGAACTATATTTCGGGCAGCCGACTTCTAGGCTAATTATGGAGACGGCGCTGGAGGAGTGACAACCCGTCAATCAGGGAGCCAAGCTGAATTCTGTCAACAGCAGGAGCCGAAGGAATTAGAAAGCACGGCCTAATGTTTGAAGATCCGAAATGAAGGTATGATTTCGAACAGGTATTCGTACGCCTAATATAAAACACCTTGTGCGACGCGCGCAATACACAACGTTCACTAATCGACTTACTTAGATTAGAAATTGCGGGTTTCTTTAATTTCCACTTCTCAACGTCACACATTTTTCCACATAAATTTCTTATTTTTTTAAGCCCCTCGGAACATTCTAATAATAATAAAGCTTACCTGATATTAAAGAATACTTGATTATCCTTTAGACATGACGAGTTGGTTCAAAATCGTTAAACCTATTTTTGATAAAAAAAACAACGTAAAAATGGGAAAAAAGTAATGAAATAAAGTGCCCCCTCCGTTTGACGACTTTTCAATAAATTTTTGCTGTCTCATAGCGGGCATATCCATACATCAAATACCCAGTTTGGTCAAAATCGTTAGAGCCGTTTTAGTGAAAAAAAAAAAAAACCGTAAAAGTTATGAAAAAAGTACCCCCTCTGTTTGACCAATTTTGATGAAACAGATGAAATTGTTGCTGTCACATTGCGAGCACATACTTATACCAAATACCCAATTTAGATTTGTACGGTTTATAGTTTTTGACACACACACATACAATTTCGAGGGACTTGGTTATTTGGACTGAGGGAACCCCAAAACGTGTAATTCCGTTGAAAACCTAAAGTTCATAATTTTTCACGATCGGAATACCTTCCCTTACCATATTTTTCATATATAGTAAGTGAAAGTAAAAAAAATCTATTGATTTTTCTAATCCTCCTTACAGCTTTTCCTCTTCAAAATTTCCAACAGCTTTAACTATGACATAATAGCATATTTTTTAGTTTTACAAATTATATCTATTATATTATAACTAATAACCACATGTTATTAAACTAGCATAAACATTAACATGCATGGAGGAGTAATGGAACAGAAGATTAATTACAATTTTTATCTTAGATATTAGCATGAATGGACGGACATCATTAAAACTCTAATAAAGATACACAAGGACGCAGTCATAATAAGTAGCTAGATGGATTTATATATTCATACATACATCATATACAAGACTTCATAACATAAGAATATTGGCAGAGAAACCTGTCATCGTTATGCGATTTACTACTAACTCAATCGACGTTCTTTTTAGTAAAAACCTTAATAATAGTAGATTGGAACTTGGAAATCAACGCATCGCTCGCTCAAAAGGGATGGGCAAGCGATAGCATCAGTCTACTTTTTGACATTTAAGATCTAGAGTATGATGCACTGTTTAGAAACGGAGAACCATTATGATGTGAGCTGTAACTTGGATGTCAAAAAAAAAAAAAAAATAAATGAATAAATAAATAAAAAATGCCTCAGTACTTATGAAAAATATTTTGTTTTATTCTATTCTTGGACTTTAAGTACCTTAAAATTTAAAAACTTAAAAATTTTGAGGGATAATCTTTTTGTTCATTATTCAAAAGGGCTGCGAATCGAAAATAATAAAACCATAACTGATGATCCTTTTTTTCGTAAAGAATTTTTTCTTTCATAAGTAAATTGGAGTTTAAGATTGATGTATAATAATGATGTTTTTACTTTCACTTACCTATATATGAAATATATAGTAAGTGGAAGTATTGCGATCGTGAAAAATTTCGACTTCCGGTTTTCAACGGAAATACACGTTTTGGGATCCCCTGAGTCAAAATAACCAAGTCCCGCGAAATGGTCTGTGTGTGTGTGTGTGTGTGTGTGTGTGTGTGTGTGTGTGTGTGTGTGTGTGTGTGTATGTGTGTGTGTGAACAGACTAGCTCAAAAACTATAAACCGTGCGAACCTGAAATTGGGTATTTAGAGTATGTATAAGCCCGCGATGTGACAGCAAAAATTTCATCAAATTTGCTCAAAGGGAGGGGGTACTTTATTGAATAACTTTTTACGTTTTTTTCGATTTTCTCAAAAACGGCTCTAACGATTTTGATTAAACTGAGTATTTGATCTATTTAAATGCCTGAAATATGACTGTAAAAATTTCATCAAAATTGATCAACCGGAGGGGGGACTTTACTTAATAAATTTTGTATCATTTTCAAATGTTTTTTTTTTATTTACTCAAAACGGTTTTAACGATTTTGATCAAACTTGGTATTTGATCTATTTATATGCCTGAAATATGACTGTAAAAATTTCATCAAAATTGATCAACCGGAGGGGGGACTTTACTTAATAAATTTTGTATCATTTTCACATGTTTTTTTTATTTACTCAAAAAGGGTTTTAACGATTTTGATCAAATTTGGTATTTGATGTATTTATATGCCAAAGATGTGATAACCAACATTTCATCACAATTGATCAACCGGAGGGGGGACTTTACTTAATAAATTTTGTATCATTTTCACGTGTTTTTTTTATTTACTCAAAAACGGTTTTAACGATTTTGAGCAAACTTGGTATTTGATGTATATATATGCCCGAGATATGACTGTAAAATTTTCATCAAAATTGATCTACGGGAGGGGGGACTTTACTTAATAAACTTTGTATCATTTTCACGGGGTTTTTTTTATTTACTCAAAAACGGCTTTAACGATTAACAAAAATAAGATATGAATGTAGAAAAATGTGTGACTTTGGGAAATGATATTTAGCAAAACACGTCAATTTCTAATCTAAGTAAGTTGGTAAGTGAAAGTTGTGTGTTGCGCGCACGCACCAGATTTTTGTTTTTGTTTTTTTGGTCAATATTAATCGTAAAATTAACGAAATAATAATTAAAAACACCAAATTATCCCCATACATTTATTAGGAGGTTTGAATATATTTCTAAATCGTAATGTGGTGGATAGGGTAAACTTCCTTAACGAGTTGGGCGATTCTTTGATGAAGGAAACTAAGTTCAATGAGATTTATCTTCCTATCTGATAAGTGTCCTTTTTGGGAAGAGGTCCTGGAGATGCCTTATCACCTAGATAACTCTTGACATCATCCAGATAACGGCAGAGAGGCTCACAAATCACAACCTTAATTACATCTAACGGTTAATCTACGCTGATACAGCTTGATAAATTTAAATGACTATACTTTAAAAAAAAAAAGAGAGAAGTAAAAATTCAATGAGAAACTTAAAAGATTTTAAAGTATTATCATTTTTTTTTTTATACTAGGTTTCATATAATATAAATTGTAATTGTTATTGTATACTTAATATTTCCAAATAACTAACTTCATAAAATTAATATATTAACTACAATGTTGTAGGTCACTATCCTGATCGAAATATTGAGAGAACTTTATGTTGCATAGACTCGATTTTTTTTTTTTTTTTTTGTTCCATAAATAACAATTTGGGTCTTACGACATCAGTGGACCTGCTTTTCCCTCCAAAAAGGGGAAAATTATGTTGAATTAACAACAAAAAAAATACAATTAGTGTGGTCTTATCTCTGACTATCATTGTTTATTTGATTTTTATAACCTTTAAATATATGACATGATTTTACTCGTTTATCACAGTTACTAATATTTAATGTTAAGTAAATTATTCAACAAAACAACATAAAATAAAAAGAAAATAATAAAAAATAAAAATGATAAAAAATAATTTCAAAGTATCTTAAAACTTTCAGATAGGAGATCAAATCATATCTTGATAAAAAGTAAGGCCGTGGACGTTTATTAATGTATTCAATCGTTCAATTAAATTTAAAAAAACGAAACAAAAGTGTGTTTTTGGTAATGCAAGGTCCAAACTTCAAACTGAAGCCTAATTAATAACTCTAAGTTGTTGTTTATTGTATATTGTATATTTGCAGCATTCAAAAAAACTCAAAATTATATTCAATAATGTTGACCAAAGGCCAAAAGGAGACGGAAAATAAATTAATATATGTTTTTCACTCTGGAATGTTTCCATTAAACTGATCAAAGAGGGTCCTTCACGACCAGGAAAACTTTGAGAAATCCCATTTATACAAATAAAAATTTAGACCTTTATTAATGCACCGTCAAATGTACGATTCTTACCTGGTCATCAGGATGAGCCGGTGAGCATAGACTGGTACTTCCTCCCTTCCAACCAGGAAGAGTATGTCGGCGCTGTCCTTGTCCTCGGAGAGCCTCTGGAGATCCTCCAGCAGCTGTGGCACTCCTGACAGGCCTTTGTCCAAGCACAGCCCACGAGGGGTACCCATCTGAAGCAGGAAACAATGTTATCATCAGTCCATATAGTCCAATTAGATAGAGTAACGTATATTCGTTCAATTGATTTTATATGTATATCTGTTTTTAGAGGATGAAAGGAAACAAAAACTCATCATTTAAACCTTTTCACCTCATTAAAGATTTTGAGAAATCTTCAGGAGAATGTGGCAGTAACAACGAAAAAAAAAAGTCAATCAAATACCTGAGTGTATTTTTTTTTTTGTTTTTTAAAGACTATATATAGTAAAGACTCCGAAAAGGTATATCCCCCCCCCCCCCCCCCCGATCGACCGTTGTATCATTGTAGAAGGTCTCTCGGGCAGTTTATTTGTTGCCTATAGTGACTGGTATCTGGAAATAGGAAAGGGGAAGTGTCAATTGGATTGGGTAATTCTGATTTGTATCGTAAAATTTTGCGGAATGGACTTTTGATGTGGTGTAGAGTGTAATAGGAGATGTACCATTTCTCTGTGGCATATTTCCAAATATTTTTATTAATAAGTAAGTATTTAGTTATGTAAGCTATGAGAAGTCTACTTTCAAAATGGGATAACTCCTAGTTCACACATTTCGGTTGAAACAAACCAGAAAACTACTATTGCGTAAATTCTCATACAAGCTGTGTCAAATTATATAGAGTCAATGGTAAGTATAAATATATTTTTTAGTTCTACTGTTTTAATTACTTTTTTTTTTATCAATTTTATAACTTTTTTTTTTTTAAATAAATATAAAGTGAGAAAATAAGTTGTTTGTGAATACATAATTGAAAATTAAACCAGGAATACGTGAATGCTATGGTACAATAAAATTTTGATCAAAATACAAAAGACATAATAAATAAATAAACTCGACTAAATTTCAGATATCAGATGTCAGAAGGAGATAACAGGGTAATGTATGATAAAATACTTGAAGGCATGTAATTAATAAATAAATGAGATAAATCCATAATTACATGACAATAACATTAAGAGTACTCGAAAATTTACTTCATGACAGAAACTGATGTGGCCGGCATTCATAATTAATCACAGAGTTTTACTCTTGCGTCATATTACACAGTTATGAACTCAATGTATATAGGCTGGATTAACTCTTACTGATTTTTATGTTTAACATCCTAATTCTGAGACGCCGCTTGATATGCCTCTCATGACCTACACCAAATGGGTGACAAATTAATACTTACATATTTTTATTATTTTTTATTTATTTCAAGCTTATTTTTCAAATAATCAAGCAAAGCTATTTATATTATCTTGTTAAAGTGCTCCATTTACTTGAAATTATTAAATTGATTGCATCCTGTTGCAGTCTGAGAATACATTTAGTCATATTTTTACATTGCGGTGGACGTTTTGGACAAATGTGTCCATATTCATCAGCTAAATGTACAGTGCATAATTAATTTTATCATAGTAATTTATACAAACAATTACAAATGTACATTTAGGTGATGAATATGTATATTTGTCCGAAACGTCCACTGCAATCTTAACCATAAAATTTACCACAATTTTTTTTTCAATTCTTTTTTTTTACTATTACTGTTTTTTTTCTTTCTCATGCTTGAAAATTAATCTTTCTTATCTCTTATAATTTCCATTACATACTTATCATTTTTTTATTTTACTGCTCTCGATTGGGTATATATTTTCCTCTTTCCTTAACTTTTATGTACGTTTGTCGAAAGATGACGTGTAGAAATCAAAGCACTCTCTACACGGTTACAGCAACAAAAAAAGAAATGGAGAGTATTGCTAAATTATTAAAAACGAAATTCTTCTGAAGTAAGTAACCAACGAAAATTGTAGAAAGTGCACGAATGCCGAGGGACAATCTTGAAAATTATTATTGTTATTTTTATTTTTAAGCACCCTCTTTTCTGGAAAATTAAAAAAACAATGCAAGTAGAATTGGAAGTAGGTAAAATGTAAGTGGTGGAGTTCAAATTGAAGAGGGGAATCCACGACCCTGCGTTTCGGAACGGTGGGATAAGTGATGAACTGGATCCAGCTTGGGGAAAGGGCTCAGTTTGCGAAATGGTATTGACCCCATCACATAAATGGAAATAATCACAGCTGCAAATATAGAGGGCCAATGGTAAAAATGTTTGCTAACAGCGTCACAATATTATACGAGGAATTTTAATAGACAGTTAACTAAAACATTTTGAATAAATCCGTTTTTCGCTAGCTCACAAATAGAATCAATTATACTCTATGGTCTTCTTTGGCTCTAAGAAAAGGTTTGACATAAACAGAAGTTAGTAGGCGATATCTAGGGCAACTGTACCATAAGTTGAAAGTGCTCCAATAGTTGACATTTTGTACAAAAAGTGTGAATAATAAGATTCATAGTGATTATTTTGGTTCAAAATTTGGCGATAATTTGCCAAGTATTGCTAGTTAGCTGTGCTGCCAACGACATTAGTTTGATGAAAACTCAAGCTTATTTGTGACAGGTTATAATGGACGAATTTTCTTGGTTTCTGCTACCCTGTTTCATTAGGGTGGAAGTCAAGGTAAATTAGCTTTTTGTTTGGTTTATTTTAGTTCAATTATGTTTTAATTACTTTTACGATATTTATTAAGTTCATGCAAATCATTTGATATCCTATTTAATATATTTATACAATGTTTTAGGGCTTCAATGTAGAACTAGGGGCTTCAACTATTAGAACAGAAATTAATCCATAATTCCAATAGTTGATATCGATGTCAACTACCGCCAGATATAGCAAATAGTGTTCTATCTGGGGTTGGTTTATGGAAGTCTGGGTCTGGCTGGATGACAGGTGTCTTATTTTATGAATTTATAGCTAGTGTGCTCTATCCATGGATCATTCAGAGGAAAATTGCATTGCCAATAATCCTATTCCTGCAGGGAAAGGCGTCTCATCTAACTCCCCAGTTCCCAATTCTGCCAAGAACATGTGATACTTGCTATTAGTCGCACTCTATCAAAATGCTACACATTTCATCCAACCAATGAATGTGGCCATCTTTAATTGTCTAAAAGAGCACTGGAAGAGTGAAGTTCATAATTGGAAAGTCTAAAATTGTGCAAACCCAACATTACAAAAACGAAATTTCTGGCCATTAGTAAAATCTATTTATCATACTTAACTGGATGATCTCATTTTTCGTTTAAATATGTTTGTTTTGTAATTTATCTCATTTAAGCTTTTTGTGTATAAAATAATTAAATTGTGGAAATTTTATTTTGATTTCATTGTGAATTTACTAGTTTATAAATAAATAAAAAAAAAACTGTTATTGCAGTCCTTATAACCTATTAAAAATCATAGGAAATCCAAAATTAATGCATGTGTCAACTATTGGTTCATTTTAGAAGCTTCTAACGAATCATTTTTTATAAAAACCTCAAATGTAGACCATAGGATATTGTATTCCTAGTTTTCTAGATCACCACTGGTTTTAATCACAGTGACGAGGCTGGGAGAGAAGCACTGGGATCTCCCAGGGTCTTGTTTTGCCTTCCTTAGTGAGAGGCAAAGCGGGACTCGGAGCTTCCCTGGCTGAATGTATATATTGTAAATAGGTTTGAATGTAGACTGTATCATTTTTGTGACTGTTATTTGTTATTATTTTCTTATTTATTTTTCTTTTCTTCTTCTTTTTTCGAGGCTTACATTTTATTTATTATTATTACGTTTATTTTTATTTTTTATTTTTATGTACATTTGTATATAGTTATTGTGTGAATGATTTACCTTACAGCACTAATATAAATGCCCTTGAGTGTGGCAGAATGTATTATTTCTTTCAATAAAAAAAAAAAAAAAAAAAAAAAAAAGTTTTCTAGAGGGATTGGCCTAACTAAATTCGTAACAAAGATTATCCTAACATCAATATATTGGTAAACAGTGTCAATAATATAATTTGTTTTTCTAAACTGCCAACTATTGTTACAGTTACCCTATATCTGTTTTTTTTTTTTAATCAATTGTTCCCGGCCCAGTTGAGCCCAATCTCTGCTCTTCACAAATAAAATATTTAAAAATAATATAACATTAAAATAAGGTGGTTACCCACGAAAAATGATTAAATTAATTTAGACTTTTATAGTATACTTCTTCAAGTTTGCTTCGACTTCCAAAAATAATGGCTTGATTTACCTTGTCCCACTCGATTCCAGTTTTCGTTGACAGCATATGTCATTCGCTCCCATAATGGGATCGTGGCTACATGGCTACATGATATGTTGTAGCAACTGAGTCAGTTTCTTATTGGTGTCCATGGATTCCTTAATGGGTCTGTGCTCAGTTACCATGGGTGGGACGATCGCAAAACATAACACCCCCCTCGTAAATATGCCTACTACAGTTTTTTGGTTTTATCTTCTAAGAACTATTTATTATTATTATTATTTATTATCTTATTAGGTACGGTTTCACTTTCTGGGATCATAAAAAAGAAAGATTCATAAGTTTACATCAGTTTCTAATCTGTGGTGATACTGCATGGAACGAGTAGGCATTCGGTCCTGTGGCCAAACTACGACACCTATCTCACTAAAGATTACCGCCTGGTTAAATAAACAAAGAAGGTCAACTGCAAAAGGAATATTAACTGACATAGTTTGGAATAGAACCTGCCCAGTTTCAAACCTGGAAAAATGTTACTACATGCTCATGTCAAGGTAGTTCCTTCCTCATTATACTCAATCAACGGTTTGTGGTAATATGGGAAAAAATAAATAAAACTTTAAGTGACAACTAGAATACTTTTGCAGAACTCACATTAGATATCTACCTTTTATTTCCCTCACCAATAAATATAAAGTATATGTTATATTAGGGAACGTTTAGATGTATACTAATCATTAAATTTAATCGTGGAAGGATCTTTGTCAAGAAAATCTACTCATCGCATAAATTTTTTTTTTTTTTTTTTTATTTACAGTTTGATGAGAGCAACTTTATACTAATAACAATTTCTATAATAATAATTCCTTCTTTGTCTTATAAGGGCTCTTTAATTCTCCATAAATACAATCTAAAATGAATTACTGATATCAAAAGCAAATAGCAAATAAGGCTTTATAAGAAAAAAAAAAACAACCTGTTTATTGATTTTGTTACTACCACTTCCTAGTAAGTTATTCAAACAATAAATTATTTTAAATAGTATGAGTTAACATAATTAATAATTACCTTAATTCAATCGAAAATAATGCTATTGTTAATAGTAGAAAACTAATATAAAGATTCCGTACGAAAGTTATGATAAGAGCACCTCTATTCATTATTTTCACAAAATCTATGAAATAAAATTAGTAGTATCTCGATATTTTTTGTTATTGGTATCATATAAATTATTTTTCCTTCAAGGAGAGGAGAAGTAATGCTGTGCCGTCTAAGAATTGGACATTGTCATTTCACACACAGCTACCTGCTTAGGAGGCTAGAAGCTCCAACCTGTGAAAAATGTGACAATGTTCCTCTATCAGTTCAACACCTTCTGTTAGAGTGCACACAATTTGAAAAGCTTAGGAAAAAAGTTGGACTTTCTGATTCTCTAAAAGAAATTATTAAAGACAACGAAGAGAGAGTCACAACTCTATTCAAGTTCCTTAAATACTCGGGATTCCATAGATGGGTATAAACCACCATTAGACGCCAATGACCCTTTAGGGTAGAGGCGAAAACACAAAATAAAAAAAATTATTTCTTGACTTTCAATGAAAATGTCAACGCGAAAGTTATGCCATTTAGTGGAACTGAAATAAATAATAAATTATATATAATATACCACTAAAACATAATCAATATATCCCTAAATAATAGTGAAAGAATCCGGTGCCATTCTGTCAGAAAGAGCTTCGTAATACCTCGAGCCAGTCGTCCTTGACTGTCTATAACCTTCTCTGGCCTTAGCAGTACTCTTTATTTACATAATGTATGAGCTCCTTCTCTAATGTATCATTACGATTGAAAGGAAAGTAACAGGTGCTTGAGGCTTCTGACGGGCTTCCTGTCAGCTTCTGGGGTAAGCAGCCGTCTTTGCGGTTCATTACGCAAGAAAATCCCTAAGAGTAAAGGTCCGATCCCCGAAAACAGCAAGAATTAAGAAAAAAAAAAGTATATATTAGGTTTTAAAGATATGCAAGTATTTTTTATTGAAAATGACCAGCCTCGGATTATATTATAATTTCTGCTTCTTCTTCAATATTGATAAACAAGTTTAACGAAAAGTATTGCTTGAAATTTTGTTTTGTCTTAAGTATGTCAGTTAACAGGTCTGCCTGGAGACCCTGCAGAGCGATACCCGTAAAGTACTCAGTAATATCAGGTAAAACTTAACTGGGTTCACGTTAAAAAAGTACTATTGTCCTTCGACCTGGAAGATGCATTGCAAACCATACAAAGTAGAAATGAATTATTGCCCGAACTATAAATTATGGTAAAATGTAAGATACATTCTTAACTGCCCAACTTCACCGTATGCTGAATCTGCCGTTTACCCATAAAAGATTATTCTCTTATTTGTTTGTTTTGAATTTTAGGCGTAAAACACCCAGGTCATCAATTCCTTGAGACTTAATATATAATATATCGATTACATATTTGAAAAAGCCGAGGGGAAAGATTTAAAAAAATTAGGCAGGCCAGAAAAAAATAGATGATACGACATCAGTTCAGAATCTGGGGAAGAAATAGGTAAAGAAAAATAACGTTAAAGAGGTAAAACATTGCTATCTATCGATACTAATTACGGAAAAATACAGAAATAGCCTATTTTTCCCTGAACAATTTTTTGCACATCATTAATATTTATATTTTTTTCAGTATGTAATTATGAGATTTTTTTATTTGTTTTCTGTTTTTAATTAGTGCATAAGGTTATAAATTATTTTTAAATAAGAAGTCTAAGATAGTTTAAATTTGTTTAATGCAGGTATTTTTGAACTTAAAAACTTTAATATTCACACTTCAGAAATTTGAAAATTCACACTAAATGGTTGATGTTTCAAGAATATCATGAAAAATATTTTTTTAAAATTTTGTATGTTTTCTACCAAATAAGCGATTAATGTACATAGAAATAGGGAGAGTCGCCAAAAATTCATATCGGAATGAGTTCATAAGTTTTTTTAAAGAACCTTATTTACACTCCTGAGATTGGAAAGATAATTAAGACGTAAGTATAAGACAGAGAACTGAATGGACTAGAGCGTGGATTGAAGTAGAATCAAGTAGCAATGGAGAGTATCCTATTGCAATAAGGGAGGAGTGACTCACTGGCTGGGGGCTTCAAGAAGGTTATAAATAAATCAACTCAGCTTGGAGAGTACAATCGCCGACCTATCCCTCCCAAGGTAAATATTTGGGATCAATGCCTTCTTGATTCTAAGCAAGTCATTAATATCCTATCATTACTATTCAAAGGAGAAATGAATGATAATAATCTGCAAGAAGTTTCGAGAAATAAATTATTTATCATTACCTTAATAGTCATGAAATTTATTCAATGAGGTTTTAAGCACTATTAAAAATCAACAATAAACTTTAATTAATATAGGTAATTAGATTTTTTTTTTGTAAAAACAAAGGGAATGCAACATATCGCTAATCTAATGCAAGGCTGATCTTACTGAATATTTTGTTTATACAAGTGTCACTTAAGCTTTATTCGGTTGGTAAAATGCTTCACGAATCTATAATGTAATGGTCTACGAGTAAATCTTGCAGGTAGTAAAGGAAAATTGTTAGATACTGTGAGATAAAATCAAAAAAAATTTCGAGCTGGGTATAATTTGAATTCCTATGAAATATAGGTTTATATGAATTGATGTACACAGTTATTTTAATGTTTTTTTTTTTTTTTTTTAATAAACAAAAACAGAGTTTGTTAGGTTAAGAATCGCAATCAGTACTCCAACAAAAAACAAAAAATGGAAAAAATAATTTGAAATATTACAAACGAAATAATGAAAATACTCTAAATTAGACTGGGTAATGATATCCGTGAATAAATAAAAGAGATCCGAAAATTGAATAAAAAGGAAAATAAAGAATGATGTATTAGCTTGTTAAAGACCATTTCATTAACATTATGACCTAATGAAGTTTACTCATCAATCAAGTAATTGATGCAAATTTTTGGAAATAATCTGATTTCCTGCCTTTGATGTGACGAAATTACGATTAATCTGAATGCTTTTAATTGGATTTTTCTCCTGAATTGTTTAATTATTAAATGAGAGTGGACTTTATGTTAATTATTAATCGATTTTTAATAACATGATATTATTTATATGCATCATAAAAACAGGTAACACACGTTTATACTATTCATTATTATTCTATTAATAAAAAAAAAACAATAACTGTTAATATATTGTATAATTGATATAGAAAAATTTAAAATCATAATGCTCATGGTTTCAAAATTACTTTAAGTTAACTAAATTTTAATTCTAATTGTATTGAATTTTATAATTATAGTCAGGTTTCATTTTCTTAATTGATAAGATCAGTATAAAATTATAAATGACCCATGAATGAATCACAATGACAATGTACCAAATAATTATTTAATAAATAGTAAACAAAGTTATATTTGATCCTATTGAGATACAAATATAACTTTTTATTCTAATTATCCTAAAATATGAATTGATCACAAGTTTATTTTCTTTTGTCTCATAATATTGCTTGGTGTATTTGAAACTTTTAGTTTTAAATTAAGGCAACACATCAATCATTTTTTATATTATTCCACAATGAAGTCCCTATGAAAATCGTAAATTAAATATAAATAGTTATTACAGTCTTAGTGGAATATGCATTAATAGAGAAATTAAGTAATTTGACTGGTCTATAATAATACATTTGAAAAATCAAGATTAATTTGGAGTTTCCACAAAAAAAAAAAAATCTATTATGAAATAATAGATTTGGGCCTGAAAAATGACACTGCTATAAAATTTTGGATTTTGGTTTAGTGTTTTTCCAAAACAGCTTTTGTAACAATGTAACATGTCTGGAGTTCAATTTAAAAAAAAAACATAAGAAAAATTAAATATTACTAAATTATAAAAAAAGAAAAAGAAACATTCTACACTGATTTACATAATGGTTAGAGGGACTGCCTTCTTAAATATCTTAATGGTATTCGAAACAAAGGATAATTTAAGTAATCTATCACCTTGTAATAAGCGTGACAAATGAATAATGATCATAGAGGTTATGTTTATTTGATGGCGAGTCCTTTCACATATTATAATACTTTGTAAAAAGTTTTTTCAAATATATTATTTATCATAAATAATTTAACGTTACTTAATAAGATTTGCACGAAAACATAGCTTTTTACATATATTTGTTACATAATATAGGGTGAAAGAAAGAATAAACAAATAGCTGTCAATGACAGGAGAGGTTATGCGTCCTCCGAGGCGTTAAAGTCTCCGCTCTCGGCGGCGAATCTTACAATTTTTGACGGTCGCTGAGTATTTATTAGTTAGAATTATATCGATAAAGAAGAGTACGTACCTTGGAACGGAAGGAGGAAGAAGAGACCGGGATAAGGAACACTTTGCCGCCTTCTGTGACGGCCGGGGTCGGCGAAGAGACTGGCCCGAGGCAGGGCAGGTAGCCGCGCTGTTGCCGGATCTTGCAGGTCGTCGCCTCTGGTCAGGGCCCTCCGTGTGTAAGGGAACGGTGTCATCGGTCAGTATATTCTATGTATCATCTATCAAGTGCTAAATATATGTTATATACTTAACAACTTGGAGGATCTTGAAGTGTAGGGATCAGGTCGAGCTGATCAACGGGATGGTAGAAGCTACTAGAGAGACCTTTGACCTTAGCCAATCTCATTCCAGTTCTCTCAACAGATCAGGAGCCACTTGATGTTTGATTTAGTTTAGTAAATAAATATATTTTTGATGTATGCTATAGTTTGTAATATAAAGACATAAGATTGGACATCTTGTCTGATGCAGATAGTCGGTGTGCTGTGTGAAAGTAACTGAATCAGGTCTTAACCATAGGAAAAAGAATCCGTCATTTTAAATCAATTCTGCTGCTATGAATGTTACGTAATGAATGATTGAAAAACAATCTTAGTTCTTGGATATCTATTTCTCTTAAGAATAATGAAAACGCAAAATCCAAACAGTATTTTTTGACAGCATTAATTAGAACTTAAATAAATAAAAAAAGATGGAGGATAAATAGAGAAAAAATAAAGGACATTAGAATAGCCTGCCAGGTGGTTGATTAAACCGTTAAAGGTATGATTAATACCTATATGCAATGACCGCGTAGATAATAGGTAGTGCTATCATTAAACAACAATGGGGATTCAAATAGGTGATTCATTTGAAATTCCACAAGCGCTTAGTATGCAATAAAACATTTAGGTATGGATAGATAAAACTAACATATGAACTTTAAATGGAGTACGGACAAAGCTGGCGTCTATGAAAAATTTTGTTACTTGAAATGCTTGCTGATTCTTCAGTCACGACTTGGTTATTGTTAAAAAGAAAAAAGACCTTTTTATACAGAGAGAAAACTTAAACAACAAATTTATCATTAATAAACAATAAAAATCATTCCCTCGCCGCATCTTAAACTACGTTTTGAAAAATGATAAGAAAAAGTTATAAGATCCAAAATTACTACAATCTAGAATTTTAAAAATATCCCAAAACGGTGGCCAGCGCATTTGGTGAGTCTCCGAGAGTTCTGTATCATTCACTCACCACAAGGTAATTTATTTGAATTTTAGCGGGGACTTAAAAAAAGAGGGCCATTGGTATAGCTGCTTACAAGATGAGGAAGAACCATGCGTGCCCGAACCAGTTCAATCCAGCTTGGTAGTTTTTTCTGCTTTCATTTCTTTTAAGACAGCTACCTAGTTTTGTTTGTTTATTTGTTTAACGTCAATTTATGCCAGCAAGGCTAATCGTGCAATGCTACAGTGGGTTTCCTAAATATTGCCCATCTAGGTATTATTAGGATAGGGATATTTAAACAGTACCTGACATCGTAAGGGCTTGGGACCTCCATTTTACGTCCTATGCAAAGGACGGCATAGCCAAGGATTTTTCGCTCCCTTTTTTAAAAATCCTACGGTCACCGCGACCTTTAGAATTGTAGGTTGCTTTGCTAGCCACTACACCACAGTTGATCCCTGCATAGTTATATTGTGGCTCATTCCCAGTCTCCTACTGAACAAAGTTGGTAATTTTTTTTTTTTTTTTTTTTTTTGGCCCTGTAACACATTCCTTCTAGGGACCGCTATAGACCAACATCTTCTAGTTTTTTATTGCTTTATAATTCATAAGAAATATGGGGTGGAAAAAAAAAAATAGCTATTCGAAAACATCATTATCGCATATCCAAAACTTCCCCGTACTGTCACAATTTCATTACCAAACCAATATCTTCATTAACTTATGGAAGAAATTTGCTCGTTTATTTAAAAAAATAATCTCTTTCAGCGAAAATGACCTGCATACTGAAATTATTGGACAAAATGCATTATGAAGCAGATGTACAACCATTGTTCTTATAGAACAATTTTAATAAAATCTAGGAAAAAATTAATTAAAAACATAATTATTAAATGTCTGAGATAGGTATCATATCTTTAACAAAATTTTGCTCCAATTGTTTTTCAATAATATTATTCTCAAGAGAAAATGATTAATTAAAAAAAACAGTTACTAAAAACTTACAGGATAAAAATAAAACTGGAACAAACAGAAATGTTCAGACAATAACCGGAAGAAAATATAACAGTCCTGATAAAGCACTGTAATTCCCTTAAGCGGAAGTTAAAATTAAATAAGGAAAGAAGAGTAAAGGGATTTTATGAATTTTTAAAGTCACCTTATGCTAATCAATATTCTTCAGGAGAACCAGAAATGTCTTCAGGAATAACAGCCGTAATAAATTCTACGCCTCCCACTCCTTTTGTTTTTTTACTTTTCATTCTTTATGCCTAATGAGATGTCATCACTGGATGCTTTTAAATTAGTAGGACATATTTTAAAATATTTTCATGTATTGTGTAATTATATTAATAAATTATTTATTAACAAAAAAGAACTTATAAGAAAATAGTAAAATTTTCGATCAGCAAATTATTTTACAACGAGCAAATCATGCTAACTGCTTCATGAGCAATATATTATTCATGAGCAGCATGTCCCATGAGGAAAAAATCTATTTAGCACATCAGGTCTGTTAGTGGCTACAGTGCGCCTTGCATTTTAAATATTTTGTCGCAAGGCCCTTGTGTATTATATCGTTGCTAACATAAAATGGTACATCAACTATTTTTCGTGATTGATTGTATTATTTGCATGCTTGTCGTCTTTGTACAGCCCTTATATAGCTTATATAAGTCCATGTATGCCATAATAAAACATTACATAAAATAAGTTTGTTAGTTAAAGATAATTTTGAAAGCCTGTAAAGTAGCCTCGATAAAAGATCTTTAGTTATTTTCATACATTAGTACCTTGTTCAGATATAAATCTAATTTCATCCGATGCCGAAATAAGGGTTGAAATATATTTTTCCGATGTTGAAATATATTTTCGGACAAGGTCTACGATTGGGTTTGGATATTACATACAACACACTTTTTTCAAATATTTTCTTTATTTTCCAAATTTCAAAGAGTTCAGTTCCTACTTTGTTCGAATAATGTCTATCAGTTAAGTATGAGGGTATTTTCAAAAAATAGGTCGGAAGTTTGAAAAGCAATTCTTCATTCCAAACTTTATCAAACACTTGACCAGTGTCAAGAAAAACAATGGGACATTAATTTTCAGACCTTCACAGGAATGATGTTTTCTAAAACCAAATCAATGAGTTGGAATAAATTTTAAGAAATTCAAAACACAGCAGAAGTATTTTTCGGATTATTCAGAAAAGAAAGAAATGAAGAAAGAAATACCGCTGGGTGATTTGGCGGTAGGACTTTGAAAGGATCTTAGGATTTATTACGTTTTAAAATCAAGATAACGTCGGAACATTTCTACAGGACTGAGAAATAAGTGATTCTCAAAATAGATTTATACAAGTTAGTAATAAAAAGGTTTGCTGTTCTAGGTTAATTTTCAATTACAAAATTTGTTATTAATCGAACCACAGAACTTTATGGTTAGGCAAGCTTCTATCAAATTATTAACTTCGCAGGGGTAAACATATTTTGGCGGCTCTGTCCTTTGTAAGAGTATGTCAAGTTGATGTCGAACAAGTAATGTAATAAGATATATAATATATATAATATGGATAGAACAAATTATTTGTATTCAAATTCTATTGGATCGTAGTGCCATAAATAACAATTTCTAAAAAAAAAATAAAAAATATTATTAAAATATGTCAATTATATTACTCGCTGTAATACATAAGGTAATTGATATTTTTATCAAAATTATTTAATTAATGAAAAAAAAAATATTGACAAGTTTGAAGGAAGCGCCAATTTTGAAAACTGTTTCGAATCGCAAGAAAGTTCTTAACCACCTATTATAATTATTATGTTTTATGTATGTTATGTATATTATGTTTTATATAATTATTAAAGAAAGATTTTTAAATCGCCTTTTCGGTGGTTTGCTTCTCCGTTGAATGGGGCCTCAAAATGTTTCCAATTAAATCCAAATTTGACCAGGTATGAATAGGTTTAAACAGCAATTAGATAATCTACGTTTTAGCCGTTGAGGCGGTCTATGCTACTAACAGTGTGACAGTTTATTCGTTAAATAAAAGTGTTTATTCTATGTACTGAGTGCTGATTTAAATAATAAGAAGAACTATTGAATATCATACACGTATCAAACATGGACTTATTGCTTTCAGTGTGGGGTAGGTCGAAAGACACCCTCGGAACGTTGGGGGAATACTTTAGGAGATGTTGATGGGTCGTCATGGTAACACTGCCATTGACCCTGGCGCCCCCGCCCAAACAGCACTTCTGGCGGCCTCTATTGGATGTCTCGAAAACTGTCTGATTGTTGTTTCTATATTTACTGTATTTTGATTTATATTATTAGATATGTCAAGCAACAAATATTAGAAACATTGAAAATGGAAAATAGTAGAATTAATCTATACAGAGAATATTTATTATTCTCTTATTTCTATGAAGGGATAACTAGATAAACTAATATGGATTCGCCTAAACACAAAAATGATGATTTTATTTTAAAAATTCATTATAAAATCCACCCCCCCCCATTTCATTTCATATTTTCAAAAGCAGTAACTTATACAAAATTTATACTCTAAATAATTAAATCACATTTATTCGTTAAATGAAACTTAATCAAGAATATGTCGCCAAAAGTGGGCCACCGTTTTGTTTTTACTTAATGATTTCTACATAGTATGGTAAAACTATTCTGAAAAGACCGAATAATAATAATAATATAAAGAAAAAGAATAAAATAAAAGCAATATTAATCTAAACTCCTAATCAAAATTAATGCACCACTTCAATACTTTACCGATAATTCTATTTTTTTAAAGTCATAATGATTACTCAGCATTTCTTTCTTTTTAGGAAGAACGAGAATAAATAATCAAACATTAAAATAAATGTTTTTATTTATTGAAAAAATTATTTCTTATAAATAAACAAAAAACAACTGTTTTAGAAAAAGTACAATACAAGTTTAAAATCTGTTTCTTAAAATTACAGTTTTGTCAGTACTCTGTGTTGCCCCCTCTGGCCTTGATTACAGCTTCCGGACGTCTCCTCATGCTTTTGATCAGATTCGCAATTCTGTCTCGAGGAATATTCCCCCACTCTTCCAGTGAAGCTTGTTCCAACTGTAACAAGGTGGTTGGAGCAAGTACACGACTTCTAATGTTTCTTTTAAGATGGTCCCAGACATGCTAAGTGGGGTTGATGTCAGGACTTCGAGCTGACCAATCAATCCTTTCAATGCCCTCTTCATTTAAGAATTGTTCATCTGATATTGCCCAGTGTGGTCTTGCATTATTCTGCATAAATAAAAATCCTTCTCTAAAGTTTCTACCAAAAGGCCCAACATGGTTTTGTAGGATATCTTCCGCATACCTTGCTGCATTCAATTCAAGGATCGTCCTCGAATAACTACTAACTCTGTGCGAGCCTCCATCGTGATACCACCCCAGCCCATTATTGAGACCCCGCCAAAGAAAGACGAGGGATAATGTTGCATTGGGCGAACGTTTCTCCACGCCGTTTCCATGTGCGAAGATGCCCATCAGAAGATGTTAGAGCGATTCTGGCTTCGTCAGAAAACAAAAACCTCCACCAATCTTCGAAATTCCAATTAAGGTGTTCTCTGGCGAATCGTAGTCTTGCTACTCGGTGCTCCTTGGTTGAAAGAAGTCCTGAAGCCACAGTTCTACTGCTCAAATCAAACTCTCTCAACCTTCTCCTGACAGTGGGGGCCGAAATGATTACTCGTTTGACACTTTGAATAAGATTGCTAAGATGAGAACTTGTAACTTGCCTTCTTCTGAGAGCCTGTAGGGGTAAAAATCTATCATCTCTCTAGGTTTTGGCTCTTGGACGCCCTTGGTCCTGCCTTCTTGCATGTGTGCCGGTCACTTGAAATCGCTGGAGGGCTCTCCCAATAGTTTTATGTTTAAAATCAAGTCTCCTGACACTTCAAGCTGGCTGTATCCTTCAGAGAGAAGAGTTAAGGCCCTGGCAGGTTCATGCTCAGATAAATGTCTAGTAGGGGCCATGAAACAAAATTTGAACAGATTTACTTCAAAACTTGTGGAAAAGGAAGCCTTCACTTGAAAGCAACTGCATTAAAACTGACTAAACTGAGGGATCAAACAGTAGAGTAAAATCATGGATTTAATAAATACCATTTCAAACGGGATTAAAAGCAACAACAACTGTTTGTAAACAATCATTGCGTCATAAACAAATGAATAAACATCAAGAGGTGCAATTTTTTTGCGTAAAATGGGATTTATAGTTAAATTCTATGGTGGTGCGTTAACTTTGATCAGGAGTGTAGTTACAAAGTTCTTTAATTAAAAAAATCGTTTTGAAAAAAAATCAGTGAAATGGTTATTTTCTCAGAACCTGAAAGAGTGCCTTTAGTGGAGCAGCCCTAAAACCTAAAGGGGACCCCTTAGTTTAATTGGCTTGATGTGTTCTCAACAAAGAAAGTTGAACTAAAACAGCTTATTTATTCCAATATCAATAACTGAGACTTCCTCTCAATTACGCATATTGGAATTTTCATATCACATTCAATTCTAACCTCATAGACTAACCAAAGGTTTATTATTAAGCATAAATACGATCTATTTTATAAGGTGTCCAAGGATTTTAACAGATGCAATAAAAAAATATATATAAAACTACGAACAATTGGCAATTCATTAAGCCTATTTCTTATCTACAGAATTTTAAACATGCACCCTCAAAGAGGTATTACTTTTGTCCGCACAGTTTTATAAAAAGAGATTCCTCTTTAGGGAGGAGGTCTACATTTCGCGACCTTCCCATTTTCGTACACTATTCCCGAATAGTCGTCATAGTTTTGATGAATACGTTTATAAAGTAAATAGAAAAATATAGTTCTAAACTAAGGCCCAGCGAGATATGCCAATAAGATGGAATTTATTGATTGTCACTTTATTCTGCTATGGCCTACCGGCCGATGTTACATTGGGGGTCCTAAATCTGCCTATCCCGCAATAATTAGGATAGGGATCTTTAACGAATACCATACATCATGCACGCTCGGGAAGTGTATTTTTCGTCCCCTCCGAAGGACGCCTAGCCAAGGATTTTTCAATTCCTTAAATAAATCCTATGACCATTGGCGAGCCACAAACTAATAATGTAATCATCAAAGTGTTGTTTTCTAAGCTTATGTTCTTTACAATTGCCACGTTATCATAGATGAGATAAACTTCTCTGGAATATTTACTGATAAGTTTTGTACATTCTCCTATTTCTCAATCCAAGCCCAAGTTTCTCTTCTTACATAAATCTTTTCTTCTTCTAAATTGACTTATTTTAAGCAATTTACTACGGTTAATAAAAAAAAGAAATGGGCTCTGGTAGGTGGGAAGGCCCACTGATTTAGCCAAGAGGAGGGTAGTGCGAGGTATCTTGTTAGGAATATTATTGAACCAATGTTAGGCGAGTTAAGACTATCCGTCTGTCGTAAGTTTCTAACAGCTACAGACCGAGACTACATAATCAGGAATTATGTATTCAGCTATAGTATTTCATTATATTAAAATTAACCTCGGCACTGAATTTTAGTGATTTAAAATACAAATATAGATCAAGGAAAATCTGCCACCTAGTAGATTTAGAACGTTCTAGACATCATATCCTTTAATAATAAACTGAAGGCCCACTTAGATAGGCCATGCCTAAATATAATAATAATAACATAGCGATAGCTTCACATTTTTTTTTTTTAAATTGTTTTGTATTCCAATAAATATAAATAAAAACATTTATCAATAAATAAGAGACCTGAAAGAGAGAAGAATTCATAAAACATTTTCACCAAGGGTCAACAAGGAGACAGTTGTTAAGGCAGAATCTTCCCCTTCTTATGTAGGGAGGTGTTGCCAAGCAACCGATCTAGACGTGGGTAAAATTTTAAATAAGTAGATGGACTTTTTTTTTGGTAGTTTGAAAAAAATCATCAATAAAAAGTTATTGTTTGTTATGTCAATATGTCAACATCACATATTTAATTGAAAAAAAAAATATTGTGCTTAGGCAGTCTTAACTGAAAAATAAATTGTATAAATAAATCTGAATTTAATAAGTTTGTGTCAAATAATGCTATAATCGCACTAATTACACGAATATTCTATGGTTTATGATTTCTTATTCAAATATCAATTTGTATTTTGCTCGTCACTGTTACCATGGTGCCCACAACTATTCCAAATGAAATTGAAACTTTCACACGAACTCTGGAGCCAACTTAAGAAATCTACACCATTTGTTAAAAAGTGTTGAAAAAGCACAAATATTAATATTTGATTAAGAGAACTTTAAGAATTAAAAAATTAAGAAAGTCATCAAGAAGTAATTGAATTTTTAAATGGTTATTACGATTTATACTACATTGTACTATATACTATATCGTGTGTGGTCACTGTGTTCCCTCATCAATTATACCAATGGTTTCGAAAAACCCGATATTAACAGCTAATTAACAGCTTAATATCCGGCATTTAAAGAAAAAAAATATGAATTATGTATTTAATTTAATTTATTATAGAATTATTGTTGAATAAAAGTAGTTTAGCCCAAACAAAGTATTACCTACTTTTCCTCAAGTCAATGAGTTTTCCTGACGAAGTCGTCCTCTGAATCACAGACAGTCAATAAACAAACAAATAAATAGAAAAGTATCATAATTATATTAATTATGTAAATAGTATGTAATTAAAGGTTTTGTCTAAATAAACTTGAAGGCGGGTTTCACAAAAAAAATAAATAAATAAAAAATGTATTTAGATTAGAATATGGTTTAGGATCCAGATATAAGAAAAGTTCCGCTGAGTCGTCATGGACAATCACAAAATAAGCAGGATCTAGTTATCATGAATATAGAAGTACATTTGGGGATAATCGGAGAAATCAGTGATCAAAGATTAATTTAAATTTTTGGTGAGGCATGTTTATATACATAATAACCATTTATTATTTGTATTTGTATAATTTACATATTATATGATTTTTTAAATACAAATAAATAAATAGAATAAATTAATATCATTTATTTATTCTATAAATATAAATATCATAATAATAATAAGTCCGTATTGAGTCATTATAATTTTTAACTTAATATACTTGAATTATAAGTGAGCTTCACCATATACATGTATATCTGCTTTATTTAGCTTAGCAGAATGATACATTATTATTCCAAAGAGGTCCACAGCCACCAGATACTGTATTTTCAAGATACGACTACGGAGTGGAAAAAAAAGCTTCTGATTTCCTTCCTCATTAAAACAAAGGAAGCCGCACAAGACTTAACGAACTGAAATAGAAATTTTTTCAGACAGGGCTGGGAGGCATCGATAGCCCGCCCCACTGATGACCAAATATTGATTCAGTTTATTGCTCGGATGCCTTCCTCTCTTTGGTATGCTCCTTTTGTATTATTTATTTCTTTGTCTTATTTCCAAAAAGACACCAATCAGGTCAAATAAGTTTTACATACACTTTTAAAAATAAATAAAAAATGCTTAATTATTATTATTTTTATAATATACTTATTTTTTTTTTTAAACCTATCAACCAAATGGATTGCTATCTTGCACCTGGATTTTTTATAATATTCTCCAGGGATAACATAATGTTTGAGAACAATATCAACGAGGAATGCGTAAACTGGAAAAATTTATAAATATAAATATCTCAACCATGGTTAGATTATGATAAAGGAATTAAGTAAGATTGGATTACCATAAAATTTATTTTTCTTACTTAGACAAAGAAAAGTATCTTATCTATACAAAGAGATATAAGTGAACTGTGGTAAGTTTTAATTACCTGGAAAAGGCTTCCAGATTATCAGATCGTAAGAATCAGATCGCATAGGCGGGCCAGAAAAAAGAAGTTGGAAAAGTCTAGGAAGAGGATCTAGGCTTAATTGTTTAAAGAATTGAGGCTTAATAATCAGGGATGGGTCCAGGAGGGGGATTTTGGGTAAAGATCCCGCCCCCCCATTGCCTGGAAAAACATATTATGCATTTAATTGAATCAAATTGTCTAGATAGTAGTATTATAAATATGAATTGAATATGGTTTATATTATTTTTATTTTTATTTATAGATAAATAAATGTGATATTTTTATATTATATATTTTGGGTTATCCGAATATTTTTGTAGGGTTATCCATATTATTCTGTTGAATTCATAAAATCTTAAAAATAGGGAGGAAACTCGAAACAATAAGAATTTAATATGAATAATTTACATATAAAATTACCATTGTTTCATGATTAATAAACGGTAAAAGGCTACGCAAATGTGTATTTTATGCTGAACCACCTCCGTTATATTATCTATTATGTCAGCTCGGCGATATTACTGTTCTTTATGGCTTCCCGAGTTCCATACTTCCTGGGAAAATAATTGCTCCATTTTTTTTTTTTTTTTTTTACATTCAATAAAGTTAAAAATACCTTAATATATTTTAATTACACCATATTATAGACCATAAATACCAGCAGCAATATGATACAGTTTGTAATAATTTTCCCGTCCTTGTATAAAACTTTTCGCAATCGCAGGGCATGGGCAAGCAAAAAAAAATTAAATAATGTTTTATCCAAATTTGACAAATATGGATAATGACTATTGTGAAGGCTAAATAATGAAGATAATAAGTCAATAGAAAGATCCATTTAGAAGATACTCTATGAATGATGAAGTTAAACGGAAATTAAGCACGACGAAAAAGTTTGTGAAAGAGAATAAAACATTTCTTAACTCGAGCTTAGCATCTCAAAATACAATAACAAAACTTAAACAATTCAATTTCAACAATTTCTTTAGCCTGTATTGTTAACTTAAAAAAAATATCAAGTAAGCGTATTGAGCATGCACTTATGCCTGACAATTGACTTTTATTAGGCTTATAATACTCCACCTGACGCCTTGTATAAATTACTCGTACATTAGCAATGCAAATACTCACTTAGACCTTGCCCATTTAACTCAGATTAATCAGAAGCTAAAGATTTCGAGAAATGCTACTTATAACCCTTAACTCAAGTCTATGGAGCATTCCTAATTATTTCGTTTCCTTTTTAAAGGTAAAGATCGAAATAGGATTCAATCTATGCGACAATACCAAGAACAAATAGATTTAAGATTCTATTTGTTAACAATGAACAATGCCATATATTAGTTTAGATTTAGAAAAACAAACTAATAAATATCTAAAATATTTTTATTGCTGAGTTGCACCCGCTCATTGCTAAAACGCAAATGAAATAACCTTTTTCGTTCTTCTGGCTTTTATTTACTTATTGTTAATATTGAAAAGTAAATTATTACTTAATTTTAAATTTATTTTATTAGTTATTTAAGATTAGTGTGCAATTATTTGATTACTATTAGTTTGAAAATGGGCTATCAAATAAAATGAAGAGGCAAGAAACGCCATAGAATATTTTGAGGGGAGCATATTTTAACGGAATTCTGAATCTTTGAGGGGAGGAGGGTATCCCCCTGTGGTGATAATTCATAACCCGTTAAATATCTTATATGGTTATGATTTATCGGAAGAAAAAAAAAATAAATATAGAATATAAAAATGAGGCCCATGAATAAGGAAAGCTGTATTCATATGTGAAAAATTATGAGAATGATGGTGTTTAGAAATGAAAAAAGAAAAAAAAAAAATTTTGAAAGGCCACATTCGGTAAAAGATAGATTTGAAGTAGGAAGTTGTATCATGGACAAAGTTGTATTTCAATCTTGGATAATAAGTAATTAGGATTTCATTCTGTTTCAGTTATTTAGGGTTTCACTTCAGTCTTCTGTTTATTGTTATACGTTTAATAGATTGTTCCGTACCATTCTTCTTAGGGATCCCAAGAGACGTCTCCATCTACCCTTTTTAGATCCTTCCTTCCACCGTAACTCCTGGCATACTTCCTTTTTTATATTATACGGTCTCACCGTCCATCTTATGTCGCAAATTCTAATCATGGTGGGTAGGTCGAGATTTATTCCGTGGGGCCTCCAAGAAATAAAAGTCAACCTTTCCAGGGAACGGGAACGGCGCGACCGTTCGGCTCGAGCATGCTAAAGCTGGTCGCGCTCAATCACGCTCGGCTATCCAGGCCCATCTGGACTAGATCTTCGGATCTATATACCAAGGTAACACCGAACAACAGCTTTCGAAAAATCTTTCATTATTGGTTCCTGAACCTTCGGAATTGTATTCCTCCTTTTAACCGTCTCTCCAATACACCCTCCCTACCACCAAACACCGCCTGTCTAATCACTTCCCATCCGTCCAGTTTCCCAAAAAATCTTAAATATAAACTTCCCATTCGGAATTCAAATTTTAAACCATCAGAAGCTTTTATTACTTCTTAATGAAGTTCTGCTTCATTGAATTTATTAACATTTGTGTATATGATAAGTATTGTAATACCTGCTACATTCACTTTATATATTACGAGCAGACCCTCAAACAATATTATGGAGTAGAAAAAGGGCGTAGTGACTGCGCTGTTGATCGCCCATGTCAAACAAACAAACTAAAACGAGCAGACCCTACCACGCATTGGAGTGGATCAGTTCTCACAATAATAATATTTAGCAATACAATACAAATACAATACAAATAATAAATAAATAATGCAATACAAATAAATACAATAATATTTAGCTATAATACGTTGAATTAGTTATATCCTATTTTTTTTTATAGTCAAATCAAAAGTCACTGATAACGATAAAAACGTTTCAGCTAATCTAAAACTCAATGGGATTTAAAATAGAACTTTACGCCAAATTTAAAAATGTTTAGTAAAGAATTTAGATGGGTTAAAGGTTTTTATTGATTACATCTTATATTTGACCATAATGCGTTAATGAATGACACATGTAAAAGGAACTAATAAAGAATATAATTGGAACAGGGTTTAGTACAATTAAAATAGACAGTTTGCAAAAATGTACCAAATTAATATTTTGCCAAAATACATATTATACTTATATGTATATGCATTAATTAATATATGCATATTAATTAAATTCAGAATATAATACATGATGATAAGAGGTATCTTATCAAGAGGTTATAATAATAGGTGCACAACGATTTTGGTTAACCTGTCTTTTGCTGTAACAAACAGATTCTATGTTTTCCCCACACGTGAAAAGCGACACATAAATTGACGTGGGAATAACACGGATTTTCCTAGTCCAAGCCGGAAAAAATAGATTTATGCTTACCCTCCCTAAATATCGAAAGAAAAATCGAGATTTTTATATAAATAAAGATGTCAATTGGAATAATTAATTTTTGATTTGTTCAATTTTAGCACAAGAAGTTTCCTTTATAATTTATGTTTATTTTATCTTTCACAAAGGCTCTAGAAATGTCCTGTAAAAAATAAATAAAGTATTTATTATTATTGCTACTTACTATTGTACGTGAAAACGTTTTGAACTAAGCTTTATGGACAAAATAATACACATTTCATTTATGTCAACATAAATAAAATAAAAAATTAAAGGTAGCTGAAGAACCAATAAACGTAAAACCCTTTATTATCTATTGTTATATTTCTTCCAGGTAATGTGAACAAATTTTTTTTTTATTATTTCGATAATTCGACACTTCACAGAAGAAGGCACGCCTCACCCGAGATCTCATGAATGAACGGCTGGTCGTGGCCAGTCATTCACATTAGCGACAACTGTTACAAGCTGGAGCCCCCACACTCGGCGGCGACACAATACCCGTCACTCACTTAAGCCCCTGTCGGCGAAACCTATTATCAGTCGATGGCTCAATAAAAAGGTGTCAAGACGGATAGCGCGGTGTGTGCTGTAATCCGAAGAGCGTGGCGGCTACCTGTATTGGGGGAGTTTGAAGGGAGGGGGGGGGGGGGGTTTGAACCCGGTTACAGTTTCACCGCAGCGATTGTGCTAATTCCTGCTTAACATTCAGGGGGCGTAGCTTCCGACCGTCCCTACCACTCAATAGGAAACCATTTGTAAAGGGGAAATTGTCCCGCCTTTTGTCGCCGGATTCATCCGACCCGTTTCTATTATCTGCCGTCCAAAGTGCTTCACAAAGGAAGATAGAAAAAAAAAGAGGTAAAGAAAAAAATTGTGTAAAAAAAAGAAAAAAGAAAGAACCAAAGCTAAACGATTTTGAGGAAAGAACTTAACGTCTTACTCTGCAATCAGACAAAAATTATCCGATCTAAATGTATCAATGCTAAAGTACTTATTTAGTGCAAATGGTTGGAGGTGAGGTCTGAAATAATGAACACTAATATTTAGTAGATACAAGTAGAGAAAATAAAGTTAAGAGAACCACTTAAATTTCAAATCACCAAGTAGGTATTTGGATTTGTGACAAGTTCACGAATTTGGAATTTTTTCTTCTTTTTCTATATTCTTTGTTTTCAGTATTTTTGGTTCTAAATAATATTCCCGTTCAATTTGGATGAAAATTGTATTCAAACTTTTTTTCTTTTTTAATGTCAAAAAAGAAAAAAAGATTCTGGAAAAAGGAAGTTTGCCTTAGGGGATGGAATCTGTAAAATTTAGACCCTCCCATGATGTTCCACGACTTTCTCTAACTACTCATTCAATTAAATTTTAAAATAAAGAGATGCATCGATAGTTGACTTCGTCAGGAGTAAATAATTTAACAGAGCTACTGTGATCAACGATTTATAATTCAAACATAATTTATGACTCCGGAAAAAAATGTTTCAAGCCGTTTATATTTAAGGCAATTGAAGTTTGTCGAAAGCCTTTTTTTCTCTTTTATATATTTTAATTCTGTTTACTGATGAAGAATAACATATGATGAACTAATAATGCACTAAATAAGGAAATTTTGCGAATATTTATTATTTTTTATTGCTTATTAGTTTGTAGAGAAAGGGATATCGTCATTAATTTAATTTAATACAATTGGTTATGAGAGAGGAAACAGGGATATAATGATCGAGGCAGAAATGTACTCCAATTATTTATCAGTGTTCAAATAAATTGCAAAGCACAGCACTTCCTAATTTATTCAATTACCAACAGATAACAGTTAAGCAACATTGATTTATTTATTACCTAGGATATTCGTGATAACATTTCTTATACTTTAAATTATTATTAGAAAATCGCATGGGGGAATATGAAAATATCGTAGGTATTTTTTCCGAATAGTGGCAACGAAAAATCATTTTATTTAGAATACAAGACATCGTCTAATACTCCACTTTGCAGTAATAATACCCAGTGATAAAGTATGATATTGAAATAAGAGATATTCATTTTCGACCTATCAAAATTTCAAGAAAATAATTGGTCGTCTCTAAGAAAAATATCCTGAAAGATTTCATTAATATTAAGGATAATGAGTAGTCATTTTGAAAGATAAATATTGAATATTTAGGGGAATAAAATTAAATAAGCTTGAAATTTCCATTATCATTTTTTAGTGACTTATTTTAGCCACCGTTGTATGTTCAAAATCAATCAGTAGGTGCCCTCTTAAATAAACGCCGATTGAACAAATCTCAGTCGGCCAGATTTCGAAATGATGATGTTAATCCAAGTTCGATTTAGTGAAGATTACTTAGGTTCAACATAAGTGTAAAGATGTATAAATGTTTGAGTACTGATGTATAAAAGAAAAAAAAAAAAAGATTTGTAATGATTTAATACAATTTTGTTTATTTCAAGTAGTTTGTATTGGCCTCGGAAGATATATAAGATTTAGGAGGACAATATTATATACCAAGAATTGTGGAACTTGAAGAATAAAGATTTGACAGAGTAATCTTGCGGAAACACGAAATATTGAAGGGAAAATGGGACAGCGTCTTCTTACTAATCGAGAGAGGAAGTGGAATGGATGGATGATATTACGTCAGGGCAGGAAGATGGGAGATGGGAGGATGGGAACCTATAAAGGGGAGGAATGGAGCGGCGATAATCGTAAAGGAGGAAAAGCCGCGGGTCGCGAGGAATTTGGGCCGAACCGGGAGGCTGAACTTATGTCAGCTCATGGCTTCTGTTTGCAAGTAGTTATTTGGCTCCAGACCCAATGAAGGAGATATATATACTATTTATTTATATTTATATAATAGTTGGGGTACTTGGCTTCGCTCCGGTAGTTGTATAATAGTTTTAAGAACAGAAAAACTTTAAAATATAATATTAAAGGAAATATAGATATATTAGAACAAAATTAGCAGCTTCGTTGAAACTTCGGTTTTAAATTTTAAATTAGCAGTAAGATTCGAGATCTGCAGAATCCGCCCAAAAAAGCTAACCTATACCCTTTATGGGAGGTTTAAAAGAGGAACTGAAATATTAAGTTCGCAGCAAATTTGTCGAGTTATGTATAGTTTTTGATGATTTCTGTGGCCCTGAATCCAATGAGACCATTCAGATACCATGAGACCATCAACAGATAATAAGTTATAACAGATTATAGTTAAAAAATCTGATGTCACAACTAATCAAATGATTATTTGAGTACATTTTGGGCGCCGACTACTGAGGACTCGACCACCTTCCCTCCTCCAATGCTGCAGGTATAATCTGTGACAGAGTTGGGCAAATTGTAATCTGAATAATGATTCATGAATATGAATAATTGGTAATCATAAAATAAATGAAAAATGAATAACCATTATTCATAATCAGTACGGAGTATTTTTAATGATTATTGAGTGTTTATGGTATTCATTTGAAATGAATAATGAATAACTGGTATTTAGTTAATAATTATTCCTTTCAAATGAATACTATAAACACTCAATAATCATTAAAAATACTCCGTTCTGATTATGAATAATGGTTATTCATTTTTCATTTGTTTTATGATTACCAATTATTCATATTCACAAATCATTATTCTGATTACAATTTGTCCAACACTGATCTGTGATAACTTTCAATCTACAGAGCGAAATGTCATGTGAATTTTCCATTCGATGTAAAAACTGTCTCAAACTGTATATAACTGTATTTTACCTTACATTACCATTGCTTTTAAGTAAAAAATTTCATTCTAAAGATTAGGTACTTTAAAATAAAACCTATTAATTTCATTTGGTTATTAATTTCATATTGATAATTTTTCTATAATCGTATGTGTTCATTGAATGATCTACACATATATCAGAAGTATTTTACCAAATGTACATCCGCCATTCAAATCGTATTGTTTGTTAACTTTATTGCAGATTTTTTGATTATCTTATTAAATTTTACTCATATTTAGCTACAGATTTTTGAAATAATACTTAATACCAGATGTTAGATATTTATCAGGAAAATCCAAAATCGACTATTTTTCTGATTAATTGAATTTATTATTGATATTCATACTTATTTAAAAAATTGTTTTTTTTTTAAACGTTAAAAAACTTTTATAGTTTTTTTTTAGCAAAGACAGCGGTCGGTCGCAACCTATGGTTTTCCAACTATAATCTGTTACAACTTTCAATCTGTTGAAAGTATCGTCATAAAAATGATCCCATAAGATCCAGAAGCATAGGAAATATAAAAAACAAAGCGTCACTTCACCTACATTCAGCAAATTTAATTTTTTAGAGACCTTTCTCCCATTACAACCTTCCTAAAGAGTAGATGCTGATCCCTGATCTCGAATCTTATTACCAAAACGAAGTGAAAATAAAGTTTTCATGAAGGCAATTTTTTTTTACCATATTTAATTAATTTTTTCTGATCCTATTTTCATTTTGTTATCCAGGGTGTATTTGTGCAAATTATTCGATTTTCGTTTGGGTAATGTAAAGTCGGTAAGGTTCATAACATGACTTGTAAAATACACCTGATCTGACCTTATGGAATATAAATCTACAGAGAGAGGGGGTAGATTTTTCTCATAGGATTTCTGACAAAAACCAAGTTTTAAATTACTTTCTTGTTCAAAGATTATTCACATTCTGAATTTAAGTTTACAGTTGTGACTTCATTGTGGGACTAATTTTCAAACCGATTACAAAACTTGGATCGATCCTTTTGTCTTCGGCAATTCTATAGAAAGGACCCCGACGCCAATAAGAAGGCAAACAAAGAGGTTCGAAGTACAATTAATTCCTGTTGAGTGGGACCAGGCCCAGCTGGCGAAGACAATTAAAAGTCGGAAAGAAATCCTTCGAGGTAAGAGCTTTTATTCCGTCGGATGGTTTCGTTCAGTGTCATCCCGATCAAGAAGAGAAATTTCTCTTCTTTTTTTTCAGAAAAGCTTTTGTTTTTCTCTGATCATTTCAATGGTTCTTCGTAGAAAACATCAAAGCCTCCGATAAGAGTTTTTTTTTCTTATTGAAATTAATCGTGGCACGAGGAAGTGCTAAACAATTCTTCAATAATTAACAAAAAATGTAAATAAATAACATACTTCATTTTCATTTATCATTATCATTTTAGAAGTCTCGAACAATCAGTTGGAATAGAAATAAAGCTAGGTTGCTGTGGATAGTCCAGAACAAGTTCTTGAGGATTAGACGTAGATCGTGAAAGAGTCAGTACATACCTGCAATCCAAAAAAAAAACGCGAAGTTTATAGAGAATATTTTATTCATAAGAATAGTGGGAATGAACATCTCTTTTGGAATTTCGAATTGACTCAAGCTAAGATATAATTAACCCTAATGAGAATAGGCATATGAGAAGTTGGTGATATGAATTAAATCATGATGTTAAATGCAATGTAATTGCTACCGTAAAACTTTATACTTTAAAGAAGGTAATTTGTTAAAATAAATAAAATTAAAAATAAATAAAAAATTTAGTATTTGAATCTTTCATTGAACCAGCAATATAAAATTTTTTGTTACAGTTTCTTTAAAAGTCAAAATAACTATTATACTCCTGAAAAACAAGCAAAAGTGAAAACAAGCAAGCGAACAGTTTTTGAAAAAGGCATAAGGAAAGGATTGGATGGGTTACACGAGTAAAAGGTTAGGTTATAGTGCGCCTCGGTGATACGCAAGTACCCATAAAAGATTTTGTTTTCTTCTCTTTAGATGTTATAATAATTAAATATACGATTAAATTTAAAAAAAATAAATATATATATACTAGCTGACCCGGCAAACGTTGTTTTGCCATATAAATTATTTCTAGGGAATTTCTAGTGTAGAAAAGAAATCACTAACTTATTGTAAGTATATAAGGATGTGATTTATTGCAGCGCTGTGAACGATGAGGGAATATAAAAAGAACAAAACACCAAACATTATTTTTTAAATTTATTATAATTTATTCCTTAAAATTATATGTAGCGTAATAAATACTGTCAATATGTAAATGTAATTCATAATTTTTGAATGAGCTGCTCTGCCTCCAACCAATAAAGTTGCCGCAATGCCCGATGATGCAACGGCCAATGCGATGCTATTATTTGATCGGAATTTGGCGAGAATTAGCGAAATAAGGAATGTTTTGCCAGTTCCACACCAAAAAGAAGAACCCACCTTGTCCGGCTGAAAACTGCGAGCATAATGTGGTCGTAAATGATTCTTTGTTCCTCATTAATTAGTGTGATATTGCGAGGAACAATCGCCGCCATTTTCACTGTTGTACTGCAGTTCACGATTTACTTCAGCGTTCATTAAATCAGATGCATTTCGATTTAGCGAATTCATGCCGAAATGACTGAAAAGTAAGTTGGCAATGATAATGCAAAGATCCTCAATAGGAATCAATGCTTCTTTGTACGATGTTGATGCAATATATCATCAGTCATTGAATCTCTGTGATTATCCCACAATATCTCATATGCTCATCACAATATCTATATGCTCGGGCTGAGAAACATATAGTCAACTCTCTAGCGAATAGTAGACGAATTTGTATTGCTGTACAGTTCAATGCTGCTCAAGCATACATTACCACTGGCTGACGTCTTCCAGCAAGCCGAGTGCAAGGCATGCATCTTTATACGTTGGATACTGTTACCCATTCACTTTACGTATATCTAGAAATGACAATAGGCCAGTAACATTAACCAGCAACAGTCGAAGATAAAAGCACTCAGTCAGCCTTGGATTGACTGTAAATACTTGCCCCAAGGTGTTTGATTTGAATAAATTGAGACATTTATCAATGCAGCTTGCGGTGAGCGTTGCTTGCGTGGCATACATTTTTTACTTTCACTTACCTATATATGAAATATATAGTAAGTGGAAGTATTGCGATCGTGAAAATTTTCGACTTCCGGTTTTTAACGGAAATACACGTTTTGGGGTCCCCTGAGTCAAAATAACCAAGTCCCGCGAAATGGTCTGTGTGTGTGTGTGTGTGTGTCTGTGTGTGTGTCTGTGTGTGTGTGTGTGTGAACAGACTAGCTCAAAAACTATAAACCGTGCGAACCTGAAATTGGGTATTTAGAGTATGTATAAGCCCAAGATGTGACAGCAAAAATTTCATCAAATTTGCTCAAAGGGAGGGGGTACTTTATTTAATAACTTTTTAAGTTTTTTTTCGATTTACTCAAAAACGGTATTAACGATTTTGATCAAACTTGGTATTTAATGTATTTATATGCCCGAGATACGACTGTAAAAATGTCATCAAAATTGATCTACGGGAGGGGGGACTTTATTTAATAAATTTTGTATTATTTTCACGGTTTTTTTTTATTTACTCAAAAACGGCTTTAACGATTAACAAAAATAAGATATGAATGTAGAAAAATGTGTGACTTTGGGAAATGATATTTAGCAAAACACGTCAATTTCTAATCTAAGTAAGTTGGTAAGTGAAAGTTGTGTGTTGCGCGCACGCACCAGATTTTTTTATATGAGCCCATGTGAAATAGCGTGGTACTTGTGAATAGAGTAATTTTCGTGCAAAGGCACCAAAATCATCCGCACGATTACACAATCCAAATAATTCAGTGAGTGTAGTTTTTGGTGGATTTATAGCACGATCAATCGCTGTATCGTTGGTGAAATATACACACTGACCGTTTTCAAGATGGACGGCTAACTGAACAACTGCTGGATCCCGTTCATGAATTGGAAAAAACAAAGATAAGCCAAGCAGCTTCATTGAAGTTGATGACCAACCAATTTGGTAGAGCGTTATTTCATCGTTTTTATTCACTGGAGGAGCATTCCTTTATGGACATACTTGCAAATGTATTTGATGCTCTTCAAAGAACTGCAGAACTCAACATTAATATGAGCATTGTATGTCTTGCTCAGCAGGGACGAATATGGCACCACCTGGACTGATATCCGTCGACATTTGTGATCGGATCGTTAGTGAAATCTTTAGGGAATTCTTTTTACTGCCATGCATCGTGCATCTGCCATGCAAGGGGATGAACGATTAAGAGTACCGCATGGGCCATGAATCAAGTTTGCTGTAACAATATCAAACAGCAATCGGTCAGAAGACGGATCTGGAATTTCCGCAGAAATTACATTATCGTTTTCTTCAGGACGGATTTTGTCAATTAACCAAAGCAGAATGTGTGCATGAGGTAATACTCGCTTTTGCCACTCAACCGAATACAGCCAGCAACATGTGGGACCGAATACATGTAATTTAGTAATGAAACTCATTAAAGACTTCAATTTTTGTCTGAACACACGTGCTGTAATTTCATGACGATGTATTTGTACCAAAACTCTTCTAGTAAACTAACCTATAAAGCTCGTTAACGCAAGTAAACATTGCTGTTTTTTGCCTAAAAGATCTTGCTACTCCTTTTGTTTTTCTTCAAACTTACTCATCATAGAGTATAGTAAATTGTGCACATCACTGTTTATAGTTTTATTCATTTTAAATGATAAACTCCGTTATAAGCATATCCGAATTGTTTACAATTTGTCATGACGGGTGACAAAATGACATTGATAGAATGTTACCCTGTGAATGTTTCAATTAAATGTTAGGCTCAACTGGCGGGGATAACTTACCAAGTGATAATGGATCAGTTATCGAGCGGGATGAAAAATGATTAACACGTTGAGTGCCATGGAAAATATGATGTATTTTTGCATGGGGCCGAAGCATTTTTTCCTAATTTATAAACTTTTATATGATTAGAATGATACATAAATTGCAAAATAAATAAATAATTTAATTTTGGCCATTAACAATAATTTTGAGAGCGTTACGTACGCACCGCCCGCCCCAGGTTAATAGCCCGCTACCTGTAGTAGTAGCCACCTGGGGATGTCCGGTTATGACCGCCACGTCAATCCCTTCATACTTCTCCTGCCCCTTTCATCTCATCCTTCAGTTTTGCTCTTGGCTACTTGGAGTTCAGACCTCTTCTTCTTCTCCTTGCACCCCAAATAAAATAAAAAAACGGCCAATTGCATTGGCGAATTGTTCGGGGCCGGAGCGGTCCCATACGCCTTGAAATAACCCTCGGCGGGCGGGCCCCTGGCCCAGAACAACCTTTTAGCTTGCGGGAGCGGGGGGTACCTGGGGACCTCCTCGGCCCCAGCCAATAGTCCAACAGCGATACGATTGTAACGCTTGACGCTCAATGGTATTACTAAAATGACTATAAAAAAATAGGGGTTGGTTATAGAAGGGTGAAAATTTAGGGCAGTGGGTATTTTTTAATGCCACATTATAAAAAAAATAAAAAAAAAAATTTGTCCAAAAAAAAGAATGTTAGGGGTGGACAACCCTTATCACTTAGGGGTATGAAAAATAGATAGTAGCCGATTCTCAGACCTACTGAATATGCATATAAAATTTTATAAAAATAGGTCAAGCCGTTTCGGAGGAGTATGGTAACTAACATTGTGACACGAGAATTTTATATATAAGATATATATATATATATATATATATATATATATATATATATATATATATATATATATATATATTTGGTTTTATATGAAATTTGTTCAATTTCGTAAAATATAAAAATATTTACAATTAATATAACATTGCCACTAACCAAACAATGAAAATCGACTAGGATTCTATGTCTAAGTTATAGATTTTTTATACAAAATGAGACTCATAATCACCAAAATTAAAAACCTAATTTTTTTTTCTTGTTCTTCCTTCTTCTGCCGCAGTGCTATGTGAATTACCTTCCAGTAGAGCTTGAGCTATGTATGAATCTTAGTGTCGCACCAACGGTTTTCTCCTCTCCTACTTCAGACTTATCCTTATGAAGGCCTTCTTCATTCCAAATCTTTGTTGTGTTCTTTTTCCTTCTGTGATATCATTTACGATACGATTCCCGGACTTTCGGGAATCTCAAGCGGTTTTATTTCAATATTGTCTCGATGGGTTTCATACTATGGCTCGCTCTAATCGTACCTTCTGTTCCTAATAAAGCCCAGTAATTTCTTTCCCTTGGCCACAATCTCTATTGCATGGATCTGATTATTGTGAGAAATCGGGAATGTGTTCCTACAGATCACCTTCTTGGTATGTTTTTGAAATTTATTATTTTTCCAGGAAGCCGGTCTTCAGGATACCGAAGCATCTTCCCTCTGTTCTAATACACTCCGTATCGCCATCTATCATTTTTAAAAATTACAGTATAATAAATTTTAAAATTAGAGTAGGAGGCGTACGAAAGTTCATAAATTCACTTAAGTTTACAAGAAGAGTAGAGGAAATTTATTTGGATGTAGTCCTTGAAGAAATCAGAATAATATGAACGCATATTTCGTGATTCATATATTTTTTTAACATGATCTTAGCCATAGGTCAGAATGGCAGGTTAAGTCGATAAAGTCTATCATGAAAGTTGGTTTCATATCTGACTTATATACTTGCTTCTTGTCAAATTTTAATGAATTTTTCAAATTTGATCTGATATATAAGTATTGGAGTAAGTATAAGTATATTGCGGCTAAGAGTGACTATACCCTTACCCCGAAAAGTAGAGGAGAGGTGAAATGCTCAATTACTATTCGACAGGGAACACATTAACCGCAGCAGCGCTCCCTCTAAAAGCTCTTAGGGAGAACCTCTCTCCTTCTCAACAGGTTATCTCCGACTACCCTTTTATATTGTGTTCATATCCCCTGCACTTTCAGCATTAAGTTTTTACCGACACCCACCAGTTCCTGAGGGGTCCTTAACAATTTATCGAGCTTCGTTTCCTGTACTGGATAACACTCCATTGTTGAATACGAATATTGGTAAGTGGCCGGAAGAAGTAGGGAGACATTAAGATAAGAAAAAAATAACCCCTGAAATGTATAAAATATCCAGCAATGCTCAGGAAGTTACAAACATTAAAATTTATTGTAGCTTAATATAATTATTACACTAAAACCTCACCATTACGTTAAAATAAAAATTAATATTAATATATAGTAGTTTTTAGAAGAATTAAAATAAATTTCCCCTACATGAAAGCAGAAATCGAGAAAATATAACTAAGGAAATAGTATAATATAACTAATATAAAAATAATTTTTAGTTATGTTCAAACGAAATTCACATATCTAATTTAACACATAAGCGTCTATTTATAATATATATTTATAATGAGTAAAAAAGTCATCTGTTGACCAGTAGATATTGCAAAATCTACCAATGAAATGCTATTAATGTTTTTGTAAGAACGATCTAAAGCTCAAAACATTAACATTTTCAATATCGTCCAAAAATAATTTTCAATACTCACAGCTGAGAGTAGCCCTATTGTATTTCGTTTTGAAACATTTCTCAAGCTTCCATCCTCGTCGACAGCGCAATTTCCCGTCCCTCGAAGGAACACTTGGAAATGATTTCCTCTACAGATTGATGGCTTCCCAATCAGGAAGGAGGTAGGGAATCGATCAACGTTTCTCTTTCCCTCAAGAGTGTTCTTGTGTTTCGGGTCGAGAACGAGGTTTTCCTGTGGACACCACTAACCACCTCATTTTTCACCAGAACTCGTTTGTTTTGTTCTTCTCCGACATCTAAATTTCCACATTAATACAGTCTCTATAATCCGAACCCTCTAGTAATCCTAACAAATAAAATGAATTTACTATAAGAAGACACTAAATTTGAAACAATGTCAGATTTAGGGTAAGGAGATGATTGTGCCAAACAATGAATCAACCATCATGCAAAAGAAATGATACATTGTAATAAACAATTGTTACTTAATATAGTACCATATTGTTACTACTTACTACTATTTAATATAGTTGAAAATTGAGTAATGTCTCCGTGGAAAAAAATATGGCCTAAATAAAAGTAGAAGACTACATAGGCATATCTAAAGATCTTGGATGACGCCGACATTGTTCATACAATAACTAGACCGAAACAATGTAAACAAGACTCGAGGGACGGGTCTTCAATTAGTCATTAGCCCATTGTGCAACTTTTTCTATTTTTATAAATAGTTTCACTTTTAATATTATAAATAACTTTAAACTATATATAAAATATTTAAATTAAGTTATTATACATACAGTCATTACATTTTAAAAAATCCGAACATTTTAGTAGTCTGAATAGGTTGACAATCTAAGTGTTCAGATTATTAAGGCTGTTCTGACACTGTATTACAACATTAATCTCTCATTTTATCATCAAATAAGTAATATTCCTTGCTGTTGTCAAGAGTATTATTAAACCCAAAGGAATTTCAAATTTTAGTTCATAATTAGGATCACGAAAAATACGCAAATAGATTCTAGGATAATAATATACCAGGCAATGTTTGGCAAATGATAGTTTCAAGCTATTTATAGTAATCATACCAAATATTCTGACAAAAAGTTTAAGCTTGTCAGTTACTTTTATGCTAAGAAGTCATTTTTTCTTCTTCAAAATATTAATTAGATTTTAAGCATAAGCTCGGCTTCAAACATTTATATATGTAAAACGGTGTTAATATACGACTTCTATAAAACCAGATTTCACATCTGAAATATTCATTCGCAATGGCTGGAGAGAACCAATGTATTTTAAAAGAGGAAATTCATAACTATTGCTACGTTTTCGTGATACTTGAGGGAAGGGAGTGAGATAGGGTAAAGGCTTGAGAACAACCGATATCGAAAAGGATTTACTATACAAACACTCAATTAGACGTAGATTCGAAAGTAATAAAGAACTATAAACGAGACAAAAAAAGAAAAATGAAACAAAAAACAGAAATGAATAGCTGAGATAAACAATCTTCGACTGACCGTTGCTATTATTTTTTTTATAATGGTTTGAAAGGCAATGGTTACAGAGTTCATAGCTCTTATTTCCTCTAGTGGAAATCATATTAAATAGTACATCATCACAAAAAACGAATACATTTTACATTTTAGAAAGAACACATTTTACTCACAGTAAATAAACATGCAATACATAAAGCTCTCAGGCAAACGATGGAAATAAGTTGAGTACATCATGGAAAGATGTGAAGGAGATAAATAAAATGCGGGGCGGGGAGGGGCTGCCACACAAATAGCAGAGGGAACCTGCCCTACAATGGCTTCGCCCTTTTCCATTTCCGCTCGACCTCTTGGGTCACGGCACTTCCAGACTTTTGAAGGGGACCGCGTCCACCTCTGAGGAAGAATATCTCCAAGAATGTCTTTGAGGAGGGGAGCTTTCCGGGGAGCGAGTTCCGTGGCGCACAATCCTGGTTCTGACCGCACTGGGGATAGTATGTACATGATCAAAGAAAGTTCCAATGAAATAGCTGCTGTTAAGGAGAATTCGAAGAAGCTCTAGTCTCCAATGCTCAATATAAAAAGAGTGCCTGGGGATTTACAGCATTTGTAAGTAATAAACAACGCAATTAGGCAACCAAATTAATTAGATTAGGTTAGTATTAAAATATGAAATAAGTACCTAATCTTTTTTTTACGAATATTAGAAATGTTTTCATTCTAACGATAAGAGTAAACATAACTCCAACTACACCCCTTCTATAAAATAGTAAAGTATGACAGATAGAGTCCGGAACTTTACTTATGCTTTGTTCCAATGTAACAAAACAATTTATCCAATCCTATTTATGTAGGTTAATGTCACTGACTTACAAAGCATGGAATTAAAGGTTTTTTATTTATTTATATCATCTTCGTAAAAAGTCTACCTTGCATTATTTCCCACGGTATCACTTGATAGAAAAGTTTCGTCTCCTTGGAAGAGGATTGCTAATGAAGCAGTATGTGTAATCGCATTCACAAATAAGTAATCGTCTACAGAAAATTAATCCGTATCATCACAAACACACGTTTACTCATAATATTAATATTAATTACAATAAAGGTTCTAAATTATTTTTAAAAATTTCCAAAATAGTTAATACTTTTTTAAATTCTATTTTTTTTTGTTCATTTAATTATATTTTGTCATTTGCGCCTGCGCTGTCGCACATCTAGCAAATTTGTGGATTAAATTATTTGCTCGAGCATATATCTCGGCCATTGTCTTTTTAATCTTCGTTGGACGGGTAACTGGGAAGAAAGAGAAGAAACAAGTGGGTTTGGATGGTTGTGAGTTGAACTGTGAAAGGTAGAGTATTTGTCGTGAGTGTATGATTTTAGTGTTGGAATGTCCATGTCTTTGTGTATTGTGTTGTTAGAAATGTACCATGGAGCGATTACAATTTTTCGAAGAATTTTTGATTGTGCGGTTTGGATTTGGTTTATGTGTACTTTTTTTGCGGAACCCCAAAGTTCTACTACCAAAGTGTTGTATATAAGTCTTTTGTTTCGTAAGTTAAGTGTTGATCTGTAGTCCAGGAGGTGTGACAGTTGTTTATATCGTCTGGTCAGTTCTTGTCTTTTTAGTTTGTATGTATGTTCCAAGGGAGTCTTTTGTCCAAGTATAGTCCAAGGTAACGTACATAGTTTTTAGATGCCACGGAAGTATCATTAATTTTTTTTAAACCCGAAAACTTCAAATATACACACTTCAGAAATATGATACTTGAAAATTCCCACTAAATTGTGTTTTTTTATTTACGTGAACGTACTTTGTATACGGATGTATAACATATATTAAAAATGGTAAAAGAATTGGGGCAGATATTTTTTTTACTTTTGACTCCTTAGTGTTCCAGAGATTCGTTCCGAAAAAATATGATTCCAGAAGTGCGATAATTTTTAAATTTACCATTTATATTTTAGGCATATATTAGGATGGAAATAGAAAGAAACACCAAAAATTTAAATTATTTCTAGCCTCGAGATGAAACTGTATTAAACATATACAGATATTTAAGAAATTAAATATCTTAAGATGAGAATTTAATAAAATGAATCGAATGAATACAGCAATTATGTTCATTGATATGATTTAAAGTGAAATTGTGGTGCAGATGAAATCTGAATATTATTAGCTGAAATTAAAAAAAATGCTAAATCAGTTTGCCTGAGGAGACAAGATAATTATATTTTCGAAAATTCCAATAAAGCTTTCTACCAAGTAAATTTTAGCACGTTCACGACGGGGCTGTAATTCATGCTCCTCACTCATTGGCGGCTCACCTTAATGATTTTCGCTCTATCGGATGGTAGTTATTCAAGGGAATTATGCAGTTTTGACAATCCAATATTAATAAAAAAAAAACAATACAATCCTACCTCGTTATACATCGTCGTGGAGAGTTTTATGATTGACTAAAGTGTCCGATGCGGAAGTCTAATGTGAGCCACCGGTGGTAAACGCCGACGTGAAAGTGTTAAATATTGAAAACTAATTTCAAATCTTGCATTTATATGCATTAATATATTATTACATAGGAAGATTACAGTTCAGTATTTTATGATGTATTAAAATTAACGTCCAACATTAGAACAACGGAGAGCTTCTTCGGAGGTTTTCTGAGCAAAGCGTGAGATGTGTTAAAGAACCTTCTTGTTTAGTATACATGTGTGACCTTTTTCTGTAAGAGATATTGGAGGGACCAATCAACCAGTAAAATGGGGAGAGAGTTTGGAGCTAAAGGTTTTATCCCCTATAGAGGACCGATGAAAATTCAGCGTAGTGAGTGGAGCAGGGGACAGGCGGTATCGGGTGGAAAGGATTTAATTAAAATTTACAGTCGCCCCGATATCGAGGAACCTTCCCACCCCTATCCCTCACCTGCTAGATTTCACCACCACACCACCTATACGTACACCTGAGGATTAACAACCCTTGTTATACGGCTTAATATAGTCGAATCCATACAAACAAGTCCAAACAAACAAGTTTTGTTTATTGAGATAAAAGTCAGCAAATCGAAACAGGGAAATAGCGATAAACTCAAATTTAATCTATTTCTAATTTAATATATTACACTTATTTTTGGCCATTTATAAGGTGGAGTAATATTGGTGATGTTTATATTGTCTCATGACAAAGTTCACCTAAAAGACTGAATTCCTAGCTGGACCCAGTGCGAAGAAGCATTTTTGTCAGATTTTAAAACAGATTTTTATGTCTCCATAAAGCAAAACTGTTAAATGATCTTGTTTGTTCCCATTTCACTCCTATGTGGCATATGGCTAATGACTATGAAAATGGGAAAATCATGTTTTTAACTTCTCACATTTTTCATGGCATTTTAATTATATGAAACATTAATGTATATGGGAGGAGAAACTTTTTCCTCTAATAGCTATCTTGAGAAATAGTTTTGAAACTATATCCTAAAATGCTGATGGGAAATATGCCTTCCAATACCAATATCAATTTTCTCCAGAAAACATAAATATCAGTATTTTTTTCTGTGAAATAGGACTATTCATTCTTTCTTCTTTTTTTTTACTAAATAGAATCATACTTTAAAATACTTCATTCTGGTCATGTAACTCTATTAGGCTGCCATTAACTATGAAAAAAACGCAAATTGTAAATACTAAAAGCTATATATTATGATAATGTTTCAATATAAGTAGATACATCTGTAAAATGAATAAATTAACTAAAACTATAAGGTTTCGCTAAAAAATAAAAAATTCTTCTTTCCAAAAATATTTAACTCAAATTATTAAAACTTTAAAAAAAAAAATAGCCAAATCTATCCAGCCATTAACAAGCTAACCAACGAACAACATTTAATTTTGATCTATCGAGATACATCAAGACCTTAATGAAATTCAATGCACTGTATCTTCGTTGAAAGTCGGGCTGATTTCTTAAGAATTTATTTTCCTTGTTTAGTTGATGGAAACAGCCTTTCGATTTCAACAGGTTTGGTATTTTGTATGATTGGCATAATTAGTATAGTTGCATGTTTGGCAATAATAGGAGTACCCTTGTTAAAAAATAACTGAATAATATCAGAAAATAAGAAATTAATATAATTTTACTTTCATTTACTATTAGACGTTAAACATTATGTAAAACATACTGAAATCGTTAAAATTAAGCTTTAAATAATTAAAAAAATAGTTATTGTAAATTTTTTTTTAAATTATGATTTTTTGATTCTAGGCCTTACAAATGCTATATGAGCTACTTGGCTCATACCAATACCGAGTCAAATCAGGTGTTATCAAGGAGAAAAAAAAGGACGGCAGAGGCGCCACGGGGAGATATGTGAAAGAGAATTAGAGTGATAGCGTCTCATTTTAAATAATTTTCCTATTTCTGGATTTGGAGTTCGAAAAGAGAAAAAGATTGAAGAGCCTAAAAAATAAGAAGACTTATGAACCGAAGTGTACATGTTGAAATGGACATTAAAGGATGCTTGTTGTAAGTGAATTGTGAAATTTATTTTAAACATGAACAACACAATTAACCTATATAGTATATTTAATTTTTTTCTTTTATAATAATTAAGAATATATATATTCATTCATATTCCTTAATTTCTTTTTGGTTCCCCTCAATAACACGAGTACCTTATGTAAAAGAAAGGGACAAATACGCAATAAAGGCCCAAATAATTTAAATTAAAATAGCCCAACGTAGCACCACAAAGCCTTAGGTATTACAACCCCAAATCTATTTACAATTTTATATAATATACTAAAATCTTAAAAGATTCGGCAAAGGTCATGTTAAAGATTCAACGACGGTCGAACTTGCTGGTTTAAAACAGTTTAAAGAAAAATAAAGAGGTATGATATTACAATAGTTATTAGAACCATCGATGTAAAACGTTCAAATTACTTCAAGCTAAGTTATAAAACATTTCCCTTGTTAACAACCGCTCAGAAAGCCATTAGCGACCATAAAAAAGAAGAAAAACGAATCAGGGAGGAATTGTAAATTAGTCGTTAAGTTGTTCAACTTATTCAAATCCGTACTTGGCTGAGAATCCTTTTTGTTGGTTTTTATCGCCACTTAGGGAGGGTTGAAATAAGAGGATTATATACGTAGGAGACACTATAACGAATTTCCTTTGAAGGAATTTATGCAGGATACTTAAACACGTAAAGAACGTTAGAAATTATTGCCGAAAACCAGCAGTTTTTGATAGCCTAATTTTTCTTTATATAATATTAATAATAATTTGTAATAAATAGATGGTAGATTATGCCGTATTTTACTGAATATTAATTTATAAAATATAATGTAAGTAATGAATTATAAAAGTGTTTTTTTAGGAATACAATGAGAAAATGAAAGCTTCATTATTTAAAAATTAAAATCGTACAACAGCTTCCGACATAACAGCAGGCTTCACAATACTTTTTTGAAGCAACGCTGATAATAATTTCTTCATGCAAAGACATACATTACAATGCTTGCTCTAATAAACCAGGCAGTTAAGAGGAGGGCTTTGCAGAATATTTCTCCTTTAACAATAAATCAAAATAATTTACAACCTCATGCTAAATAAAATTTGCACAAGAGCAAAGAAAGGAATTATGCTTTCACATTATAATAGCTGTTATAAAAAATACGGGTCATTTAATACGCAGATGGTGTTCGGTGTCGGGGCAGATACAATAGGCAGTGGTTGCGCAGGGCAGCCAACATTAGCTTGATTTAGCGGAGCGATCAATGGCCGTTCTCATAACGAACTTAATCCTCGAGGAAAACTGTTAATAGCCTTTTCCAGGGTAATTGCTGTTTTTCTCATTTCGCCGGCGATATTTTTCTCAAATTAGCTTCGTTTTTCGGTTCGGTCTGGAGGACTCGAGCCGCCATTCTTTCTGGAAATATTTACGAAGCTGTGTACGTTCAAATTAAACCCTTCATAAATAACAAGGCTTCTCGGAATATGACTAATTAGAAACACAACGCTCAAATTTGTTAGCACGTCAATAATAAGCTGCGATATGTAAAGGTTTTTTGCCTTTAGGTTAATACAGAAAAAAATTAAGAAGAAATTATACCTTTCTCCAGAATTTTATTTCATGGAGTCCGGCCATTCAGTTTCAATAACTAAGCTAAAGTGAAATACTTGAACTACTCCTAAAAAATCCTTCAAAGAAAATTTTTCTGTTCCTTATTAGGGACTCTTTTACAATTTGTATACATACTTCAATGTAGCCAGTTTTCTTAGGCAAGCGACTATTATTCAATTTTCTCTTTGGCCTCGGTATACGGTATGTTTTCAACAACTTGATCTTGAGGCAGCATGTAGAATAATACTTAGTTCCATTTCGATTATGGCTGCCGACATATGGGGGGGGGGGCTGTTTGGCTTTCATCATGTGGGTGAAAAGACTAATGAATTGCTCATTAGATTCATCTGCGGTGTTCCCAGGCGTTCCCACGTCTCCAAATGCTATGTTGAATATAGTGGATCTAACCTTTTCGATTTTGGATCGATTCTTTTTGACCCCATTACTTCCTAGATATGAATCTCTTTCAAAATAGGAAGCCTCCGTAAATCCGCAATATGTTTACACCTTGTTCCTCTATGTATTTTCTAAAGACCAGATTCCAAAACCTTAAACCTATCCTTCCTACCAAAATGCTACTAGTAGCGACTGCAGACAATATTTTCGTGAAGCAGTCCTTGAAAACGTAATTATCCTACATTATATCTGGCCTCTGATAAAGTCTAATAATGCAAAAATAATTTAAAAAATTAGAGCACTTATAAAAGGAATTTCTTCACTAATTGTGTTTTACATATATCGTCTCCGAATTCGATGGTCTTGTCTATTTCTCAAGAAACACCTTTAAAGGTGGCTGGTTTCTGTTCGAAAATTTATATTTAAACTAACACTTACTCTTCATAACATATCTTCAAATTTAACTGGAGATTTTTCTAAGAAATTAAATAAATTGTTTGCAATGGTAAACGATTGTACAACAGAAAGGCAAAATACCAACGAAAATCACTTAGTCTTTTGGATTTCATTTTAGGGATTCCGATGAATGCTTTTATTGGATAAATTGCACTAGTTTTTAGCGGTATTAATTCGATTTTTCAATTACATGGGGTTGTGTGAAAAGATATGAATTTATTATGTTAATTTAGTACTTTTACAATTCTGTTATGGTTATAGAATCTAATTTTGCTTTCATAAGCTCAATCTTTTTAAAGATTAGATTAATTAGATTTTCTTTCTAAAAGTCATACTAAGAATTTATTCCTATGACGCAACGCAGGACTAAAACCTATGAGGATTATTTTTTGTTATTACATGCAAAAGAGCACATCGTTATGTCAAACATGATTGCTACCAATCCTTTACAATAATTTCTCTATTCAGTCAGAAGCCCTTATGAACTAAAATCACGTTAATCCAGCCCTTCGAAACTGGTCTCAGTCACGTCACTCCGTCACCGCTAACTTGGTCAACAGGTCACGGTTAATGCGACTCTTCAAGAGCTCCCATGTCGAGTTCCATCTTTCTTAATTGCTTGTAGTAAATTATCTATACAATTAATTAAAAAATATATTCTATCAAAAATATATATGTAACTTTAGTTACATATATATTTTTATGGGATTATTTGTTTATTCTTCATTACTGTTGCTCTAGTTGTATTATTTTATTTTATTTTATTTTTTTAAGGCGTCAACCACTAGGGTCATCATCGCCATTTATTCCAATTTTCGGTTTATATCTTATTATATAATTCTGCTAATTTTATTTAACCATGTAATACTCTGTAATTATTATTATTTTTATCAAAATTTTTTTAGTACAGGATTAGGTTCATTTTACATTACTAAATTTGTAGATAATTACTTTGTAAATCTGTAATATGTGACATGTAAATATTGGCCAACTTCTTTCTATAAGAATTCTTAGAAGCAATAAAGATATTCATTTAGTCATTCATTAATATATATTTTTATATTATATCTATGAAGTTATATTTATTGTTTCAATTATTATTTTATTAATAAATTTGTTACTATCGAAACTTTGACTACTGCAATTGCCTCTTCAAAAACTATAAAGCTTCAATCTCAAACTTACCTAACAAACTGTTGTTTCCAGTTGGAGTCAAGTAGATGTAAAAAGGTAATTTTTGTTCTGTATAATAAATGGAATGTTAGCTTTTTTGTTCTCTCTTTGCTCAACATTTATCATCGGTTACGTTGCGGGTTTTAAACATCCCTTGGCGGCCAAATAAACGGAATTTACTGTAATCCTGTATACAGTAATTAAAACTGAAATAAAATAAATAGAAATATAATAATACTAAAGTACTGATTTTTTTATAATAAGCATTGTTTGGATTTTTCACTTAATTTTTAATGTGGGAAAATCATTCAAATTATTTAAACATTTCGAGGCACCTTCATAGCGTACTTCCTTATGATACTTGAGCAAAACGAACACATCTCCTCCTAGTTATAAAATACTAACACAAGTATTAGAAGTAGAATTATTTCTGTTATATACCCTAAAACATAACATAACCTATTGTATATACCCACAATTGCAACTACCCGGTACTTTTGCCTGACTACGTCTTCAATTAGTTGAGGAAATGATATAAATAAATACATAGGTACATAAGCCATTAAATTTATAAATAATGGGATTAATAATAAAATAAATTGATTATAAGAGATTACGAATATGAAAAGCATCACCAAACTAAAATAGGAAAAAGATTGTTAATAAGGTTGGTAATGGTAATATAAATAGTATCGAATATGGTATAATCATATAGTACGTCTATTCCCTAACTATAACTCTAATCCCCTATTCCTTCAAAGAAAGGGAAAAAATGGCCGTAAAGATCCTGTGCTATGTTTTTATGTATGTTCATGAAAGACATTCACAAGGAGATCATAGCCTCAAAGCAAGGATCCTTTCCCCTCAAGACTACGAGCCGGAAGGAAAATAAGAAATTTATCATAGTAGGGGAGTTGGGAGATTTATATTTATCTAGAGGGACTCCCGGTAATATCCGAGATACATTTTTCATGAAGGGCCTCAACTTCTTGCTCTCAGCCGATATCAACCACCGCTATCGGAGTAAAAAAAAAAAACCAATTTCTACTCGGGATTAAAGCAGGACCAGATGCTTGCTGCCCGTGGGAAAACATTAATATTTAGCAAAAACGGTCGGCATAGGTTCCTTTGTAGGCTGGTCCAAAATGAATGGGCAAATGTGTTTTTAACGGATGTACTATTTGATCGAGTGGTTAGTTTAAACGCTGGATTCGATCGAAATATCTGTAGGGATTCGAATCTTTTCGGTAATTTTAAGAACGTGATCAGGAACAGTATAGTTCATTTCAATTATAAAAGCATCAAAATCCAAGGTATACAAGTATTAGTCCTATTGGTATCCATTCGCATTTATTATAGATAATAAAAATTGAACATCAAACCATCAATGCGAAAAAAACATCTATTTTACAGATGTGAAGGGTTTTTATGAACAAATTAAGGGAAAATCATAGCCGAAATAACAAAAAGATAAATTAATAAGTAATTATAAAAATCATATCAACCATTAAATTCATTTGTGTATTTTTCATCTTTATGTCCTGTTCAGAAAAAAAATAATGGGATTTTTTATTGATTTTATTAATTATTGATTAGTATAAATTGCACTTGAAAACAGGGGCGTTTTCAAGGGCATGAAGGAAGATTTCATCTAGGAGGGGCAGGCTGGTAAAATTCTCATGCCTGGGAGAAGGGTTCGAGGTATTCTGACCTTGAAAGGCTTAATTAATTGTTCAAATAAAACCTGTTGATATTTAAAAGTAAATATATTTGATTAAACAACGCTTAATAAATATAGTATATGAATACGAATTTATTTAATGTTGTTTTCGTTTCTGAAAATGTGGAAGACCATTCTAGAAAAGTTGATTAAATTAGATGCAAGAATTAAGGCGACCTGTAATTGTTCAGAACATACCAGACTTGCTTGCCGTTAACCCATTATCATCATTCACACATGTTGTGTGGTTTCATAATATCGATGAAGTATCATCATGTAGCGTCTGAAATTTAGGGAAGTAATAGAAATTGTAATGTAAGAATCTATATATAGATATTTGAAAAAAATAGGCGTAAGATAGCCAATAAAAATACTAAATATTTAAGCTTGGAATTATGTTAAAATATCTATTCTCTAATTTTATTTTCAAGTAATTTAAGGTTACTAGTTTCCGCTGGAGTGATAATTTCGGGTAATCATTAGTATATAAAGGTTGAAGACATTTCAGAACAGGATGTTTCCTGAGCACATCTTTGAGGTTTAGCCCCTTGAATTTCTCCTAAAATGGTCCTAATTCTGAAAGAGAGCTTCAGAGACTGGCGCGATCTATTTCGACCTCAAACCGTTCATGTTTAAATGACGGAGAAACTGAAACTGCGAAGGCTGTTAATCCTCTTCCGCTTCGAGAGGGAACGGCGGAGACAACTCCTCGGACGGGCATTGAAGAGGAGCAACGGAGCAGGTCCTTGGAGGAGCTGTGCAAATCCAATTTGGGGCGAGCAAACAGCCGAAAAGGATTCCCATCACCGCAGGTTTATTCAGGCGCCGAACCTTTCGGGACCATCCTCCTCGGCAAATATCCGAGGATAAATATAACCGTCACAACCTCTAATACCTCTCCCGGGGAACGCTGCTCCTCCGCGAGTACAGTCTCGGGCACGTACTAACGCCAAACAATTGCTGATCCACTTTTCGCTGCGGGTCTTCGGCCGTCATCTTGCTGACCTATACAGTTAAAAACTGTGTTAAACACATCGTTTGCAAAACAGTTAAGGATAAGTTTTTCCCAAACTGTGTTGAGGGCGGGACTCATAGTTATACGTCTTTCAGTAGAATAAAAGGAATAACGCTATATGGGTTACTAATATTTGCTGTCGATCTTTCTCATAAATAGTATCACGAAGTACAAACTTACACAAAAAAAAGTGGTGAAGATGAATGTTGGGTAAGATAAAAAGGATAAAAGTAAATTGTTTTTATCAACTACGAACAATTTACAAAATTACAAAAGCAATTTACCTATAATTTAGTTTTAGTGGAGTAAATAACCGTATAATCTACACTCGTTTTATCAGTTCATAAAGCGCCTTTATTTTTTATATTAACGATGGAGTATAAAATGCAAAAAAAAACAACAACAAAAAAACGAAAAAGAAAAAAAAACGACATAGCTTTGACACACTTATTTTGGAAAAACTTTCATGAGTTGGTCGATATTTTTTAAGATTTATTTTATTAATTTATTATTTTTATTTAATTATTTAATTTATTCTATTCATTCATTTTATTCAATTATTATAATGAAATATTAATTATATTTTATAAGTATTTCATTTGTACAAATACAGTAATAGAAGTATTGACATTAAAGCATGGTTTTTCCCTGTGTGTGTATTTTATCAATAATTTTTTGTTTGTAGAGTTCTTTTGTTTTTGATAAATATTTTATTTTTATGATTAATGTAAGTAGGTACATACACACTTAATTAAATACATATTTGCTTCTAATTTAAAACTTTTTTTTCCTATATATTTTGTCGATAACAGTTTTGGGGAGTTAAAAGAGACCCCTGTCACCTTTTCACGTGGACGGATTATGTTACCAATCTAGGTTTTTATAAAAAAAATAAAATTAAATTAAAACTAGGAATTTTGGTTCCTCATTTATCCTATATTATTAATATACAAAATATTTAGGTTCTTGCTGCCTCCCACTATCCTTTTTACAGTACTGAAAATAGATCTTGGGCCTTCAAGCAGTATTTATGAGAATGTTTACCCTTTTTTTAAGTGGATATCGGATTGAAAAGGTCATATTTCCTACCAAACGAGATGTCAGGTGCGGTGGCAGCGGTCTGCTTACACCTAGCCGTATATAGATTGCCTCATCACCATTTCATTCCTTCGACTCCCTTTCAACTACCCGCTAATAAAACTTAATCGGAACACGGATTACTCAAACATTTTTTAGAAATAATACAACTATTCCCTAACTTTTCCTGATAGTGAATATAGTTTTCGAAAAAAGCTATATGTCATTTGATGTATTGTTCTGAAACTGCTTTATTTTGTCATTTAGCACTTAAATGCTTTGATTTCTTATTTTATTACTATGAAAAAATTATATCATTGTGTTAAAAAAAAAAAAAAAAAAAAAAAAATGCTTATTTCAAATGTAGTGCAATTCCTTAGTAAATTATATAACCCGCCTCCCCCTTCATGTAATCTTAACGAATCCTTCTTTGAATTGCACAGTCAAATGAGGCCATGAAATGATAAGGACACTAAAGAATAATAAGAAGGAGAGAAAGCTTATTGGGTAGTGAATATTATTTTATGCGCATTCTAATGAGAACCGTGGGGTAGGGAGGGAGGAGCCTTTATGTAAATACGAGTTTATTCAACTCATACAAAACCCGAGTAGCAATTTACAATTTTATCAGAGTGGGGTCCGTTTGGATCATCCCCCTCTTCCTAGTTATCTTGGCGGTTTTCTACCTTAAAAATATGTTTCGGCTTCTCCAAAAAAACTATGTTTTCTTGGCCTCTGTGGGGACCTTTACTTAAGAAATAATTTAGGTAGCTGCTTTTTATTTAATTTTTTCTTTTTGTTAACAATTAAAAATAAATTAAAGAGTCCCTAGAAAATGAAAGCAATTATTGAAAAGGCGTAAGTTATAGGGGAGAATAGCCAAGGGAGGGATTTAGTGTACGCAATATGAAGAAGTCACCGTTCCCTAATTCCTCAGTTATAAGTTAAAAAAACAATAAAACGAATACTGTTTAATTTTCGGTTATTGTTCCGTATTGTGTTAGTACAATTCTCAAAGAGTTAAATTCAAAAACTAGTTGTAAACAACGAAAAAACTCAATGATAACAGTACTTTTATTAAAAACCATTAAGGGAAATTGCAAATATTGTGGAATAATGGATCGATGTGTGTTCTAAAACAAAATCTCTGACCCAGAGCTACCAAGTTAGGCCTAGGATCAAATTTTATTTTTCAACAAGATAACGATCCTTAACATCGTGCCAGGAAGAATTGTTGCTAAACAATGCTCCATGTCAGTTAAGAACACCCACCACAATCGCCTGATCTTAATGCCATAGAGTACCTCATGTAGGATCTTAAAATGAGGCTGAGGCATTACGAAAAAAAAAAAATGGCAACTCTCAGAGGCCCTTTAGGAGGAATGGTTAAAACGGATCCGAAATTTACAAAAAAAATAAATAAAAAAATAGCACGATGTATAATAATTTGAGAGAAGCAATAAAAATTAAAGGAGGTCCCACAGACCTACTTAATTAACATTAGACCATTTTACTTTAATTTATATTAATTAATTAATATTTTTTTAAAATATTGATAATACTTTATTTCACAATATTATTTTCCGTTGTGCTTATAAAATTTTTAAGTAACTTTAACATGTACCAATGTAATCGAAAGGGCCTGTGTTTCAAAGAAAAAATTTTTTTTTTTTTTTTTGCTTCATATTTATATTCGCACCTGTCGCAGCTAAGCGACAATCAGCAAATGTGATGTAAACTGTTTTGATGTTGGCATTTTAGGCATGAGGGAATATTGTGCCCAGCAGCACATCATCCCGGAATTGTTTCAGGAGAGGGGGTCCCTCATCCAACTCCTTTTCAGTCGCCTCATAAAAGGCATCTCAGTCGCAGCCATGTCATTAATAAGTCTATTGTTATGTCCGTGTAATTTAATATGGAAGCCAGAATAAAGAGTCCTTATTTGTTCGTCGATAGTTGGTAGTTGTAAGTCGGTATGTAGTGTTTTGTTACTAACGTACAAAGGTGCGTTCGTTACTAGTCGTAAAATTTTGGATTGGAAGGTTTGTAGTTTTTGTAAGTGTGTCTTGTTTGCTGATCCATAAATTTGTGAGGCGTATGTCCAAAAGGGTTTCAGTAAGTATGTGTATGTATTGAGTTTCTGTCTGATTTTCAATTTTGATGATTTGGAAAATAGTGAGTACAGTAGTTTCAGTCGTTTGTTTAAAGCCTGTCTTTTCATTTTGACATGAGGGCCCCAAGTCATCCTTCTTTCAAGTATTAGTCCAAGGTACCGTACTTTGTCTGTTTGAGGAATTTGGTGGTCGGCGATATAAACAGGAGGGCATGTATCTCGTCGGAGTGTAATTGTTATATGTTGTGATTTGTCATGGTTTAATTTCATTTTCCAAAGTGAGTAGTATCTTGTCAAATGTATTAAGTGGTTTTGTAAGTTTAATGAAGCCATGGTATGAAGCAATGGTGTTTTGCTAAAATTGTTGTATCGTCTGCGTACGTTGCAGTTAATGTTTCGGGGTTTGTAGGAATGTCATGTGTGTAGATAATGTATAGTAAGGGAGCGAGTATTGACCCCTGTGGAACTCCTGCTAAGATTGGTCGGATAAAAATAAATAAATAAATAAAAAATAAATAAATTTTTTCATCTGTTTTTCTATTTTGCTTTTACATCTAGTTTGGATTATTTTAGTATTCCTGTTATTTGTTTGACACATCACATGAAATATTAACATAATCAAAAATTGTTGAAACCCGGACTAATGTTCCAGTATTTTTATACTTATTAATTAATCATATCATTAAATAGTCAAAAGTGAAAGAAAAATGTATTAATTGCCTCTACCCCTAAATATAATTGGATTTACCCCAAATTACCCCTAAATAACGTAATTTATGGATACTTGCCTTAAAACGTAATCTATGGGTAATTGCCTTTACCCATAAATTACGTTGAATATTGTTCAGTAATAATGTTAATTAACAGTTACAGAATTGCCGAAGCCCTCATTAGAAAAAGGCCAACTTTAATTTTAAATTATAATCTAATTAACTGCATGTAGCAATCGTCCATTCTATCTAGCGCATATAATGAGATGCCGGTCTATAATAATAATAATAGAGACTATAGATATTATACATGGGAAGGGAAGGTATCAATGGTAAAGAGTAATGCTTTATCCGCCGTTGGTGGAGGGTGTGTGGCAGGGCGATAGCCGGCTTTATTTACCGGTTGGCCGGACACCAACCCTTCCTCTTCTAATTCTCCGCCTCTTACATTCCCTTTCCTATTCCTCTCCCTACCTCATACCATCGCTAAATCTTCCTTCTTCTTCCATTCAATATTCATAAATTCGGAGGTTATCGTAAAATCTGGAAAATCCTCTCTTCCTACCATCTTTATGTTTGCCCCCACAGATTTCAATAAAATTCGAATATTGCCTTTGAAAGGATTTCTCAAAGAAAATCATTCTTATTCATGAAACACGAACCATATGTATTTTGAACAAACAAAGTTCAAATAGTTTCTACTTCTTGTATTTTCTTGCGGTAGTAGGCGTTCGTTACGACAAAAGAAATTAGGAGTTTACGTACGCTTTTGTCTCACAACTAGAATTTCTTATAAAAATTCTTTTCTAATATATAGGTGTATTATAGTTAGATTATACGAGTTTTTAAATTTATTTATCGTTAACACTTGTAACGACAGCGATAAATCGGGAGTAATGGGGATGATCAGTTTTCTGATATAGGACAGAACCAGACAACACACGTGGAAGAGCATTCATATATTTACATATATTTACATTATACTGTTTATGAAAGTATTTCTTTCTAGACTGTTAGCTAGCCTAGAAAGTGATCCATTACACTACTAGTAGTGTAAAGGAAACATCTGTTTTCTTTACTGTACTATTACAGTAAAGAAAACACATGTTCTTTACTGTACTATTACAGTAAAGAAAACACATGCTAACAAAACTCTTAAAAAGCTTACTAACCTATTTATCACTTTAATTTAAATATATCTAAAGTTAGTGCTGTCAATATTCCCAAAACTATGTTTGATCAATGAAATGAAGAACTTCCTTCAAAATCACGACACAGATACGAATTTAAATATAATAAACTACAGGAATAAAGAAAAATTGATGATCTATTTAGAGACGATCCATTATAGAATATGAATTATAAACAGTATACTAACTCCAAACGTGACATTTAATTACAATTTGAAGGATTCAATATTAGTAATAATACTAATTGTATATTTAATATAAATATAAATATGTAGATTTTTTACGATTCCACAATAGCTCCTACCATATTATTTTCATTCATTATTTGTTAAACTTAAACGTTTTATTAAATGTTACCCAAAATATAATTCTTATAATAGTCACTACAGTACTCGGTCTAATTACCGAGCTCGGCTGCGCCTCGCTCGTCAAAACAGGCCTGTACCTGGCTGTAAAAAACCACATTCTGTACTAGTGATGTAAATAACTATTAAATAAGTCATTCAATATATTTAAAATAATATTGAACCAACCGGTTCACGAATTCGATATTTTTTGAGTTTTTTTGTTATGCATCAATATAAAGAAAATTACGAAATTTTAGCTGTTTTGGACGGTTTTTTATTTAGATATTAATTTTTGAAGTAATAAAAAAAATAAAAAGGTGCGTACATTATAAAAGCTAGAAAGCTGGAACAGGTGTAATCTTTTTCAAGAATCTGTGCTCTTTCTGTAGTCTTTCATCTTTAATATGTGCGTTTTGAATCCACAGGATCATATGTCACAGAATTTAAAAAGCACAGATTTTACTTTTTTTTGTTATTACTTTGAAAATTTATATCTCGAAAACAGTGAGTCTCAAAAAACCTAAAAATCCGCAGTTTTCTTTATATTGATGCATGAACAAAGTCACCAAAAATTATGAAATCCAAAAAATATAGGTTCCAGTGCATGTATATACTTCGGTCTCATGATAATTACAATGATGGTTAGGGTGCATTCATACATAAGCATACTACCAGGTCATTCAAAAAGTCCTGTCGTTTTTTGGGGGGAAATTATAAATAAATAAATATTTTCAAATAATCACCTTTATTCATCAAAATATCCACCGTTACAGTCGGTAACCTTCTCCCAACGAGATGGTAAAGCCCAAATTCCTTCCTTAAAAAACTGTTGATTTTTACTGCAAAAATAAGTGGTCAGTTCGTGAATTAGGTTGTCACGGTCTTGAAAACATTTCTGTCTCAGATTGTTGTCGAGATCTCTGAATAGGTGATAATCAGTGGGTGACAGGTCAGGGGAATATGGTGGGTGAGGCTAAACTTCCCAGCCTATTTAAGCGGGAAGTTAACGAAGATGCAGTTGTCAAGCGAACAAGCATATTGGCATCTGAAAGCTTATGAGGAATCCATTTATCCAGTTTTTTTCACTTTTCCCAGTTCTTTAAGGTAATTCCAGGCAGTGGTGGCTGAGATATTAAGTTGAGAGGCTATCTCTGAACAACTTTGACGCGGATCCAACTCTACTACTCTTCGAACGTCCTCCTTATCAACTACAGTTGGTCGACCCGAGCGTGCCTCGTCTTCTAGTGTCTCGTCGCCTCCACGAAATTTTGAAAACCAAAATTGTGCCTTCCGCTCAGACAGCACATCTTCCCCAAACACGGAGCATATTTTTCTAGCAGTTTCGGCAGCTTTTGAGCCAAGTTTAAACTCATAGAGCAAAATCGACCGAATTTGAGTTTCAACTGGAATCATTTTAACTAGACAGTTGGATGGTGACTACATTAAATTAATCCTCCTTAGCCTCCTATTCATAAAGTATAAACATTTGTGTTTACATGGATAAAAGTTGTATTGAACGGAATTAATTAGCAAACACTCTAGAATCAAAATAAACAACGAACAAACGAAAAACGACAGGACTTTTTGAATGACCTGGTATTTTGCCGACGGTTCGGTGTTACTATTAGCCTGGTTATCAATAAATACATAGAATACGTATAATACATAAAATCTGACAAACTAAGATCCTGATTATTTAGGGTGGATATCGGCCACCCTGAGACAAGGACCCGAGGCTAGGCGAGCGGATGCTGATGACAAACGGGATTAGCCCCCTCGTTAGGGAGGATGATGAAGTAGAGAGCAACTTCATCTCCACCGGCCTCCTCCCCCCACTCCTCAGTCTATTGCTTTAGTTTCTGGATCCAATCTGCCTCTCCCTCTTATTGAGTAAGTAGCTAGAGAGGTTTTTTAAAAAGAGACTCAGTATACAGACAATGATGGAATAATCTAAAACGTCTAGTAAACCTTTAAAACACCCCTTTAATTAGTTTAGTTTCATAACATCTCACCGTCGAACACAGAGTATGTACGTGTACATCAATAAAAAATGTTTACAAGCAATCAGTCCTTCTTGAATATAAAGATCTTCGGATTTAGATAGTTCATTCCTATGATCGACTACCATTAGTGCAAGTGTTGATACAGAGAAGATTAGATAGGATCGATCGCCCAAGCGGCAGATGTACACGTTCTCCATCATCAATGACCATTTCATTTATTCTTTGATTCCTTGAAGGGTGTTTTCCGGAGGAAGATATTTATTCGCAATCGCAATGCCAAGCATAATTCTTTTTGTGGTATTGCTTTGCTGACAAATTTTTAGATGTTGGAGAAAAGAAAATTGATTAAGAATAACATGATTGAAAAAGTGATTAGTGTGCAGAAAAAAAGTATGCTATTACTTTAATGGTGCTTAAATTGTATTGTGTTTTCTCTTATGAAGTAGTTGTATATATACGACTTTGAAAAGAAATGTGACGGAACAAATTTACGTCAGATCCTCAACTGCCGATCCCCTTCCCTCAAATACCCTATCAAATCCTTCCTCTCACATCTACCTGCCTCCCCTACCTATGGAGATTTAAACATGAAGTCGACTGCCTTTGACAGGAGGTGATACTCCCCGCCGTTCGTATATCCTGATCAATTACACGGGATGACACCCAGTCAGAGCTGGGAGGGGGCCCTCCATTCGGTAGGCAATTATATCGGGAGGAATCGGAAGGTGTCGCTGCCAGGCTTCTAACGTCAAGTGGCGACTGTCAGCTCTCACTCCTATCCCGTTTTAATATCCGCTTGATTAGTATTGTTCATCTAGTCCACAGGCGTCTGATTAAAATTAAATGAGGATAAACTTTAAAATCATATTTCCATCAGTAAGAATTATTTCAAAGGAAAATAACTAATTATCAATAGTTTTGTTTGTTTGTTTGCTGTTGTTTAGAGGCGTAAAACGTTAGAAGTAACCAACGCCTGTCAATTTATTTTTTATGTATAACGATTTTGATTATTTTACTTTATAAATGTACTTATAATATAAACATATGTCAAAATAAAATTAAATAAACTGATGGAAAAGAAAATATGGTTCATGATAATATAATTAATAGAGTAGATAAATAATAATAAGATAAAGATTACTGAAAATTTAAGGGTCTGTAAAATTACTAAAATTTAGAGTTGATGTTTTTTAAAAAATTCCAATAAAATTATAAAGTTGTTATTCAATATAATAACGTAAAACTTAGAAATTATGTTTGTCATTGTTATTAAAAGTAAACTGGCAAAGTTGTTGTTTACCATCCGCAGTTTCATTTTCATATAGGTGCTGAAATTTCTTAATCCTACATCTGTGATTAATAAAGGTTGAGGGGAAATATATCACGGAAGGTAAAGTTATTCCTATAAACGATCTTGAGGCCAACCGTCACAAATATAGGTGAAAAGTGGATCCTGAGGTGTGAATAGATGGCAAATTAAAGCTAAAAATAACAGAACGACGAATGACAGATATATTAAGCCTCTAAGAGTCTAGACGTACAAAATAAGTTAGCTTGGACATGTCCAGGATGGTAGATGATATATACCGAAGAAAAAACCTGTTAATGAGGAAAAAAAAAAGTAAAGGAAAGAAAGACCCAGGCTGCAATGGATAGATGCCGTAGAGGGTGATATTGAGAAAAGAAGGTGAAATGTTGCTCGCGAAATATATTCCTATCCCTATATCCAGATTAAAACGAAACTAAAAATTGCTGGGGTTTAGCGATTCAAAATACGTATTGAGGGACAGGAAAAAAAGCTCATCTTCAGTTCGTCATCATAAGTAAAAGGTCACTCCAGAATATTTGTTAAACACTGTATCACCCACCATTTCGCTTCAAAATAGTGGCCTTTTAGACTTCATAAGGCCGAATATCAGCCATTTATTGTTTTATTAATATTATAAAATAGGACAGGAATAAACACAATAAATGTACAAAAAAAAAGTTATTACAATTGAAAGGGTATATTTATATCGTGATCTTGTCAGTGTCAATTTAAATACACCTCTACCGACTTGCGAAATCACTAACGCAACGATTCAGTAATAGTAAACACTCCATTGTCCCCGGCCCATACATTGCTGGGGGACAGGAGAGGTGCCACCTAAAACAGGAGCAGTTTTGGCCCGGACATTAATTATACGGCAGCACCCTCTGGTAATTGGTCCATAAATCTAAGCGGGGAGGTGGTGGGTCAGTCGTCAAAACACCTCTAGAGGCAGGTGCCGGGATTTACAGCCGCTCCTCTACACCCTGTGGAAAGAACGGATTACACCCCTCAAGGGATAGTACACTGAACAACCCCTACGGCGTTATTAGAATTGATTTTCTTAATTTGAATCCAACACAAATATCCAGCTGTAGGTTCTAAGCTAACGAAGATAATTTTTTTTTTTTTAAACATTTATTACCAAAAGGTTCTGCAAATCGAATCTATAGTTACTATGGTAGTGGAATCTATAGTTACTTAAAGTAGAAAAAGGACGGAATTACTATAGAATCGAACAGTGTAATTTTCTTATTATTATATTTTTTTTTTTAGACGAGAATTATCACGACAAATCGGAATTTTGAATGCAAAAACCTCAAGATTAAACGTCACGATTAGAGCATGTAGGGATTCCAATTTCATTAATGGAAGATTATGGTTGGATGGGTTATATAGAACAATGTGATTGAATAAAGGTATGAATTGATAAATACATATCAACGAGTGGACGGTTATTGGAAGTTACTTTAAAAGAAAACAATTTTCCAATACTCATCCACTCTTATCATTTTTGGAAAACAAGTGAGTGCCATGGTAGGAAAGTAACTAATTTATGGAAAGTAATATATTTTATGAAAAATCAAAGGTAATGAGGAGGCGCAAAAAGCTTAAATGTTAATCTGAATACTACTCTCTCTGTAATACTACTCTACTACTACATTGTTGTAGTTCAATGGTTGCGGAAGTTTTAGAGGCATAGTAGGTCTCAGTTTTCATCAGTACCTAAAAATGAGGTGACGTCAAATTATCCCGAGATGAAATCGATATTAAAAGAGAGGTTATTGGAAGAAGCATTCAAATAGATTTTTGCTAAGAAAGATAACTAAATAATAAAGGGAAAATAACGAGCCAAAGGAGAACTCATCATTAAATAATTTTAATCATCGCTTAGTTTAACTAAAAAGGAGGCTGACGATTGGAAAAGTGTTTCTCTTTTGCAGCTATCCAATTATTGGCAGGTATAATTGAAAATTTTCTGTCCAACTATTTTCACACTTGACAGGTGGATGGCAGTCAATTCAATTCCCAGCGGAGGTTTTTAATTGGAATCACCGTTCAGAGATCAGAGCATCCCGAATTGTAGTTGGAAATTAGTTTGGGGAAGAGGAGGAACAGGAAACCGCCTGGATTTACAAACCCCCTCCCCCCGGTCCTGATCAAGTTAAATCAACTCGGCAAATAGGCAAATTAAATCAGCCTACGCTAAGTAGCGCTGGTTCCAGGGATCGGCTTCGGGCTTTCTTAACTTCATCGCGGCCTCCACACCTGAGCGGCATTAATCCTGAGTCCCTGTTACACAGTAAAACATTTCAATTCCGTTTCGAATTGATTGAATTAAGCCGTTCGAAAAGCCTTTACTCTAAACTAGTTTTTTTCAGCAAAACTCGTCTCACAATTTCGCGGGAACATAATTTCTAAGCATTTTGAATCAAGGTCCCCCTCGGCCTTTGCCGAAATCCTCTAAGCCAGAAAATAAGTCACAGCGTGTGTGTTTGTGTGCGCGCCCGCATGTTTCATATTTAAACAAAAATTAAGTTAATTAGCCTTTATGAAGGGAAGAATTGTAAGGAAAACTAGAGCAGGTCGTTTAGACAGCCCCTTCCTGATTGAGGGATGCAGCACGCACAACTTACGCGTTCGGCGGTACGGTGTTGTGCCTATTGATCGGGGGCAACCCAACGCTCACTGCAGTTTTATTGCAGCTGTTGGAAAAGAATATTCCATGAAACGCATCTTATCGCACATCGCTACAGCAGAGGATTGGAAGATAACAATATTCGATAGAATAAAATTCCATTAGTACAGAGGATATTCAAATCGTGTAAGGAAGAAAGCCTTTTATTATTAGCGTTTACTGATAAAAAACTATTTCACAATTCAGTAATTCGCGATATAATGAGTTTTTAAACACGATGGAATCCGTCCTAAAATTTTTAAAATCTAATATAAATATGAGATATAATTTATAGTAATAATATGAAATAGCAAGTAATAAAGAAAATTCAAAAATATATAATAAATAAATACATACAATTAAAACTATACGGCGTTGATGAACATCCGCTCTCAAACAGAAAGAAATAAACCCATTAAGCAACGGGTATCCAGTTATTGATATCTTAATAAAAAAATTCAAAGAAAACCTAAACTATAGTAATCTATAAATTTAAAAAAAAAATCTAATATTAATTACACATTCGTAAATAGTGTTAATAAATATAATAAAATAAATTAATAAATATAATGAAAACATTTCCAAGACTTCTTTTCCAAAACAAAGATCGAACCTAACTATTAAATTATCTAATTTAGCTTCCTATTGATGGAAATTAATTTCTAAATATTTTATTTCAATAACTCCTTCTTAATTTCATTGAATTATTCTTTCCCTCATCTTTCGTCTTATTTATTACTAGCATTGTTGCCTAGAAAAACAGAAAAAAAGCTATTATTAATTAAAATAACAAGCCTAACTTCAGAAAGATAAAATATTTTTTAATATTATAAATTCACTTTTCATAGTGTTATTTTTTACTTTTCCCTCTTTTAAAGAAATTTGTTAGCCATTCATCAACATCAAACGTTTGCTAATTTCTTCTACTGCCTCAACCACTTTCAACAAATTCGACGTTTTTCGCAGTTATTCGCACTTATCGACTGATAAGTAAAAGAAAAATGGTTCGTAAATCTAACCTTACACTTCCTGACAAAAGAAAAAAAAAATCATTATCCCTACACAAAACGCTAAGTAGAAGATATTTATCAGTAGTAACATTAATGTTAACTTGACTGAATATAAATCTAACTAAAAATAAGAAAAATAATAACTAAGAATAAAATTTTTTCTCTTCCAAAAATTAGTTACATGCTCAGAGCGCGAGTATAAGATCCTAAGCCAGATTTCAAGGTATTAAGATTTTTAATTTGCTCCTAAGGCCATTAGAAAGAGGATTCGCGATCAAAGGCAAAGTGAGGAAGGGTGTGTGATGAGTTGAAGTGCAAGGAAACTGAGATTAAAAATTCAATTATCATGGTTTCATTACCTAATTTTTTTCATTTAGTTATGAATGTTTCATTTCATTAGCTATGCTCACTTAATTCAATGTGAATGTATTAAAAAATTGAGCAATCAGATTCTACTAAGATAAATATATCTGCAGTATAGGAGACCATATCTCATTTTTAAAAAAATTATGTATGCGCTTCCGGATATCCGCGATTATGAAAATAGACATCTTACTAACATAGCCTTATTTCCATTAAATGTGATTTGCTCTTTGAAAAGGTTCCCTAACTTCACAAGCCATATCTTAACTTTATTCATATTTTGAACTTTCATTATTGTTCAATTGTCTAAAGGGTTTTATTTATATAATTTGTTTAAATTGTTTTTCCTTTTACCTTATGGTTTTATAACATTTAATTTTACTAAGTCTTGCGATTAATAAAATAATATTACTGTAAAAAGCAATCAAATTTAATATTTCAAAAAAGACATTTTCATTTGCATTGCCTATAAATATTATCTATAATTATTATTTACATATCAAATGATAATGTACCGACTAGACGTAGCATACTTGGTAAGCACATAATGCGATTATGCCCTTTCATAGACAAAAAGTCTATGTATTCATTTGAAAATCACGACTTGGATAAAATCAAATGAATATTCTGATTTGAGGTCGATCTTATAAAAATAAATCAAATAAAAATAATAAGAGTGTCATACATGAAAATGTTTTGAGTTAAGTAAGAATGTCAATGGGCCATTCCAAGGTTACGGGTGTTACATTCACACAGCTTAAAATGCAAATAAAAGTACTTGAAAATAATCTTTATCAGATTTTAAATTCACAATTGTTAGGTCTTACACATCTATTTCATGATAGATAGGCTGAAGTCGGATTTTTTATCACCATTGACTGGATATTAATTTGATAAGCAGTGTTACGGGTGTTACCAAAAGTAGACCTTGCCTCAGGTAGGAGTGAGAGAAAACTCATAATTCTGTGAATTTAATGCACTAATTTTTCTAATTAAATTACCAGTTAGAGTTAAGATAACATATTATGTTATGATCTATTCATTTTACCTTTATGGGTTCATAAATCATTAATAAAAAATATTTTGATTATTACTGGTCTTACAAGAAATGTTAAGGGTGTTACATAGGCCAAATATAAGATATACTGAGGGTATATACTTCCTATTTGGCATTGTTGTTGTGGTAAAAAATATTGTTTTAGATTATTTGGAACGAAAGGATAAAGTTACAAAGAAAACTTAAAAAAAAAAAAAACTGTTTATTACATTAAAAATTACATCATTATGAAAAATGTTTACCTCTTAGTAAATATATGTACATCGTAGTACAAACTATACCCTACCAAACTAATAAAAAAACACTACTAATAAAAAAACATTACTAACCTACTGAACCTGGTTTAGAATCACAAAACATGATCCTAACAATGAATCAGGCCTAACTTAAAAATTATTAGGCTTAAGTTACTCTAATAAAAATCACACATATCTTTTTAAGCAACGTCTAACTTAGAACCGAACTTGTAGAACAAGCGGTTTTCTTGTGGCTTTATTTCTGGTGTTAGTACTTTAAACAGGAGTTGATCAAATTTAACAAAACAACATCATTTTCATCGAGTTTAAACAGTGACTTGTTTTTATCTACACATTTCAAAAACATAATGTTTACGTCATCCTCTTCGTCAACCTCACTTTGGCAGATTCCTAAGTATCTATAATGTTTCAAAGCTGATTTCGATGAGGCTGGCTTATTATTGTCACTTGGAATTTCTACCAATACGAACAACCCTAACTTAACATCTGACCTCTTGAGACACGTTAACAAATTAGGACTGTCATTTTCAACATTGTCTGCTGTGGTACGAGAACAGTTTTCACTATCAGAGTCATCTGAAGAGCTATACACATTACTGTACGTCAGACGTTTCCATTCATGTAACTTTGAGGCTTGATGGTCCTCTGGGGCTTCTTCCTCAGTAACAAATACTGGTACCCTTGTCATTAACACATTTGCTGTTTTTGCAATCAGCAAATCTGTGGCATCACAGGGCTGCAAGTGATGGCAGCTTTGGATTTGTGGGATTGCTGCTACTTTTTCCCACCTTTTGTCCAAGAATGGAATATTACTTTCCACTGTCTAAGGCTGTAGATGATAATTAAAACTGTATTGATATGTACTTAAAAATTAATAAAATTGTGATAAATACAGCCAGTGAAAATCTTAAATGCATAACAACATTCTCAGGTTATCTATAGTAAATTTATGCCACAAGTTAAGGAGGAAAGGATAATTTCGTTTTAGGTTACGGGTGTTACATTTGTGAACAGTAACACCCGTAACAGTTAAAAGAGGGTTAGATAATATTTAAAAAAATTAAATTAGATTATATTCTTGAATGACATGTGCATAACCTCACTTTTACTTAAGGGTTTTGTAAATAAAAATTTTGCTGGTTCAGTAATTAAACTTTTGTACCTTTTTTGTTACGGGTGTTACGAACTGACAACGAATTAAAAAACGCTCTCAATAAATATACATTGTAAACTTACCTCAAGAAAATATGACCATCAGCTACTGGAGTGTTCACTTTGTGCTCCTTCAAAACCTCAGAACTATCAGCTTTTCTAACTAGAAAAAAAGGCTATCTGGAAAAATCCAAAAACTAGCAACAATGTAATGCCATAGAGTAGTGCAAAAAAAGCTGATAAATAAGTATGGAACGAAATTTTGTTTAAAGTTTTCGTTGTTTTCCAATAAATATTTGTACTTTGAACTAGCATTTTCTTTGGTTACGATCTTAAAACAATTGTTTTTATTTTTGTTTACTCAAGTACATTTAGTGTGGAATTGCTCCTTTCCATAGTTTAGGGAAATAAAAAAAAAAAAAAAAAAAAAATAGATTGCATAATTACATAAATAAATTATAATATTAAATAAAAAAACATATTAAAGTGAATTTAGGCCCAAATATTGATCTCATATAAAATATTCCGGAGTCACCTGGTTAGCATAGCAACCTACAAAACCCAAGATAGCGGATTCTTAGCCCGATAAATAGCACTAGGATTATTTGAAGGGAGTGAAATCATTGCCTATGCCGTCCGTCCTTCGAAGGGGACGTAAAACAGAGATCTAGAGTCTGCAGTTATTTGTTAAGATCATTAAACTAATTATACTTGCAACATTTAGGACTCCCACTCAAGCATCTTCTGATTAGCCATGTGTTCAATATTATTAACTAATAGGATGCTTACAAAAATTGGAAAAATAATGGGTTTACTCAATACACGCCCAAAGTTGATTAGTTCTCATCTCTAAAATGACTTCTAATTATATTTTTTAGCAGCTAAATACAATTGTGTTGTGGCTCGAAATAGTATTTCTTTTTTTTTTTCTTTTTCTTTTTTTCAAAGCTAGTTAGATAGAGACGATGATGATCCAAGGAGCCCAGTTAGAAACGAATTCCCTACTTATCTGGCTGAAGTAAAAGGCGCTGAAGAAGAAAACGGTGGAAGGTACAGAGGGCCCATTGAGGAAGGGCGGGGGATGAAGAAATAAGGCCGGCTGCGGAGGGGAGTTACCTAGGTGACACCCTCGCCCCGAAATTACCCTCATCCCTGATCTACTACCGCCGCCACCAAACAAAACTTTTTAGTTTCTTTTGAAGTGATACAGGCTTCTCGCGCCTCATCATAAACTTCCTAATAACTATCAAACGATTTCTAACAATATAAATTACTTAATTTCAAAATATAAATTAGCTGTAAAGGTCCTATTTGAATGGGATGCTAGAAGATAATAATTCCGTTTATTTATTTATTATCAAAGTAAAACTTTAATTTAGGAAGGTTTATCATGTGTCATCTATGATATACAGATATATGATATACAGATGATTTTATATATATATATATATATATATATATATATATATATATATATATATATACACAGGTTTTTTGAGGTGGGTAAACGGTCAAGGGTTCCGGTCAAACAGCTGATCCAGAATATAAAATAATTTTTTCACCATACTACGATGTAATCACCTGTTTTACACACCTAATTTGCGGTCCGAAGGCTACACTTCGCCGCCCTAGGGCCAAAATGAATATTTCGCCCTAGGGCCGCAAAATCAGCTGTTTATTATTTTAATTCATTCATTTCATTATATACATTACATAAGTTTGTTTTGCTCGTATTATTGTTTAGTTATTTAGTAATTATGGCTAATAATATATCAGAATCTATAAATAGAAGAGCAAAAGAAATCATAGCAGATTTGTTATCAGCAAAATCAAAAGATAGGTATGACGATAATAACATAACGTAAAACAATCCATACATTAAACATTCATCATGTCCCCATAATCACAAGATAACCTTCTAACAAAGAGGTACACTTAACCAAAAGAAAATCTTGTTTTTGATTAATGTTATATCGTATTAATATTTATTGTAGTATGGTGAAAAATATCGTTCGTGCCTCGGGCCAAAGTGCTTTTGCAGGCCCTCGAACTTTTCATGACCTCGACTACGTCTCGGTCAAAAAATATCTCGGGCCGGCAAACGCCCACTTTCGGCCCTTGGTACGAAATATACTATTTTATCATACGGCATCAAAAACATGTGTTTTCAATACTCGGTTTGAGTACGTAGAGTAGTATTTTTCTGGCCTAGGCCTGAAAAATCTTTTTGGTGCGCCAACCTTACCTGCTACTAATACATATTAATAAACATATGTTTGAAGGAGGTTACTTGTAGCTGTACTGTGCTTCATTCTAATACAAGTAATATGTTTTGAAGTGCAAAATAACATGGACATAACAGAAGATGTTTTAGAAGAAGCCTACTATAATACTGTAATTAGAATTGTATTATAAATATTAATCTTAATATTCAAGTTCGTTTCTTCTTAAATAGGTTAATAAACAGATGATTTGAAAAAAAAAATAAGAAGGTGGCAATTTTATTTCTTATATTGTATCTGTAAGTTATTAATGAAATATAAAAGTGTTTTAATGTACTCAAGTATGAGCAGTATGATGAAATTGTTCATAACACGTACCAAAAGTGTGTTTTCGGTGCTTGGTCTAATTTCTGCGCTCGGCTACGCCTCGCGCTATAAACTCGTCCGGGCACCGAGAAAACCACTTTTGGTACTAGTGATGAAAATAACTATTTTTTATAAAAATGTTTCTTATTGAAAATATAATACAAATATATTATTCTATATTTTTAACCGACTTCGAACGAAAGAGGAGGTTACTCGATTCGATACGTACGTGACTTTTTTTTTTTATTTTTTTATTTTTTTTTTTTTTTTTTTTTTCTATGTATGTCCACCGATTACTCCGAGATGGAGGGACCGATTGGAACGAAACCTTTTGCATCTTGTAGAGTATTTTCCCAAGTTGGTCCCATTAAAACCTTTTTTCTGTTCTTAATTTATTTAAGAAGTTATCGGGAAAAAAACATGAAAATAAATATTTAATTATCACTAAACATTTTAACTTATTGGAAAAACATATGGCATATATAACATAAGGTATGCTCCAACAAGCTAGTAAACTCATTGGTAACTAACAAATCTCAATAATGTTTTAATGCTGGATGAATCATGTGGGAAAACTAACCAATCAAATTTAGAATCAAAAGAGTGGGGGGAGAACATGAGCAGTCTATTAGTTATCGACGTGTTTTAAGTGCTTGTTGGAACCAACCTATTCATAACCTTAACTAATTTTTCAACAGTAGATTTCAATAAAGATATTTAATATCCGCAAAATATAATATCGCTGTCGTTTTCTGTAGCGATATTAGTATACATATTAGATATATATATATATATATATATATATATATATATATATATATATATATATATTCACCGATAACAGTGAACTTCTGAATTCCGATCTAGTCGACGGTTGGACACCATAAACGTAAGACCACGCAATGCGTGGAATTCCAAGAAAGACTGAGTATTGATAACCGTTTTAAAACAGAATTTAAGACTTCTTCAAGTTCCCCAAGGTTCGTTTAAATTTAAAATCGTAGCCCTTATTGCTTTAAATCAGATTTTGATTTCCGACTTTCACTCGCTATGCACGTTAAAAAGGAATACAATAATTCCTGGAAAAGCTTATTTTCAGTTGATTTGGGAGCCTTAACATTCAGGCACCTCTGTCTTCTTCCGGAATCACTCGGTCATATTAATATACAATGTAATCATGAAATCTTGTGCCGATTCTTCATGGAGTGAAACTTGTTATGTTTTCCGTATTACTACTATAGGTTTTTAATTTTGTTTCTGCAACTAGAATAAATTAGAAAGTCTGTCAGTGCCAAATCATTTATTTTAAGAAGACGAAAATCTGCTATCTAAGCTCAAATGTGGCTCGAAAAAATATTAGGGGCATGTCTTCTTCTTCTTCTTCTGCTCAAAAACCCGCTAGCGAGTCGAGGCCTCTTCAATCAGTTTCCGCCAGTTGTTCCGGTCAAGTGCGGCCGCTTTCCAGTTTCGAGATCCAAGGAGCTCTCTGGCATCGTGTGACACTCCGTCTAACCACCTCAGCTTCGGTCTTCCGCGACGTCTCGTCCCATGCAGTACCTCTCCTAGGACCTTCTTGGGATGACAGAGTCCTCCATTATTATAACATGGCCCGCCCAGCGGAGCCTACCCAGCCTGATGAAGGACACGGCATCCACATCCTTCTAAAGGTGAGCCACTTTTCTGTTGGTTCTCCGTCTCCAGACTCCGCCCTCCTGCACTCCCCCTTAGATACTCCGGAGGACACGTCTCTCAAATCTGAGGATCGCCTGCATATCGCTCCTTGTCATGGTCCATGCTTCAGACCCATAACACAATACTGGGCGTATGAGGGTTTTATACATAAGCTTTTTGGTTAACCTTGTGATGAGGTTGCTTCTAAGATGTGGCCTTAGTCCAAAGTAACATCTGTTAGCAGCTGTTATTCTCTTCTTAATCTCGTATGAGACGTCATTGCTGGTATTGACAACCGAACCGAGATATGTGAATTCGTTGACCTTCTCGAAAGAATATTCCCCGAATTTCACGCTCTCTCCAGGAACTGCAGGTTGATCCGTAACCGTGTACTTGATCTTACCTTCATTTACCAGCAATCCTAATCTTCTGGCTTCTGCTTCCAGACGTGCAAAGGCCTTCTCAACTGCTTTTTTGGACCTTCCGTCCAAAAAAGCAGTTATGAAATAATTTAAGTTCTGCTAAATAATTTCTATATTAGTTTGTTCCATCAACAATTTCATCTATGATGGCTAATTGCCTAATTCTGTTTTATAGCTGGTAGCAAACAGGCTTTGCTATTGTCTAGATAGGAGAGTCTAGATATAAAAATCTTTAAGATAGGCACTTATTAGGAATTATTTCCATCAATCATTTTCCATTTGATTTTTCGATTTTTTACAGTTTTCCACTTGCCTAAATTTTGAGTTGTAATTGTTTGCTGTGAATTAACTGAAATGTAGTAGCAGAGCCAGACTGTCTCAAGAAAATTTCCATTGATTTTGAGGTTGCGATCGATCTTTATTAAATCGAAAGAAATTTAAATATTCGATTTTCTAAAGGTTGCCGAAATTTTCAAAAGCCAAACCGTCATAAGTTCAGTGTTTGCGGTTCGTGAGAGCCTAAGAGTGTTGTTAAGAGCCTAAGTCCAATAATGAATGAATGAATTTTATTGAAATAGACAGTGAAAATGAGCTTGCATGTGTTTAGGGGTTTTTCGCGTTCGAGGTAGTCATCTCTCAGGTACCGAAATAACTAACACAAATATTGTGTATTTTATTTCCCAATTAATGAAAATTTTCCTATGACACTTTCCCTATAAAGACATTACACTATTTAACAAAGAAATTGAAATTTCAATGTTTGCTGATGTTCATCCATCAATAAAAACTGCAAAATAAAAGTTGATATCTCCCAGAATCAACGTCTTTATATGAAAGTCCCTTCAGCGAAAATTTGGCAGCCATGAAAATGCTTAATATCATAAATGCTACCCCACTAGAATTGAAGAAATTTATTTTCTAAATAATTTTTTATTACGAAGGATATTATTCTTAGTACTTCGCTTTTAAATACAGTCAAAAATTCATCTAAAGGGATTACGAACATAATTGACTCCTAGAAGGTAGGGTGTAGAAGTTGTATTATACAGGCACCGCTTTTAAACTTTTCTGTGTGTACTCATAAAATTGAACAGGTGACTGTTTATATAATTATGTCTAATAAAAAAGCCCGGGAAAGACGAACGTGGTAGAGCGTAAAAAATTTCGAAATTTGTTTTACCCAACTTACGGTTTTCTACATTTGTTATCATCTCCAACTAAAAAGCATGAAATAAAAAACATTTTATAAAAAAAAAAAAATTAAACCGACTTCGAAACCTTGGAACCAGTAAAAATAAATGCACTGAAAAGTATGAAATAATTACCTTCTGCTTTTTATGAGTACACAGCAAAATTGAAAATGTTATAAAAAGCGAAGAAATGCAATAAGACGAATAATTTTACTTTTATTTGTACAAATACTAATTTTTATTAAAAATATTAAATACTATGTTCAATACAACACAATCTTTTCGGAGGCGGCGCAAAATTTAAAATTTTTAACACTAGACATTATGAAAATCGTAAAATGGATCTTCTCTTCTCATCTGTCCATTTTAATGCCTACTAATGGAATTGTATTGGTAAAATGTCATTTATATTTGCGCCGCCTCCGAAAAGATTGTGTTGTATTGAACATAGTATTTAATATTTTAATTTCACAATTTTTAATAAAAATTAGTATTTGTACAAATAAAAGTAAAATTATTCGTCTTATTGCATTTCTTCGTTTTTTATAACATTTTCAATTTTGCTGTGTACTCATAAAAAGCAGAAGGTAATTATTTCATACTTTTCAGTGCATTTATTTTTACTGGTTCCAAGGTTTCGAAGTCGGTTTAATTTTTTTTTTATAAAATGTTTTTTTCTAGTAATTTAAATAATTAATTTTTATGCTGAGCATAAATATTTGTTAAAGCGTTCGTCATTTCAGAGGATTAATTGAATTTATTTCGGCGCGGCATATTTTAACCAAGCTGGATTTAGAACCAATGAATTGTTAGGTTTAAAGTGAAGTTTTGAAGGCTAATATTGATGTTAATTGTATCCAATTAAATTGGACTAGCCAGGGTATATTCTATGTATTGATACCAATAAACGAAAGAATGAGTCATTACTCGATTTTCGAAAGATAATTCAATTCTAAACACGAATAATCCTCGTTTGTACTACTCGATACCCACATCTTTACTATTTAAAAAGCTTTTTTATTTTTTTTAAAGTTTAGTTCTAATTTTTGCCACAATGTTTTTATTAGTTTCACGTTATTAGTCTGTGAAACCTAAACGGAATCTTTTTTTTTTTTTTTTTATTCTCCAAAGGCTTATAGCCAATAACATAGAATCTTGTTAATTAAAAAAAAAATGAAAACGGTTTCTACAATTTTCTTTCATAGCCTATTTTCTTCATAATTGTCATACAACGCAATCAGCTTGAATGCAATAAACCGTTCTCGGGACACCAAACTTGACAGACACCAAACTTGTTTCTTGCAGATCATGAAGAAGGTAGCTGCTATGAAATTCACACTGCTTCTGGAAATTCAAGATTCTGGAAAGACGGGATTGTTTCATATTTTCTAGAAGTTCTACATCACGTAACGCGTTTCTTGCGTTCAACTACCAATTCCTGTTCGATCGACTCGGGGTGCAGTTTCATTTCCTTGATATCAGGCAGGGCAAAATTAAAAACAATCAATTTCCCTTCCTTCTGGAAATAAACAAGCTTTAAAATTTCCAACATTGTAGCGAGACTAAAACTGTTGTTCCAAATTGGTTTCTAACTAGTTAGGGGGACAGTGTTTCGATAGTTGAAACTGGATGAAATAAAACCATAGTTGTTAATATAGTTTTTTTTTAACACTACGAAAGAATCTTCACATTTTGATGCTTCTTTATGCATAACTTCGCAAAAAAAAAAAAAAGATTTTATTTAAAAATGTTATAAATATTTTCTGAGCTTATAAATGGGATTTAGGGAGTGTACGAACTCTATAGTGTGATATTGGATTTTTAAAAATATGATTACACACGAATCATTAAACTGGTTATTGGGTTTCAGCCGTCTAAATGGTTTTAGGGTTCGATTCCATCTTATATATTACATATTAATTGTTTAAAATAACTTTAAGGGACGATTGAATTTCATCATTTAAACATATTCCGAAATATTCATATATATAAAAGTTAGTTCGAGTAGGTGAAGAATAAAAAATAATAAGAAAAACACACAACACTAGGTTTGGTTACTGTAGGTTAAGAGTTTGTCCTTGCTTAACAAACATAAAGAATATACTTATTATTATCAATACAGTTTTTCTACATAGTAAATTAAAATATAATCGTTTATTTTCTAATGATAACCTGACGATTTCTATCTTCACACTTATAATTACAATGTCAAATTGTCGAGCATAATTAACGAATAGCCGTACTTTAATTATATTAGGTTTTAATTATTCGCCCAGTTATAGATCTTGCTCAAGGAAATATTTTCAAGCCATTTCTTCAGAATTCTTGATGAAACCTCGTTAGAGGATCTAAAATAATGAGGAGCACGGTAATTGGACAAAAGAAAACTTCTCTTCAAAACCAATTACACACTCAAACTTGATTGCGTTTCCTCCTTTAATTTCTCAAAACTTTCTGCGATTTGATCCTCGAGATTCCTTAATCAATGGGAAGAGAACCTCTTTCCTGTTTTGGCAACCGAGGAATATTCATGGGCGTCTTAGGGTTGTAATTTATTTCATACAAAATTATTCATGATATTCATGCAGTATAGTATACCTACGGGACATTCACACTGCATACGTATATTATTGTGAATTTACACAGGTGATATATACGTTATTGATAAGTAAATAAATTACTATTATTATTTTATACTATTATACAAACTATTATAACGATGGAATTCCCCAACCGAACGCAAACATGAATGGACATCTTAATCTAATTTCAACGTACGGTTTACGTACCAGTTTTCTTCAAGCGAAAGATTTCCACACCCAGTGGGCAACAAACTACGTTGAAAAACATGTCTTGCAACTGTATGCCAAGAAATAATACTATAAATCAAATAAAAGAGGGTAAATATTTGTTGTTTCAATTTTGAGTTTGTTTGTTAGTTCAAGATACAATTAAATTCAGGGCTATTCTATGTAAAATCGACTAATATGGCAGTCTGAGAAATTAAACAATAATAATTTTTGTGAAAAAGGATAAATTTTTATGATTTCGTATTTATTTTAGACGATTCAAAACCTAAAATTATTACAAATGGATTTAACACCAAATAATATAAAATCATATAGTACAAAATAGTAATTGATTTAAAATATGAGCCCCTTAAAGCACAAGTGGTGTAACTCCAATTTTTGTGTTTTGAGATATTAAAGGGTTTGTTATGTTAAGACGTTTTGGTACTACTTGTTTCACCAGACCACAAATGAATGCACAAATATGGGAAACTAGGAGTTACACTGTCAGTGCATTAAACATAACACAGTTTTCCCAACACAGTATAATGCCTAACAAAAACAACAAAACGAAAATTGGAGACACCACTTGTGCTTTAAGGGGCTCATATATAAATAAAAAATGCATTGATTGAATTAAATTGGTTAAATCCATAGAATTAAATATCCAATGTATCATGGGTTTATTAATAGCTATTTAATCATTTAATATTGATATTTTGGGTAGGTAATTAATTTTTGGATATTAATCATAAAATAAATAGCTTATTTTGAATTAAATGGATAAATTTTAATTGATTATATTACTTTCATATCAACGGACAAAGATGAACATCAAAGTATCTTAAAGATATTACAAGGCGTCCCTAGAGAAATCTCAGCCACAATTTAGGCAGGTTGAGGTTTAATAAAGACATAAAGCATAATTTTACGAACTGGTCACTCGCACACACGTGGTATCTCGTGATCAGAAGCAGTCACGTGACAAAGAAGCATTAATAAAGTTAGGTCACGTGGTAGTCTTATCGGTGTCCCCTGCGGAAGGAGGAATTCCCATGCTTTAGCCAATTCGTTGTATTCAACTATATCTAGCATTGCCTTAATTGCAGGAATTCAGGTGTTCTTGACGATATAATAAACTATTACGGAATTTTTATAAAACTCCAGTATTTGCGCCTATACATTAGCATGACATTTAAGTTCATTTCAGGCAATAAATAAAGTCCAAATATTAAATAATTTTATTTCTTTTTTAGTCATAAGTAATACTATTCAATTAACATGTTATAAAAAGATGTATTCACTTCGGTCAATGTTGTTATACTTCTGACAGTGATAAAAAGGACCAAAATTGGACCGTGTATGTTTACCCAATGTTTCATATACCAAATAATAGCTATCTTAAATTAATAATGCTTTGCTTTTATACAACATATTAACAACTACAGCCTAATGTACAAGGGTGCTCCAAACAGGGTAAGGTAGTAAAGAGGGATTAGGTATCATGACATAAGAGTCGGTATATTTCATTATGAATTCTTTAATTACCATCTTCTTTTATTAACATTTCATCCTAGTTATAAATGAGTAGTATATAGATACACGTATACTACAGAAGGGCGACCACTATGAGCCGAAATAAGTAAAAAGATGTTTTTATAATGGGCGACTTGCATGAAAGTACTGGTTGGGATCATGATAAAGCATATGAAACTATGGTCCAGCACGGAGCGATGGCCGCAAAGAATGAAAATGGACAACGCCTCATAGAATCCTGTTGACGACTTCCTGATAGGAAAATATTTCTATTCTCAAAAGCCAGTCCACAAAATATCTTTCTCTTCATCTGAAAAGAATGTCAGTAGTTGCATCGAATATTTTATTAAAGTAGAATATTTCACGTACATAAAAGTTACAAGAGGTGTAGGGCTCATAAGCCTTGTGCTCAGACCATTTCATCCTAGTTATAAATGATTAGTATATAGATACATGTATACTAAAGACTGGACCGTTAAAAATCAAATAATGACAATAATGCCCAGAAAAATCAAATCACGTTGGAGTTGGAGGCAGTAGCGGATCTAGGGGAGGGGCGCGCCCCCCCCTGAAAGGTGAGGACACTCATAAAGTATTACTATTTCTATATAAAATGGGCTATACTCAGTCATTTTTCAAGTCCACTAATTGAAAATGAATTGTATTTAAACACTAGCTGTATATCCCGGTTTCACACGGGGAATTTCATTTTTCTAATAAACGTGAACAAATTTAAAGTGAGATCATAACGATTTTTATAACAATAAAGAATATACCCAGAGACTGGCTGAAGTTATGAAATTTTAATATGGACAGGTGTTCGCACCTAGTAAGAAAGATCCACTGAACGAAATTTGGGGAATTTAGGACAAACGGTATGGATTTTTACTAAGAAAAAACAAACTAACAGAAATTCATCTTTAAGCTCTATAACCCGGTTTGATCGGGGAATTTCATTTTTTAATAAAACGGTTGATTTCGTAAAAAACCATTATAAAGTGAGTTCATTACGATTTCTATAACAATAAAGAATATCAGCTGAAGATCAGCTGAAGTTATGCAATTTTAATATGGACAGGTGTTCGCACCTGGTATGAAAGAACTACTGGCGAAATTTGGAGAATTCAGGATAAACGGTATGGATTTCTATAAAGAACAAACAAACAAACAGAAATATTGCCCTGCAGTTTCAGCTTCTCGCAAATCGGCTTGCCTTAGCCTCTGTGGCGCAAAGCGGGCCTCGTATTCCTGGGTAGACTCAGTTTCCCGCGATCTTGCCTGTCTAAGCCTCTGTTGTTCAATCCTATTTTGATGTTCGTCGAGAGTTTCAGCTGCTCGTATTTGACATTGTTTTTTAGCTTTTGAGCTCACTACTCCTATTGAAGCTCGCTTCTTAGGAGGCATTTATAAAAAATAAATTCACCATACATGTAAATAAACGTATTTTAATGTTAAAAAAAATAAAAAACATATGGTTTAAAAATCACAGAGCTCGACGCCTACCAAGAAGGGACGTTCTTACCGGGCCTTGTTGGCCTCATCAAGATCTATAAAATGATTTTTTAGGCCGTTTTTTCGCTCAAACGGTCGATTTCGTAAAAAAAAAAAAACCATTGTAAAGCGAGATCACGACGAATTTTTTAACAATAAAGAATATACCAAGAGATTGGCTGAAGTTATCCAATTTTAATATGGACAGGTGTTCGCACCTGGTATGAAAGAACCACTGAGCGAAATTTGGAGAATTTAGGACAAACGGTATGGATTTCTATAAAGAACAAATAAACAAACAAACAAAACGAATTTCAACTTTATTTATATAGATTTACAACGTCATTATGTACCAATATATATTTTAAATTAGGGCCTTTATTACTTCACTGTACTCATGAAATGTAAAAAAAAAAAAGTGCGCACCCCATCAGAAAATTTCTGGATCCACCACTGGTTGGAGGTGAAAACCCGAAAAGAAGCTGGAGTATGCAACAAAATAAGAATCGGTCTTAAAAAGCATATACCTAGATGATCGAATTGATACTCTTTGGACGAATATCAAACATAAAATTACTGAAGTGGCCACAGATGTTTGAGGCTTAGAGGAAGAATATTTTCCAGGATAGATCCAAAGATTTTTTTTTTTTTTTTTAATTACTGATATATAAAAAAATATAATATAACAAAAATATTTAAATTTTAATTAAAAAAAATATAACACATATAAAATTAATGAAGTGGCCACAGATGTTTGAGGCTTAGAGGAAGAATATTTTTCCAGGATAGATCCAAATGATGGGATCAAATGCGTGAATATCATCATAGAGTAAACAGAAATTAGCCTGGAAAGAATATAAAAACCAACTGTGAAACTAAAAAAATTGAGGATAAAGCTATAACTTCGGGAAGCGAAACAAAATTCATGGGATGATTTGGATAACGAACTGGATTCAGCATAAAAGAGTATTTAGGAGAAATATAAAACGCTAATGTAGCAAAAGCAAGGCAATAAGAAAGTTGAAAATGAGGACGGTAGGAACAACTCATTCAGAACAAATTGAAAAATTAGACAGATGGAGACACCACTACCAATAGAACTAAAGAGACCGTCTCAGGGGATGTGGGAGAAAGAAGCATTGCTAAAGCTGATATCTCCATAAGAGTTCCAGCAGGCCTACAGCTCACGTAACTCCAAACCTCTATATAAGCCTGAAGGCTAAGCCCATATACTTAACGATGCATGAGTACGAACAAACTGTATTAAGGTCAGGACCAAATGTCTATTAAGTATATTAAAATACATGAATATTCCATCTGTACTCAGTATATATACTTTATGGTTAATAAATCCAGTAAAACTTAGAAATAGATCAATTTAATAAAATTAATTTTTTTTTCAAAGTTAAAAGCCCACTTTAATTACCAAGTAAGTATTGGTCGACCAGGTAACAAACAGGCTTAGGAAATTAAATTTATGAAAATTATGCAAAATAATTTACCTTTAATTTTCTATCTTCTAAAAACATCTGACGTACCTGAAAAAAAAGTATATTAAACATGATTATAAAAATGAATTTTGAAAAATCTTAGAAGAAAGTATATATACATTAGCAAGGATTGGAATATTTAACAAATAAGTAGAAGAGAGTGATTTAACTATATTATAATCCGAATTTTTCTTATAATTTTAAAATTGTTCACTTCATCTTTAAATCAATACCTTCAGATCATTATTGGTAAATAAAAGTTTTTATTTTATTAGTTTAAATCTGAAATAGATACCAATATACGTGGGTGAATCAAATATAAACGAGACTTTTCACCCTTCAGTCACAATAGTGGAGGGAGAACGTTCCCGCTTTGTTTGTTGTTGGGTAGGTTTGTCAGGAGTAGAGGAAGCACATGGGCTCGCCTCCTCGACCCTCTCAGTGTCCACCGTGACGATGTTGGAGCAAGAGGAACCTCCGTCAATTGCGCAACGTGTTTTAATCAAGTTTCTCGCCGCAGAAGGCGTAAATCCGGCCGAAATACTGAGGAGATTGACAGGGAAGATACACTGTCGCGAGCCAGAGTGTTTGCATGGCATAAACAGTTCGTGGAGGGTCGCGATCGTGTTGAAAATGAGAGCCATGACCGCAGACCTCCCACCAGCATTACAGCGAACAACATCAGCAGTGTTCGACGGCTTATTGAAGGCTTATTTTTTGCACGAGCGCAGGACAATTAATGCTGCCTACTACTGTGTGTCCAACTTCGCCACAAAAGACGAGACCTATCGATCAGGGAAGTGGTTCCTCTCCATGAAAATGCTCGCCGCCATACAGCAGCCGTGACTAGGGAAAAACTGGAGCAACTGGGGTGGGAACACCCTCCTTACAATCCAGACCTGTCACCCTGTGACTTTCATGTGTTTGGTCCTCTCAAGGAAGCCAGGGAGGCCAAAGATTCAATAGTGATGCTGAGGTTGAAGCCTACTTGCGCAATTGGCTGCAGACACGACCAGCATCTTTCTATGTGGAAGGAATTGGAAAGCTGCCTATCCGCTGGGAAAAATGTGTTTCCAAATCAGAAGATTATGTAGAAAAATAAACTATATTCTTTTTTGCGTTTAAAATAAAAATAAATTAAAAAAAAAAAAGTCTCGTTTATATTTGATTCACCCACGTAATACCAGGTAGTTCAAATATCCAATTAATTTATATAATAATTACTTATAATTTTTATACAATTCTGATTCCATATATAGAATCGAATGTTCTATTAAAGAATGACAATAAAAAGTGATCAAAGTTGTAAAAACCGTTAATTGTAACAGAATCATTAAATTCCATGATTTTCAGATGTAAAAGAATAAGGACGCTTAGCAATTCAGATTTGTTAAACATAATTGCTTAATCTGCCCTGCTTCAATCTCCATTTGAATATTATTAACCTCTAAGAGCTATCAATTAGCTCCCATCATCCGATAAAACTGCCAATGAGAGCAAAGTATTTTATTTAAGCCGAACTTTTTCATAGGTTGATCCAAGATAGGTGGTTTGGTTGAGGTTGTGGCTTAATGAATTAAAAACCTCTTTGAATGAAAGTAAAGGGTCAATTTACCTATCAAGGATAATTTATAATAGAAAATAGCAAGTTTCCTTAATCTATTCTAAAATAAATAGTAAATGTCGAATAGATGATAGTTGTGCCAATGAAAAGTTCACAATACTAAAGTTTATTCTTTTTTAAATACTATAAAACAAAAATTTTGTTTGATGACAATTAATACATATCATATGAACTAAAAAAAACAACGCATTTTTTTCAAACCTTCGGGAACAATATTAAGTATAACTATACTGAACGATTAAATAATTAAGCTAGGACGAGTGACTTCCTCAAATATCTAACGTAATACAAATCAAAATACAGCTTAATTTTTCTGCCCCAGTCCTCATCCGGTGTCTATCTTAATAACAGGCCAATATCCATTTATAACCCTGTTTTTTATAGGAAATCCGTGAGCGAATCAGCACAGGAAATACGTTAACAACCATCTTCCCTAATAATTTCAAGTGGATAAGCAAAATCGTTAATGTGCTATTCCTTTTGCATACTAGTGGAATTACGACAATATGAGTGACGATGGACGAAGGGAACGATGGTTGTAAATACATACGTAATGTGGAGCTCAGGTTGCAAAAAGCAATCATAGCGTTAGTTACGTTGATTGGTCCCAGTCAGCTGAGCATCTAACGGCCATTTTGAATTCATCAAAAAATCATGAAGTGTCTGCCTCTACAATGCACTTCTTATTAAAGTAATCTCATTTCCGAAGTTGCAACAGGTAAATTAATGTGAAAGAATAAATAAATTATTGGCCATAAATAACCGTTAAAAGTTTGGAGGTGAAATATTCATAATATAATGAAACATGACAGAAATGATTAAATTGAGTTATAATTATTATATGAGGACAGTACAAACTAGTGCTGTTCTTAGTATTTATTTTTTTGGAAACTTCTCTGACTGAGAACTGACTCAATCTTAATTATAAGCTTATTGAAATTTCTAAATTTACAGAATGTTTTTTATGGAAACAAACCACCTTTAATTTTCTATATATATTGCAACACCAATGTGGGCTTATATAATCTTTATTTACGTAAAATTATAATTCAAAACGCCAAAAAAAGCTCAATACGGAACAGTGCCTCGAAAGTAACCTTCTGCTTCAATGTTTAAAGCGAGACTAAGCCCCTAGTCCATAGCTTCTTACATTTAGTCCGGGACGGAACATTCCAAAAAGGCCTAGAATATGCCCGCCACATCTCCAACATGTGATTATGTACAATTCCAACAAAGGAACTCTTAGTTGAAACAGAAATAATCATTTGTTTTTGTTTCACGTCACAATATATTACTAACTAGCTGTTTCGTGGAAAGTGACTGCGTTGATTCTATTGACAGAAATCGCATGTTTTTACTTGTAACTTGCAAACAACGGCGACAATCGAAAACATGTTTATAACCAAAATATTCGTATCGACAAAATGCAAAAAAATGGCACCTTCGAAAAAGCCCTGGGACCATTTTCGCTGAGAACTGCATTTTTTCACTTACAACTCGCAAACGAATGGGTTGATCGAAAAAATGTATATGACCGAAAATGTTCTCCTTGAAAACCTGAAAAGATTGACATCATTTAGTAACCTCCACGACCATTTCCCTCGCAAAACCCGCGGTTTTACGCTTATAACTCGCAATCAAAGGCGAAATGAGTGATTTGTATATTTTTTCGGTGTAGCGGTTAGGGAAAGCTTTAAAATGATGCTTCATTCATGAAATTTAATTGAGTGTTAGAGAAGTTATGGCGTACCGAAAAAAAAGCCTTGAGAAATAATAAATATGATGTATTATAGCATTTTTTCCATCTGTTCATGTTCAAGCCACTTTTAGGATTTATTTACGCTCTTTCTTTACTTCACCGAAGTAAAGGGTGAGATAATGTTCCATATTAAATTATCAACATGGTGAAAAAGTAACGTATTCATATTATCCAGCATGATGCAACAATGTGATAACAAGCTAGGACTTTTCTTAATGACTGAAAAAATATTTCATATAGAAAGACAATAAACAATACTGTGTAGTTTTCACCGACAAAGTGAGGTGGATTTTAAAGAGTAAGAAGGCGTTGAAGAGAGTGCTGCGGATGATAATGCAAACGAGATTCGTATTGTTAATGGAGATAAATCGGAAGAGAGACTCGAGGGAAGGGAAGGACATGTGGTATCTTTATTAGAAATTTTCCGCTAGCGTGCCGAAGATGTGAGCGCTGACCTGAGCTGACTGCTCCCGATCCGACATCTAATTGCCCATCGGCCCTGAGTCATCGTCCCCATGGCAACCCCCTCCCCCTCCCACCTAGGGCTGGGAGGGCCTCCACCGCCGCTTTTTACCTCAATTAATGTTTTAATACCTGTACAGGTGTTTTCCAAGTAAATAGCCGGCTATTAAGCTAGGGGCAATGTTGAAGTGAAGAAACAGCGTGATGCCGGCATTCTCCCAGTTATTGAGAAAAACCTTACATTCAATATTGACCTAGATTTTTTTTTTTAATTGGATTCGGGCATTGTTAAAGTATTTATTCTTAATGTCAAATTAATCTAGAAGTGTAAATTTCGATAATTGATCGTTTGATTTGCTTAGCGTCCTTTAAGCTACTAAGGCTAACCAGATGATGCTACAGCGGGTGTCTTAAATTCTGCCAATCCAGCCATACTTAGGATAGGGATCTTTAAGACCAGAACCAAACATCTAAGAGGTCCGGGACCTCCATTTAACGTCCCATCCGGATGACGGCATAGCCTAGGATTTTTTCACTCCCTTCAGTAAAATAACTTATATGTTAAATATATTAATGATTATCTTCAATAATCTGGATTTTCACAATATTTCCGTCATTTACAGTTTCAACAAAACGTAGGATTATTATGATCTTTTTTTTCCTGTAATATGAACTTGGGGCTTAACTGAATGTAATTTTAATTTGTCCTGCAATAAAAAAAAAATATGTAATTGAAAACAAAACTTTTGAATTGGTAGAAAACGAGATTTTTTTTCGCCTATTTTATAAACACTACTTGTTTAATAATGTTTTTCAATTAATTTACTAAATTTTCAATATCTAATACACATTGAATAAAAAGTGAAATCACACTCGTATCAAAACCTAAGCACAGGGTTTGTTGATATAGAATCACAATCGAAATTGACCTCAAAACTTTCACTTTATTTACTTCAAATCTTTTGTTTTTAAACATTTATAAAATGACTCAATACTGTGTTTACAAAGCATTCATATTCTCTAGACATATAGAAAACCTAAGCACAGGGTTTGGTTTAAACTTGGTATAGAACCATCCTTCGAAATTGACCTCAAATTGACTTTATTTACTTGAAATCTTTTGTTTGTAAAAATTTAACATTGAATAACAACATAAAAGCTCAATATCACAGCCAACAACCCAAAACATTAGGAATAATTCATATATTACTATCATTGATCATAACCCCAACTATCAATTGTTTTGGCATTTAACCAAGACTTATATTGCTATGTTTATTTTTTTGGAAATAACTCTATTTTCCCCATTTTTCTTTTTTAAATTTACGTTCGCAAGTAAATAAAGAATGATCCCTAGTTGTATCTATTTTTTTCAATAAAAAAGTTAAACAGATGTTTGAAATATTACAAATACATAAGAATCGTCAGCATTCAAAGGATGGTCGCAGTGTTTGAAAGAGTATATGCCCACCCTTTTAGTGAAACTGATGAAGTATAGTAATTCCAAGATAAAGTAAAGAAAATGTAAAAGCAATGAATCAACAATAGTGTTTTCCAGGATTGTGGGGGAATCCGAATTCTCCTTATCATTGAAGGCTTGACATTGAGGGGAGGGAAGCCTAATCAGATAAACTAAATGTGATTTATTCTCGTTTGACCAGAAATTGTGAATTCATTGGATAGTGGAGGGGGAGACGGAAAGTTGGACTAATTGGTACACCACTGACCGCACCAATCGGGATTGAATAAAGTTGATCAAGATAGAGCTCGGCCTTATCAGCTGTTGTGGGATATCACCCCATTTGACCTTTCTATGTCATCCGTTACACAACATAAACTGGAAGGGAGTCGGGAATTTATTGATATGTTGGCATCCCTTCCTTTCTTTCTCTCTGTTTCTATCCATATTTGATTCTTGCTGTTGAGATATTAAGAATTGATAAATTGTACTCTTTGTCAAATGCTTTCCTCTATGAAACAGAAACATACTCCATAGACTGGACAGAGACCAAATCAACTAGACACCCACTCTTAGCGCCAGATGACCACTTGCTTCAGTTCTTTTAGGAGATACGGCACCTGTTCCAGCAATAAATTGAAAGTCCAGCCGGGACGGTAGGAACTTTCTGCCAACTTCTTTTTCTTTATCTATACAACACATTGACCCATCATAAGCTTACAACAAACTGACAAAACTGCTTTGGAAAAGAAACCGTATTTAGCCTTCAAAACATTAATTCAAACAATGTATTTAGAGTAAAGAACATAATAGAAATCAATTGCCTTTGGTAATTTCTAGGTAGATAGGATATATTTATTGCAAATACTCTATTGAAACGAAGTTTTTACAAGATTTTTACGTTCAAGTAAAACAGTTATCCATTTCCTTATGAAATCTTATTTTTTTATACAAATACATTACACTACACTCTGTCTCGATATACAACATATTATGTTAAAGTGATTTTTATATTCCTTTAAGAACTATAATAATGTAGAGAACTATAACTAGATTTTTTTACCTTCAACATCAATGATTATATTCTAATGTCTGAATGAAAAGATAATCGTAATAATGATAAATTAGGTATGGGAAAGGATGACACCCATCTTTCTTCAAGTAGGAGTCTAATTCGGCAGATTTTTAGTCTACTTTTCAAGGCTTTTCCAGTTCTACCACTAAATATTTATGATTTTTTCCCTCAATTACCCAAGTAAGGAAAATGAGGGACAAAAAAAGAATTCGAGAAACAGACAGGAGGGGATGGACAACGTTGAAAGGTTTTGATAAATCCAGTTGGCATTGGCGTTAAACTAAAAGACAGTAATGTTAAAGGAAGAAGCAGTAGATATTCCGAAACCTGGCTCGCTATGACAGACACCTGTGACACTCCTTCCTCTAGGTTCTGTGCCGCCCGTCAGATTCGATTAGCAGCGGCACCGGCTCCAGAACGGGCTGGAGGCACCAGACAAAGGAAATCTTCCACACCCCGCCCCACTCTCCCCCACCGAGCTAAAACAATTAAAGGGATCGCCTGTCTGTACCTTAACCTTAATCCACTGTTCAACCTTTAACGGAATTAGTTAGAGAATTAAGAGTGGTTACCTGTCAGTGTTCGGTGTACTTCTCAAACACATCAATGTAATTGCCTAATTTTTCCTTAGGCTTAGAATACAAAACAGTGTATTATATATGATATATATTATAATATATATATGGCTGTGGTACTTTAAAATTTTGCAGAAATAAGCCAGGTGGGAGAAGACTCAAATCAAGCTGTAAACATTATGTCCTTAAAGGCATGAGGCACATGAGTCAGCCGAGCTAACTAATAATAATAAAGTAGGAGAAAGTCACATATATGTGTACTCATGAGGTGAAACGTAGATATACTCAAAAAGAAGTATATGATTTTGATAATTTATGTTAACATACTTGCAAAGCGAGTCAGGATTATTTACGTCCTTAATATGATATTAAAAAGGAAACATTGCAATTGAATTTCTCAAATTAGTCCAGGCCGACCTTCAAATTGCAATGAGTAAATTTACATTTAAATTTTGTGTTTTTAATAATTTTATGCGTGTTCTTGAAAAAAGAACCCATCAAAACACAGATGAGTTTTATATAGAAATGTTAGCTCATGAGAAAAAGGTGTATCCCCAGAAGGTAAGTGTATAATTTCATAGTTAAACGATTTCATGCACCTAAAACCTTTTATAAAGGAAAATAGGGAGGGAAAAGTTTTCTTTCGTTTTACGGCATCTCTCTATACAAAAACTAGTTAAATACAAAAACTATTTCTTTACTTCATTAGTGAAAGAATAAGTAGTGTTATTTATGTTACGTTTATTTTATGTAATTTTAATATTATAAGTTACACTATAATCATTAATAATTACATTTTAGTTTAAAACTTTAGGTTCGTAATAGATTTCTGAAGGATATTTAAGGTGGTTTTTACAGGAACAATCATCTTCGTCGGTTCCTGGAGAGGCAGCATTAGCAGAGAGCATTAGTGACTAAAATTCGAAAACTAAGTTCCAATTTTCTACGAACTGTAAACACCCGTTCTATCAATTCCCATTCAATATATATATATATACAAAAAACGGTAAAAAAATCCCGTTCTATTAATTCCCATTCAATATATATTTACAAAAAACGGTAAAAAAATCGACTATTGATGAAATTAGGATTTTTTCCCTTAAAAAAAGAAATGAATAATAGAGAATCGAAAATGACAGAAGACTTTCAAGTTTTGCAATACGTTTAATACTCTATAGTTAATAATGGAAGATAAAAAAAAATGATTAAAGGTGGATAAAGTTATTTTCGTGAATTTTCCAAATTTCGATTACGCAATTATTAAAACACGTTTTGTTCCATAAGTAGGCTGGTGTTTAAAGTATGTGATTCGCGTGTAACACCAGATTTTTTGACTTATTATTTCAATTTTGATCATTCACTATCATGCTAAGTAATATTTTTAGGAAGCTACAACAGTGATATCATTTTCTCTGTAATCTTTATTCATACGAAATATTATAACTAACATCAATATTCTGAAAAAAACAATATATTTTCCCATATTTTATATCAATGATGAAACCTGAAAATAAAACTTGAGCCTTATTATAATGTCAATAGCAAACGCTCACCCAAAGCGTGCTGGAGGTCCTACTCTCTTTGTCAATGCCAGTCGGGTAGATTTCACACGCAACCGGGTTATTAATGCCGTCACAAACATATCGCATTATTTACCTCCGACAGTGTTAATTTCTCTTGTCCCTGTGTATTCGAGTGTATGTGTGTGTCGGAATGGGGAGCGGGGTTGCGGTCAGTCTACGGTGGTTACGAATACGTCCCACTGCTAGTGTCCAACTACGTGTTTTTAAGGGCGAATCTTAAGTAACATATTAAGAAAAGGGTTATTTTTCTTATGATGAATTAGAAAGATAGGTATAAAATTCAAAGAGATTATAGGCGTCACCTTTCTCAAGGTTCAAGGAGTGGTCTAGATCCGAAAATTATGGTCTAGATCCGAAAATTATGTCAAACTGGTCTAGATCCGAAAATTATGTCAAACTGGTCTAGATCCGAAAATTATGGCACCTCAGAGTCACCTGACCACAAGAATCAATATTTTTTCCCTGGAAGCATACCGTACTTGTACTTCCGTGCGGTTACTGACATCCTGGAAAACCATATCACGATTCCTATAGGATACACGAGGAACGTTTATCAATCCGGGGGTAGGGCCCGGTCAGTTTTAGTCGCCTCCAGTAGGCTGTCGGGCCTTACATTACCGGTGCGGGGAAGGCTTGAACTGCGTGGCTTTCATGAGCGATTGGTCACCCAACTGAATTGGTCATCCATCCAAGTACTAACCATGCTCGAAGTTCCATAACTTTGTGTAATTATTGCAAGCGCCTTTGTCCACTCGGTCATTCTGGCCCGTAATTGTACATTATTTATATTATATCATAGAATAAAATTATAGAAGAATTATAAGGAAAATGGAATAAAGAGCTGTTCATATACGTTGAGGCCGGCTTATGAGGACTGAAAAATCCAGGCGCGCTGACCAGCAAACCCCCCAGTTTTAGGTAGGCACAAACAGGCTAGCCTGAGAGATTGCCGGCTTTAGGAACAAACATTCAGAAGTTTCATCTGCACTGAATATTGATGTACTGAAAATATGAAAAGCTATATATATATATATATATATATATATATATATATATAAATAAATAATAATAAATATATAAGTACTAAATACAAAAGTAATATCTTGGCTGTAAAAAAAAAAAAATTCAAAATGACTGGACATGCAACGAACTCACTTATCCAGACTTAGGAACTCTTAAAAGATTATAATGCAGATTTAGAATATCAAGTTTTTAAAAATTGTTGCATCAAGTTGGCAAATTTATAGATCACATACATATCTATCAAATATGAAAAATCGTGGAAAGAAACCATTTTAAAGAAATGGATAAACAAATAAATTATTATTTTTTAAAAAATGTAGGACTGAGAGAAAAATTTTCATCAGAGGTAATCCTGGGATATGAAACTAAATAAACGAGAGGCGGTGTTATCCAGCAACGACGTCCATTTCATTTTGTTTAAAGTAAACGCCAAGGAGATTTATCTGAGGCCCTAAGCTATCAGCGTCAAGAAAATTCGTTTACATCTTTTGGAGTAATCATTTTGCTTCCCGGTGAAAAAGCAGTTGACAAGTTTGCTAATGCAATATTAAAAGAAAATGACTGAATTTACTTGAAAATGACCTGAAGAGTTCTGTAATACCATGAAGTATTCTCATTACTAATATTTTTAAACGGAAAATTAATTTATCACAGTAATTTATTTTTCTATTTTTGTCTTACAAAACTTGACAGGAGTCGAGAGGAAAAATGTCCTGCTTATCGAAATTCAATGCATGGACTTAAAATAATATTTAATTTTGAGACTATGACATTGATTTGAAACTATAAGTATTATAACTATAAATATATCACGGAAACAAATGTTCCACAAAGAATTTAAAACACGTAAAAAACTGTTTCGCATGCGCATTGCGCCATACATGTTAATAATGGGCTGTCAGTCTTGTACCGCGCATGCGACTGAGTTGTCAAAGTTACAAGTTTTTTTGGAACATACTTAATATTTTGTAAGTAAAAAATGTATATGTGCCGAATTTTCCGGGCATATCCATTTTATGTTACTCTTTCTGAGATTCTCAGTTTTCCAACGATAATAGAATAGAAACATTAATAGAAATTAGAATTTTCATCTTGTACAAAAACGTTTCTTTATTTCTCCTATATATTTTTATCAAATTCATTCATATTTCATGATATGAAATACTAGGTATGATGAGAGACAGTTACTTTCTCCATATAAACATAAGGTACTTTATAGTAAGAAAATTTTCTTTTGCTATTAAAGCCCCATCAGAAAATTGTTATGATAAAACCTACCTGATTTAAAGTAATTATACATGAGGAGTTAAAATCGCTAGAGCCGTTTTTGAGAAAATCTCAAAACTTAAAAATGTGATAAGATTTATAAAATTGAGTACCAACTCCGTAACTCAATTTTGGCGAAATTTTTGTTGGTACATACCTTACGTAAATAACAAATTTCAGTTTCGTGCGGATTATTGATTTTGAGCTAGTCTGTTCACACACAGACCATTTCGCGGGACTTGGTTATGTGGACTCAAGTGACTCCAGAACGTGTATTTCCGTTGAAAACCGGAAGTCAAAATTTTTCACGATTGCAATACTTTTCTTATTGCTATATGAATTAATACAATATATTTCATACATACTTAAGAAAATTAAAAAACATTATATTTTTTTTTTTTTTTTTGGCTTCATAACTTTAATTTGCGCCTGTCAATAAACATCAACAATCAGCAAATGTGAGGTGTGCTAATTTAAATAAGGGCATGTTAGGCATGGGGAAGGATAGCACCCAGCAGTACCTCTTCCCTGGCTTGTTTCAGGTAACCTGGATTTTTAACGAAGGAGATCTCTCATCCAGCGCCTTTTTAATCTCCTAGGTATGGGCATATCAGCTGTTGCCATGCCTCTAATCAGTTGATTGAAATGACCGTGTAAGTGTGTATGGAAACGTTTGTAGAGTGTCTTTATATGTTGGTCTACTGTTTGCATTTGTAAGTCAGTATGTATTGTAATGTTGTTCACGTACCATGGTGCTTTAACTATGAGTCTTAATATTTTTGATTGAAAGGTCTGAATTCTTTGTAAGTGGGTCTTTTTGGCTGTACCGTATATCTGTGAAGAGTAAGTCCATATTGGTTTCAGTAAGTATAAATATGTATTTAATTTTTGTCGTAGTCCTAGTTTTGAGGTTTTAGAAAAAAGGGAGTAAAGTAGGGCGAGTCGTTTGTTAAGTGTTTTTCGTTTCATCTTAACATGCGGGCCCCAGGTCATCCTTCTGTCAAGAGTAAGACCAAGGTAATGTACGGTGTCAGTTTGAGAAATTTGGACATTGTCGATATAAATTGGAGGGCAGGTATTTTTTCGAAGAGTGAACGTTATGTGTTTAGATTTTTCATGATTTAGCCGAATTTTCCATAATTTACACCAGTCGTTTACTTTATGTAGATGTTGTTGTAAAGTTAGTGAGGCATGAATAGGATCTTGATGTTTAGTGAGAATTGTAGTATCGTCAGCATAAGTAGCGGTCAGTGTATCATTGCTTACGGGTATGTCGTGTGTGTACATAATGTAGAGAAGAGGAGCCAGTATTGAACCCTGAGGTACTCCCGCTAGGACTGGACGAATTGATGAAGCTCCTGACCCCTGCCGAACGGAGAAAAATCTGTCGAAAAGATAGGATTGAAGAATGAGGTAGTACGTGTGCGGTAATATGGTCTTGAGTTTAAAGAGAAGACCCTGGTGCCAGAATTTGTCGAATGCCTGAGCTACATCCAAAAATACACCAAATGCATATAGTTTTTGCTCTAGTGCTTCAGCAATGAAGTCAGTAACTCTGTGTAATTGATGTGTTGTTGAATGGAATGTGCGAAAACCGAATTGATGATCAGGTATTAAGTTTTGGTCTGTCAAAATGTCAACAAGTCTTCTGTACATCAATTTTTCAAATAGCTTTGAGCATATAGAAAGAAGGCTGATTGGTCTGTAGGACGATGGATTGTATATGTCTTTATTTGGTTTGTGGATCATTTTAATGATTGAGTATTTCCATTGTAACGGGAATTTCGATGTTCTCAGTATGCAGTTGTAAATTGTTGTTAGAAACACTAGAGCTTTTCTGGGCATTTGCTGGAGAGCCTGGGCTGTAATTAAGTCATAGCCAGGGGCTTTTCTTTTAGGTAATTGTTTTATTTGTAGTGCAACCTGAGAAGGTGTGAATGAAGGTGGTGGAAGTGTTAGTTGGAGTGGAATGTCTAGGGTGTTAAGTACTAGGTTCTCATGATCTGTGTTTGTGAAGTCAGTAAATGGTTGAAATACAGAAGAAAGATGATTGGCGAAGAGTTCGGATTTTTCCTCGTCCGACACGGCCCAAGAACCATCATCTCTTCGAAGGGGTGCTGACACCTCTCGATGCTTTAACAACTTTTTGGTATGCTTCCACAAGCTTCCATCGTCTGTCGAGAGGCCAGTAATGTACGAGTCATAGTTTGTTCTGTTGAATTTTCTGATTTCTCTTTTGAGCTGATTGTTCAGTCTGTTAAAAATCTGTCTGTCTGAGGGGCGTCTGTCAGTCTGCCATATTTTACGCGCTCTTCTCTATATTTATTCCTAACACTTCAATTAGGATAAAAACCTTTCAGTATATATCAACTTATCCTGTATAATAAATTAGGTAAATAAGGATTATTTCATTACATATTTTAACTAGTTAATCTTACTTTTTATTATTTTTTTATTATTATTTTTTTATTATTTTCAGGTATTTGTGATTAAGTTTAATGTTAGTTATTAATAAATATATTAATATTTATTGTAATTCTCCTTCTATATTTAGTATTCTAGAACAAGATACCTATACCCAGAACAACTTAACGTATTTCAGACCATTACGGTTTAATCCTTTTAAATGGATTGACTAGATAAGAAGAAAATTCAGCTAGTTCGAAGTAAAGTGGGATTGCTACATGAGGGCGATCGGATCCTGTAGACAAACTGAGTCACGTATCCAAGTTATCAGCAACTAGCCTCGGGCGAGCCATCTTCCGGGTCTGTATCTTGCATCATCCTTCTCTCTGCTCTAGGGTTTCTATAAACTATTAAGCTATAACGTCGGATCAATACAAAGTTCAAACGCATTGTTTTAACAACTGAACAAAAGTTTATATTCCAAAAAATATATAAAAATAAATATTTAAGAAATAAACATACAAATAGCAAACAGGGTCATTGACTACACGATGACCAATAATTTTAGGTCAATGATTAGTCGTTTAAGAATAATATCTATGAGACAAGCCAATCTGGAAATGTACACTTGCCCATAACTTTAACAAAATCGGGTAATGCATTTCGATGAAATTGTAACTCAACATTTGTGTACAACTTTCCGCGAAACTAAGAGCGAAATCGGGTCAGTCTGTTTTGAATTGTTTTGCATTCTAAAATTTCTGTTCATGATCGTTTAATAACAAAAATATATCCTCACTACCAAGTTAGCTATTTTGTCAAAATGTGGTAAAAATAGCTCACATGATTAACTGACGAATAAATTACTGTTCTACGACTAAGCTTTTAGGTTCTAACATAGAACTGAGCAGTAAGTTTTAACTAGGCAGGCAGGAAAAAGATTTTTTACTGTTTATATTTTATTATTTGTAAACTCAGGAAGGACTATTTTTAATCTCAATGAACAGTCTAAAAAAATTTCATTTCGAGCTAAAATACCAGGTTCAACTAAAGAATACGAACGAGACATACTCCATTAATCAAATGAAATCTGTAGAAAATAGTCAAAACCTGTTATTCACTTTACTAAACTTTCCAACAAAATTAATAATTTGCGGTGCCCTAGTGGATCCCGAAAGCTATTAACCGTGGCTGGAAGGAAGGGCTTATTGCAGATATATGGAAAGTATATTCAGCGGGAGGGCGCTTTATAGAATAAGGGCCTAAGTCCCAGGATTTAGGGAGCAGATTCCATTCTCTGCCATACTGTCCCTCAACAAATATATTATCATCCGCCGCAAAGTAATAAACATCTATTAATTAGGCTAGCTATAAATTTAAAGAAACAGTCTACGGGTACCTGCAGTTAAGATCTATTGTGGCTAGTGGTTTAAAACTATCGATTGTACTATCGATAGTTTTAAACTATAGAGATGAAGAAGAAGAAGAAAAAGTATTTTTATTCTGGGACGTCATGTCCCCTAAGAATAACAATATATGTACAAATCCAGAGTCATTTGTCTGGCTAGTTTAGAACAAAGTTGTTAATTAAAGAAATAAAATAAAATCGAGTCTCATTAAACAAAAAAAAACAATAGCATGAGAAATTAGAATATAAGTTGACTAGTTTTCAACCATTTAAACTTAAAAAAATAAATAAAAGAGAAACAAGATTTATGTATACAAACACAGATAAGTATTGCAAATTGAAACAGGTTTCATTATTTTACATAGTTGCGGTAGTTTGAAGATTAAGGAGGTGGAGGAATAATTGGGTTTTAAAAGATGTAAGGGATGCATTTTTACGGATAGAAACGGGTAAAGAGTTCCAAAAGGAGGCACCACGGATGATAAATGATTTTGTAAAGGAGGCAGTTCGGTAGGAAGGGATGTATAGATTTAAGGTTTGGGATCTGGTATTTAGGGAGTGAATGGAGGAACAAGGTGTAAATAAATTCAGGATATACAGAGGCTTTTTAATTCTGAACGTTAGGAAAAGATATACACCAAGGAAATATTGCCGCCGAAAAACTGGGTAGAGCCATTTCAATTCAGCATAGTAACTTGAGACGTGGGAGCGCCTGGGGACACCAAAGATAAATCTAATGAAGCAATTCATTAGTCTCTTTAACCTCGCCTCATGCATACCAGACAGTCCCCCGTATACAAGACAGCCATAATCAAAATGGGGAAATATAAGAGAGGAAACAAGGAGTTGACGGGTTTTGGAGGACATGCAATCACGGGATCTGCGGAACTGTTTGAGGATAGCGATGGATTAGAGACTATCGAAAACATTGTTTTTAAAGGATAAAGTAATAGCCTCTGCCTCTAAGCTCCCACATGATATATAATTCATTGAAATGAAAATTAAACAAAATGTAACAGGTTAATTTTATTTATGCTTCTAATGTAAAAAGGCTTATCCACTCTATGAGAACCATTAACTTCACGCAAAAATATACGACTGAAAAATTTAGCCCTTGACTTGAAAATTACTTGTTTACTGAACGAAGAGAGGACTGATGTAGGTAAAATAAAATCAAAAAGAAAAATTGGAAGTGTGGTAACAACACATTAAAGTGTGAGTAGATAACAAACTATAGTCATGAAGGTGGACTATCATAAGATGAGGGTTCATAGTCAAAATGGAACGAAACTTGGACGAGGGAAAAAAAATGGGTTGAGTATCTTTAAGTAAGAAATCAAATAGATTTTTTTTTTTTTTGTTACCACAATAAATAAGAAATTAAAATTCAAGACGCTCTCCAGTAAAGTTTTCAACATATCAGTTACTACAGTTTACTAGTTTAGTTTTAGTATAAGTTACAACAATATACATCTAAGGTAAAGATATTTGCACAAGGAGTTATCATTTTAGTAAATTACAGTGTACGCAAAGAAGTTAAAGAAAACAATTAGACCTAATATAAAGAAAAAAATAATAAAACTAATCTTACTTTCATTTAATGATCAAACAATAAAATAAACATAAATATAATTTCTTCATAAGAAAGATGAAATAAAAAAAAATCAAAATCGCTGTTACCAGTAAAATATTACACTAATATCTAACAATACTTCCTATACCAATATTATTATTCTGGTGGTCAATACTCAAAATACCATTACAAAGATCATTCTCGATTGGCTAACCCACTCATAATAATAGCATGTATTTTAGAATGTAGCGAGATTTGAGGAAGCAGAGATGAAAAATATCGAAAATTAAGCCTCGACATTTTCAATGTATTAACATTCGCAAACATCTTGTTAAACACAGCCATTTTATCATGATTACCATAAAATATACGATTTTCCTTGCGACGATCATTCATTTTCTAATTTGATATTCCTATGCGAGAGAGAAGATAGTATGGTTACTTGTAGGGACAGCTGTTCTGTATGCTCCAACAGGCCACAACTTTGAGACGACCTAATTACTAGGTAGGTCGTTAGCGGAAGTGGCTCCTATTATTTTCTCATTGAGGTAAAAAAATTCGTATTCAGGGGCTGCCAAGGGTGGGATTAGGTTGCTGCCCCCTGGCTACAGTTTAGGGGTAGGGCGGTTAGGAATCTATTAAAAAAGGGCATAATGGCGAGCATAAGTATTCCATGGGGGTCGTAAATTTGAATTTAGTATCTGGCCGGCTTCCAGGGCTCTCCGCTCCTTTACAGTGATCCGCCTCTTTATTATATTTTAAAACCAAGTCTAATAGCTTTTTCTAACTAAGTATCCATTACATGTCTCATTTAAGCAGTAATCTCTTCAAATAATATAATTATTATTTTATTTTGAGACATTTTTGAAAGGATTGAATAAATAATTGACATACCAGTGCTCAGAAGCATTGAAGCGGACATTAACTAATGAGAGAAGGAAGACACGTCCAGCATATTAAGGCATGTTAATACCGTTAACGATTAACGGTTTTTGGAACGAAGTTTGGAACAAAATGCTGCTTCTCATTTTGACGGTCAAGGACGCCTAAAATAGACAAGATAGCCTTGTCTTTAAATACACAATGTTTAATAATTTAATTTAATTTGTACCTAAATGTTTGTAATCAATTTTTACTTTCACATACCTATATATGAAATATATAGTAAGGAAAGTATTGCGATTGTGAAAAATTTCGACTTCCGGTTTTCAACAGAAATACACGTTTTGGGGTCCCCTGAGTCCAAATAAGCAAGTCCCGCGAAATGGTCTGTGTTTGTCTGAAATTTAGTGTATGTATATGCCTGCGATGAGACAGCAAAAATTTCATCAAAATTGGTCAAACGGAGGGGGGGGGGGGGACTTTATTTAAAGAATTTTGTCTATTTTTTACGTTTTTCTAGAGTTTCCCCAAAACGGCTCTAACGATTTTGGTTAAACTCGGTATTTAGTGTATGTATATGCCCGCGATGCGACAGCCGAAATTTCATCAAGATTGGTTGAACGGAGGGGGCACTTTACTTAATAAATGCTGTCTCATTATCACGGGTTTTTTTTTTTTTTACTCAAAAACGGCTTTAACTATTTTGACCAAACTCGGTATCTGGTGTATGTATATGCCCGCGATGTGACTGTCAAAACTCCATCAAAATTGATCAACTGGAGGGGGCACTTTACTTAATAAATTTTGTCCCATTTTCACGTGTTTTTTTACTCAAAAACGGCTTTAACGATTTTGATCAAACTTGGTATTTGGTGTAAATATATGTGTGAGCCAAAATTTTATTAACCGTATTATGAAAATAAAAACTTTTATTTATTAATAAAAAGATCAATTTTAATTAAGAGAGTAAATACGTGATGCTCAAATTTTTGAAGCATTGCACGTGTGTAAAAATATGGTATAAGATAATAGTCTACAATTAATATAGGTATATTTTAGTCTAGAAAACATTGTTCCATAATAAATTTTTGAAAACAATATAAAGTGATTTCTTAATTTCCAGAAAGGCATAAGAGTCGTAAATACACCTATCGATTCACCTTCACGGTGTATTTGCAAAAAGCAACTCGTAGTAAAAAACAAGCAAGCAGTAAAAAAAACTTGATTGTTGATGAAATTAGTCCCTTCATAAATAAATTAGCAATAATGAATCGAAAAGTGCTGAGAACTACCAAATTTTGCTATACAGATACTCTATGACTTAAGGAGAAATACAAATATAAGTATATACTTAAATGTGGAAAAATGTGTGAAGTTGAGGAATGGCGTTTACATATTATCGAAACACGTCGATTTCTAATCTAAGTAAGTTCGTAAGCGAAAGTTGTGTGTTGCGCGCATCGCACCAGATTTTTTTTATTACACTTTTTAAAAACAAATTGTAGTTGTTCATTTCTGTTTTATTGTGATGTGTGTTAAGTTCCCTTTTTTTTTTAAATATTTTGTAATATTTTTATAAAACAGCTTTTCTTTGTTTGTTGTTTGGTACCCAGGCTTGCACAATTTTTTTTTGAGTAAACATAATTAAATTGAGTCAGAGTACATGTTCAAATGAACCTCTCGAATCGATTTACAGTATAATTTTTTTTTATAAATCTAGGGATAAAAATGATAAGTTTGATCAAATGAAAATGCTATATGTTCACTTATTAACAGGTATTTAAGATTTTAAAAAATTCCTTTTGAGAAATTAGTTTAATAATACCATTTTATATTTATATTTTAACAAGAATTATCATTGTTGATTTTGCTCTGACGATAATTGGTAGAATACCAAAAATATAAATACACTTCTGGTCCCTAGTTACAAATTATACTAAAATGTAATAAAAGGCAACCCATTATTAAAATTAAACTAATACGTGTGAAGTCTCCTGCATTCAGTGTATACATTAGGATGGTTAGTCAAAGAAGGTAAGCTCAAATAACACTGTCACATAATATTATATTAAAAATAATCAAAACCCTTTTGCAAGTGATTAAGCTACTTGCACCCCAAGAAGCCGCTAAGGCACAACTTGCTCCTGCTACTGGCAAACTTTGGCAGGCCACCGAGGGCAGTTCCTTGTTCCGCCGAAAATGTGGCCCATGGCAAACATCTTATTAGCTCTGGTCTAAGTGCTAAGTCCTCCACCGCCCCTTTTAAACTTCGACGGCGAAAGAGTTCCCGCAAGTCGGAAAATTCGAGAGGAGGCGGCCGCATTAATGTAAATAATGAACAAGAGGTAGAAGCTCCAGAGGGGGGCTTCCTTCCCCAAAGATGGATTACGAAAAAGTAAACAAAGAATAAGCGATTTGCGAATAAGCAACCGGCTTTTACCCCGCCATTTTTCAGATCGAGTGTAGGTTGGTAAACTTTCTTTACTCGCCACCTGCTGAGAAAAACACCAAACCTAAGGGTTATTTAAAATAGGAAACATTGCGATCATTTGCAGTTCTATTCTCTTCTTTTGAATGGCAAATGTTTATGTCTACGACAGAAAATAAAAATAAACGATATATATTTAAAATTATAAATGAAGTTGCGTCACACCCAAGTTCCGTGGCTACTAAAACCCCTTTACTGCCTTCTGTTTAACCAGGTATGATTAAAATACCTGATAAGCATTAATTATTTTGGAGTGCTAGTAAACTGTTAAACATTAAAATTGATAAATATTGAAAAACACAAAATGAATCAGTGCTGGCTGAGAAATCGTATTTGTTTCGAATCTGTGGATTAATAAGAATTTAAGTAATTTGAAGTTTTATTATTAATCTATATAAATAAAGATGAAATTCTCTTAGTTTATTTGTTTGTTCTTTATAGAAATCCATAGCGTATATCATAAATTCTCCAAATTTCACTCAGTAGTTCTTTGATACCAGGTGCGAACACCTGTCCATATTAAAATTGCATAACTTCAGCAGATCTTCAGCTGATATTCTTTATTGTTATAAAAATCGTTTTGATCTCGCTTTACATTGGTTTTTACGAAATCCACCGTTTGAGTCGATAAAAGTCTCACGTAATAGATTTAAAAAATGAAATTCTCCGGGTGAAACCGGTATATACAGCTAGTTAGAAATAAACTTTACTTATTCTAGAAACTAAGGAGCATGAAAGAAATTAATAAAAAAGAATTATAAGCGTGTACCAAAAAGAATTCTGCTTGTTATAAATTAAGAAAAGAACCGATTTATTTTTCGTGATGCATCTTTGATATAAACCGTATGTAAGTTCCGATTTTCAACAATAACCTGATAAAAAATTCCCCAAAAATCCCATACATTTTAATAGAGGAACAGAGGGTTTAACATGATGATTTAGCATGATTTCAACCTCACTCTCTGATGATTGTCGATATTCTGTTGAACAGTGCGCATCCATAAATGCAGTAAATGAAAAATATTACGAACAAAACTGCTTTTTTTTTTTTTTTTTTTTTTTTTTTTTTTTTGTTATCACTTTTAAGGATGAAAAATATAGAAATAATAACTTGATTGGAATATAGATTATAAGAATATCGAATCGAAAATAAACAGTGGTGTAAGAGCCATCCAAGTACTTACAGCACGTTTGATATTTCGTGGGGTCAATACATATCAATGAAAAAAAAAACAAAAAAAACAGAGCTCCTCCTATAAACGAAACGGGCGAAAATTCCTTGAATGTAAAAAAGGGAACTCTCGGGGGTAAATTTAAATAAATGTTAAGTAGGAGGGAGGAAGGGACACTAACTCGGTTACTGATCAAAGGGTCACTAATTGCAGGCCCCCACTCTCCACGATTTTCAATTTGGCCCTCAAAGTGAACTCTAAATAGTCCCACATCCTCTGGGGGCTTCTTAACCCTTGGTCTGAGACTTATTTCCTCAACATCTACACAGATAAAAAAAAAGCTATTCCCATAGATATAAATGGAAAAAGCAGGGAGGGGGGCCAGGAAGGTAAAATTCTTGGGGGTTCGAGGCATTTTGATATTTCATTTCAAATAAAACTAATTGATTTTTAAAAATTAAAATATCTTATTATTCTTTATATATAAAAATCTCGTGTCACAATGTTTGTCCGGCATAAAATCCGAAACTACTGAACCGATTTTGATAAAATTTGGCGAATTGTAAGCAGTTTTCTCCAACTTAAGTTTTTATCCCGATTATTGATTGTAAATAAAATGTTTATATTACTACAATTGAGTGTTATTTTTATATGTCAATAAATTTCCATAAAAAGAAAAGGTGGTGTAAGACATTTTATCTACACATCAATTCATTTTCGCTCGAAACTTGGGTTAGGTAAATGTCGAAAGGCTGATAACTAGCTTCGTCTTTATGTTGAATACAAGGTTGGCGGCAATAAACAACTTAAATCGCCTCATTATTCCTTGAGGATGATTCAGATCTGCGACAAAAGCAAGTTAATACAAAGTATCTCAATACATCGTGTGATTTCTACAAAAACTAGGACAACATTATCATCAGTCGTTTAGAATCAAGACCCCGCATAGCGAATTCAACAGATTCCGGGGCCAGATTTTGGCCAACATCGATGGAGCCATGTCCTATTATAACGACATAATCGTCAACGGTACTAATTTAAAAGAATGCAAGCAGATGCTGACTTGACTTGAGGTTAAAAAGAAAGACCAAAAGCTTGAGCAAATTAAAATGGTCGTTTTTCAAATCTCAAGTTCAATACTTAAGGTGCTGTGCCAGATAAAATCAAATTTAAAAGAGAGTTGAGAATATTGCCGACATGGAAGAATGTAAAAATATTGATGTATAACACCATTTCTAAGGCACGGTTTTTTAATAGGCATCTACCACGTGGGATTTATACTTAACCTGAAAAATGTATATCTAGTATGAATGAAGAAATTATATGATAATTATAAGGCAATTCATAACATGACAATTATTAGCCATTATAGGACTAGTAAATTAATAAGTTCGCATATTTAATAATAAATGAAATAATTCATAAAAAAAAAATAAAATAAAAAAAATGGATATTTCTTTTCTTATTGGTTGTTGTTTTATTTTTTATTTAGCCCTGATGAAGACCTGAAATTCTGGTCGGAACGTCAGAGCAATAAAATATGATTTCTAGATATACTTGCTTGTTTTTCTGACCAGACTCTCCACCGTTTTCATTAACTTGATTTACTAATCAAGTACAGGATAATCTACCAGATGTAAATCAATTCCTCTGTAAGTTAAACGTATTATTCTAATGAAGAATGAATCGGCTTTTAATCAGCTACAAAATATAAGTTTGGCAAATGTTGGAGTTAATTAATAAGCAATGATAACTTCATTAATATCTCGCGTCGGGTCAGGCAGGATTAATTCAACTTTGTTCCCAAGCCTGTTAGCTGTTCGCAGGGGAAGTGCTTTCTTTGGGATCTGTTGTTGGAGGCGACAGTAAAGGGATGAAAGAAAGTCAGGAAGGGAGATGACAGGGAAACGAGGAGAAAAAGTAGCGAAATTAATAACAGTTATAAAGATAATAAAAGGCGCGGCTGAGGCAACAGGAGCAGGAATGAAAGGCAAACAGCCACTAGTGTTTATACTAGGTCCTTCTTCCCTCCGCAGCAATAACCCCACCACTTTCTAATTACATCCAATAAGAAACTAAGATGAATTTCTGAGGATTCTTGAGGCATTCAGTAGTAGTCGAAGCCTCCTTTTAATAAAAGAAAATCTTCCATAGGATAATTTATTAACATTGCAATAGAAGAAATGTGCCGATCCTCAATAAATTTTGGGTAAGCGTGTGAATGTGTGGGAAAGGACTCCATCGTTCCAACCAATATTTTAAACAATGCTGTATGTTTAAAGAAGGAAAATTTAGAAAGTAGGAGAACTGCACAAATTAAAATCTTAGAAAGTTATTAAAAAAATGTCGGTAGTAATCAATCATCATCATCATGTAGGAAAATCATCTAAGAAGAAGCGCGACTAAAAAATAAAACAAAATATTTAAAGCCTCTGGTGTTCAATTAATATTGAACCTCTCCTATTACTTTCCTTAATTTTATTTAATAGGTTAGTGTAAAGTATATACCAACAAACACGTAAAACACGTTGGCAAGTAACAGACTGCAGTCGTTTTTCCCCAATCTTGATTCTAAATTTGATTCAAGACAAATTGATTTTCCCATTCGATTCACCGAACATTAAACAGTACCCAGTTAAATAACAGAAATCAACAAATCAAAGTTTAAATGAAAAGTGTGGAAGAAGGACATGCGTTGTCGGTTATTTTCCATGGTTTAAGTAAGTTTTGGAACATAACGTTAGTTTTGTTTGTCCTGTCAAATAAGAGTTTTATTACAATTATTCGATTATTATTAGAACTATTCTTCATCATGATCATTATTATCACCTTCTCGTCTCTACCTATTATACCTTTCTGTTATTCATCAATTTTAGGAATCTAATTCGGATAATCAACATTCGTTTCTAGTTAAGTATAATTTTCCTTTTATTTGTTTGTCTTTTCCTTTTATATTATTAGAAGTATATTTGTATTATTATACAATATTACAATAATATTTATTTGTATTAAAGCTATCGTTTATTAGTATTCTGAATCAGTATATGCCTGGGTTTTTTAAAAAACATCTTAATTTATATCATGTTCTTGCAATTATATTTATTAAAGTTACCTTCTAATTACCACTGTGTATACATATTAGCTTCTTCCAATATTTTGAGCATTTTTTCCTTCCCTTCCTCGCCGTTTAGGCAATAGGCCAGGGGAGAGGGTGGGGGATTAATGCTGAGTATTATTAAATGTCCTCTTCTTTCGGGTTTTGAACTGGCTACTTCAGGTTCCCGATCATATCACAGTGGGACGAATCGCCAATCTAGGCGGAAATAGTTAACATCAACGAAATGAAAAAATCTTGTCGGTCTCTTGAAAACAATAGTCTAGCTAAGGCATTTACAAATTATTAATCACTTTAAGCAAGTATTAACAGAATAATGGGGGTTTGAATACGGTAGTTCCCTCATAATGCTTAGTCAGCTTATTTCCAAATTATATTGTAAAATCAATAGAATCATAGAATGGATCATGTATTTTTGAAAAAAATTTATGCTAGGCAATAGAAGACGATTCAGAAATTAAGTTTATATAAGTTCTTGGTGGATATAATACAGAGTATCCTCCTTTCTTTTCAATAATCGATGTTATATTTTTTTCTTACAAAAAAAGGGGTTACTAAAAATCTACACCGAGATATTTATACAGAATATAGTCCACACTATATAGAAATAAAGTATTCATTATGAACTGCTAATACCTGCTAATAAAGGTGTGCGCTTTTTTTAAAGGTATAAATCTCTCATTGTTGAGAGCCTATATTTTTAATATTTTGAGGCAATACGGAGGTGCTAATGAAATTAATAGATATATAGTAAACCAGTTTCATTGGAATACACTACGTCAATCTCCGAAGCTATGAAAAAACGAGATTCGTTGACCATAAGTACAACAATTAAAAGCAAATAGCAAGATTTTTACCTTTCTAGGAATAAGAAAGAACTAAAGCATGACAACAACAATATACCTTAGGTATCTACCTAAGCTAAGCTAAACCATTAATCCCTTAAAACAAATACCAACGGAATAATAAAAGAATAAACACGCCACATTCGTCACAGTAAGTCAGATAATTTGAACATCTTATTGATAAAGCGGCAACATAGACCAGCGAAGTTCATATTGTTTTGGAAAAATTTTTATAACACGGTATGGAAGACGATTCGGCAAGTAAGTTTATCTGTATTTGGCTTTTTAAGTGTGATGTACCCTTCTTTATTTCCAGTGGTCAACTTAGTAAGCTAATTAATTTACTACTTATTTAATTATTGTTAGTAAAAATGCGATAACTAAAAATCTATAATGACTTAGATAAATAGACAGATATTTTCACAGAATACAATCAACATTATATAATAACAAATTTTTCATTACGCATTTCTTATTCCTGCTAATGTGGGGTACGGTGTTTTTTTTCCAGGTGTAAATGTGTCATTATTGAGATCCGATATTTTTAATATGTGGGAACAGCACGGCGGTATATATGAAATGTATATTTCAGGTTTTTTTCTTTCTTTCCTAGCTAATTACCTCTCACATAGGTAAATATTCAAAAAGTCTTTACTGTATGGTGTAGTGGTGGGGGATCGATATCAGTAAGGAAAGATTGGGTACGATTACTCGACTCGAAACGAACAATAAATAGGTTCTGGGAACATACCAGGGCTAAAATGAATACCGTAAGATACCGGAAGATTATTCCAGATACCGGAAGATTATTCCGGTACGCCTGGAAGCATCCTTTTCTTCAATATTTCCCGAATATCTGGGTTAATTCCAAGGACTAGGGCTGGGAGGACGGAAGGTACAAGTTTTAAGGGACTGAAGGTACAAGTTTTAAGGGACTGAAGGTACAAGTTTTAAGGGGTTCAATTTGATTTAGGATGGCAACGAGATTGGATGTAAGGCATTCTACAGTGTCGTCAATTGATTCATAGGAATAGATGGGTCCTATACAACGGGATAGTAGATCAAGGGATAGATTTATTTCATCTGCTATCAGGTAATCTAGGTTTTTCCAAGATATATATTTTAGAAATAAAGTAGGATTCGAAAGATCATTTGAAATACGTATTAGGTCGTGGCTAAGTCGTCACTCACACACTTTGTGAGTATGATACTAGTTGTTGACAAAAGTCCTCGAAAATATGATCGATATCAGTAAGTAAATATGATTACTCGACTCAAAATGAACAATAAATAGGTTCAGGGAACATACCAGGTCTAAAATGAACTGTTTTTTGGGAGAATTGTATAGAATATTTGTATTGAAGTCGCCGGATGTATGCATTCAGATGGATGGATTCAGATCCATCAGATTCAGATGATTCGGAATGAAAAACAATTTTTTTTTTTACATTTCGATATTAGAATTTAATATATAATTTTTAAAAAATGTATTTTACGTTATTTTATAGTTAATATGTTTTTTTTTCTTTTTGAATAATTGAAAATTGAATAATGAAATATAAATAGAATTACTCCATTATTTACATAATTTTATATTGGTTTTTAATTTTTTTTTTTAATGAAAATTGCCAAAAACCACTATTTTGACTTTTATTTATTAATTCATGCTTAAATGTAATTTTCTACAAACATTAACATAACATAAGTCGCTTCCAGAATTATTTCCCCCTAGATTGGCGATTCGTCCCACTGTGCATATTTAGGTTGCCATTGCGTATTTTCTAACACGATTGTCTATTTGGCCATCCCCAATCCGTATATTTTGGGCATCAATCGTTCTGCTCTACTACTTTCTTTGTCTTTCAGAAATATTTATTTTTTTGTACAATTCAGAAAGTACAGGAAACATCCCCCTCTAAAGGTTATCATCATAATAAGCAGTAAATTATAGTCATTTCCCCCTTGGACAACCTCACAGTGACCTCAACAATACGAGTGTCCTCCATCCATAAGCATCCATTTAATATATTGAGTTTAAGTTTGATTCTAAATATTTCATAAGAAATAATTATGTTAGGAAAATGAGAAAATAAATCATTAAAGAGTTCACGTATTTTTTGTTTTGTTTCTTAATTCGCTTACTGTACTTCGAGTCAGATGGTCAGACAATCAAAAAAACCAATAATTATCTTGACATTTTATATCAAATTAACAAATCAGTAAGCTTTTTATGGGCAATTAAGCAGCAGATAGGGCAGTAAAGGAAGCAATGATGACGGGCCCAGCACTGCAAATATAAGAACCGAAAGACATAAAAGCATGGTTCAAGAAGAGAGTAAGGAGCAATTGGGCGTCCATGTGGTCTGAAGTCCCTCTCACTAATAAGCTCGGATCCATTAAACCTACAACGAGAGAATGGGTTAGCTCCCTAAGAGGAAACCGAAGAGAAGAGGTAGCACTGACAAGGCTTCGGATAGGTCAGACGAACCTCACCCATGTTCACCTCATTACTATGGAATGCCAGCCAGAATGTGCAAAATCTCTCTTACAATTAAGCATCTCATAGAAGATAGCAGTAGATATGAAGGCGAATTCACAAGGCTGAGTGTACCACGTAGCATTTTGGAGGCATTAAAGGATACAGCCAAGACTTCAGATAACATTGTAGAACTGTTAAAGGATATTTCCATCTTTAAGAACATATAATAATAAAGAATAAATACAAAAATATAATATTACATGTTAATGAATGGTAAATGTTAGAAAATAAAATAGAGCATATTGAAATAATATCTTAAACAATAACATAGAGTAAAAAAGGGGCGTAATGACCGCGCAGTTGACCCACTAAATATTATTAAACAAACCATATTACCCAAACAAACAATATTAAACAAACTAACTAACTGTACTTCGGTCCTTACTGGTGGGTTACTGTGTAAGTGTAACTGACGGATTTTAACCAGGACCAGCTTAGGGAGGATTCGAATCGCGGCCGCTTGACTGGAGAATGCTAAAGTGGGTCGGTCTAGCACCATGGGCTATCTCGGCTCGAATTTACAGTAGGTAACCCTTTTAATTTTACTTCTACCTTTGGAAAAATAGAAATATACATTTACATTGAATACATTTATGTATTTATTCAGTATATTTATTAGCTTTAAAGAGATAATATATCAATATTAAAATTACACCCACAATAGAGAAACAAATGTATGCATGTGCTACCCCTCTCACTCAATGATGAATGTGGAATAGACGTTTAATGTGAGGGAGATACCTCAAGACACTCATAATCCATGATTTATGGAAATGGCACTTCCATAAACACTAACATTATGAAACATAGGAATGTTTCATTTATTCACCTCTTAACGGAAAATTGCAACGTCGGAAATTTCGACATGTTCTATATAAATTGGAGGGCAAGTATTTTTTCGAAGAGTAAACGTTATTTGTTTGGATTGGTCATGATTTAGTCGAATTTTCCGTAGTTTACACCAGTAGTTTAATTTATGCAAGAGCTTTCGTAAAATTAGTGAGGCATGTGTAGGATCCTTGTGTTTAGCGAGAATTGTTGTATCGTCAGCATGAATAGCGGTCACTGTATCATTGCTTACTGGTATATCGTAAGTATATATAATAAAGAGAAGAGGAGCCAGTATTGAACCTTGAGGTACTCCCGTCAAGACTAGACGAATAGTGGAAATCTCCTACCCTTATCGTACGGAGAAAAATCGGTCGAAAAGATACGATTGGAGGATGAGATAGTAAGTGTGCGGTGATATGGTCTTGAGCCCCTGGTTATGACTTAATTACAACCCAAGATCTCCAGCAATGCCAAGAAAAACTCGGGTGTTTCTAACAGAAATTTAAAACTGTATACTAAGAACATCGAAATTCCTGTTACAATTTCTGTACATCAATTTTTCAAATGAAGTTTTTATTGGGCTTATTACTGCCAACATGGTAGTAACTAGTATTCCAAAGGACACTAACAGCTCTAAAACGGACATGAGATGTTTATACCACTACCAATTTGAAACGCACGGTAGTAATAGATTGATCGAGGAAATTGAATATGGTTTAGCTAATGAATATGGTTATAAATATAAATTAATGTGCAGTAATTAAGTCTTAAACGAGCACAAAGTAAGCAAGATCGAATAATCATGAATATCGAAGCATACCAAAGGAAAAATTACTTTAATCAGTATCTTGTGATATTATGAAAAAGAGATTAAAAAATCGCAAAACTATAGAAACCCAGAAAAACGAAGGGAAAACATTTGATGCCCCGATTGTACGTTTCCAAACCTGGTCTGTTGCGGAAGGGTAAATATCGTATTTGCTAGAATTTTGATTTGATGCAGTTAAAGAGTACTGTCCGATTTGGCAAAAATCAAAAGAAATAATTCGTAGATTTAACAGTCAATGATACGTCACTTCAATTTCTTCACAAAACTTTTTTTTGTTTTACCTCTTAAAATTATATGTTTAGTTTAACATATGACTTACCGTTAAATTATTATATCTTTACCAGGACTGTTTTTTCGTCAGAGGTAGAAATTTCGTTCCAAACATATAAAATTTGAACCAGTAACTAGCTGTAAAATTTTCTATTTTTATTGTAATCTAACAGAAAAAATTTTGAATAATATTTAGAGCCTTTTGTGAAAGTTGTAATCTCACTGCTGATAATTAAGAATTTAATGTTTTAAAACTTCTTAAAATGATCAAACTCAGAACCCAGATACTATGTTCCAAGTGGAAGTTAATTTTAACCATTTACTTCTCAGGTGTTGACATTTTTAGTTTTCTAAAACTAAATCTGATACCATGGAAACATTAGTAAAGAGATTTTTTTTTTTTAACCGACTTCGAACGAAAGAGGAGGTTACTCAATTCGATACGTATGTGACTTTTTTTTTTGTGCCTTTTTTTTTTCTTTTTCTTTTTTCTATGTATGTTCACCGATTACTCAGAGATGGGTGGACCAATTGGAACGAAACCTTTTGCATCTTGTAGAGTATTTTCCCAAGGTGGTCCCATTTAAACCTTTTTGGGGTTCCTAATTTATTTAAGAAGTTATTGGGAAAAAACATAAAAATAATTATTTAATTATCGCTCAAATTGTTTACTTATTAGAAAAACATATGGCATATATAACATAAGGTATGCTCCAACAAGCTATTAAAACTAATTGATAACTAATAAATCCAAATATTGTATTACTGCTGGATGAATCAAATGGAAAAACCAACCAATCAAATTCAGAATCAAAAGAGTGGGGGGAGAACATGAGCAGTCTGTCAGTTATCGATGTGTTTTACGTGCTTGTTGGAACATACCTATACATAACCTTAACTAATTTTTCAACATTAGATTTAAATGAAGATATAAATATCAGCAGAATATAATATCGCTGTCGTTTTCTGTAGCGATATTAGCATAAATAATAGATAGATGTATATTCACCGATAACAGTAAACCTTCTTAATTTAGATCTAATCAACGGTTGGACACCATAATCATAAGACAACAAAATTCGTGGAATTCCAAGAAAGACTGAGTATTGGTAATCGTTTTAAAGCAGAATTTAAGACTTCTTCAAGTTCCCGAAGCATCGTTTAAATTTAAAATCGTAGCTATTATTGATTTAAATTAGATTTTGATTTCTATCTTTTATTGACTATGGACATTAAAAAAGAATAATAATTCCTGGAAAAGCTCATTTTCAGTTGACTTAATAAAGGATTCAGATACCTCTGTCTTCTTCCGGATACACTCGGTTACTGTTGAATATCTTGCCGGAGGTCTTGTGCCGATCTTTTATGTGTGATACTTCTTTTATGTCATCCGGATTACTAGTATCGGTTTTTAAATTTGTTTCTACAACTATCGAGGCTTTTGCTGGTGTTTATCCATCAATAAAATCTGCAAAATAAAACTTGATAACTACCCGAAAACAACCTCATTGTATGAAAGTCCCCTCAGCAAAAATTTGGCAGTCATGGAAATGATTGTTAAAAATGATGATAAATGCTACGCCACTAGAATTGAAGCAACATTGTTTAGCAATTTATTTTCTGAATAATGTTTTACGAAGGATATAATTCATAGTAATTTGGTAATAAATTTAGTCAATAATTCATCGAAAAGAATTACGAACATAATTGACTCAATCTTCTGACTCAATCTAGAATAATAATATCCTTCGTAATAATAAATTAACCATATGTGAGTCCCAAACCCTGTTGCTTCTATCCTAGCGGGGCAGTCTTTTTGATATCACTAATTTTATGGTTGCCCCTTTTTTTGCAGGGATTTCTATCCAATAATGTAATCCAATGAAGTCGTGTATAATATCGCCATAGTTTTCAGAAGGATATTCAAGCAATCAAAATTTAAAAATTACTTCCAAATTTACTATAGGTCATATTAGCATCCTCATTGATTCTCCATTAACGATATCTTGTCTAAAACCGGCCAAAATCTTAATTGTTCAGTGACTTATCTACTTCATCTTGGAATGGCCGGATTTATGTACTTATGTATATTTAACTGAACACATCTCGGAACACTGATTCTCTACGTAAATGACAAGTACTGACGACATTTAGCAAAGGCAAAATATTGTCATTGTGGAAAAACATTTTATGTGTTCCTTTCCCAATTGAACATTGATATTTAAAAAAAAAAAAAAAAATCCATTTATAATCATTAAACGTAGTGTGTTGAAAGTTGTATGATACACGCACCGCTTTCCCGCACTTTTCTGTGTGTACTCATAAAATTGAAAAGGTAAAGTGTATTTCATAATAATTTTATACAATTATTGTATAATAAAAAGACCTGGGAAAGACAAACGTGGTAGAGCGTAAAAAGATTTCGAAATTTTTAAACCAACGTTTATTTTATCAACGACTAATTGCCCACGAAATTTTTATACCAACGTACGGTTTTCTACATTTGTTATCTTCTCCAACTAAAAATTGTGAAATAAAAAACATTTTATAAAAAAATATTAAACCGACTTCGAAACCTAGGAACCAGTAAAAATAAATTCACTGAAAAGTATGAAATAATTACCTTCTGATTTTTATGAATACACAGCAAAATTGAAAATGGTATAAAAAGTGGAAAAGTGCAATAATACGAATAATTTTATTTTGATTTGTACAAATACACACTAATTGTTAATAAAAATTATTAAATTTAAATTTTAAATACTATCTTTAATACAACACGATCTTTTCGGAGGCGGCGCAAAATTTAAAATTTTTTAAACTAGACATTATGAAAATCTTCTAAATGGATCTTCTCTTCCCAGCTATTGATTTCAATGCCTACCAAAATGGAATTGTATCAGTAACATGTTATTTCTATTTTGCGCCGCCTCCGAAAAGATTGTGTTGTATTGAACATAGTATTTAAATATTTAAATTTAATAATTTTTATTAACAATTAGTGTGTATTTGTACAAATCAAAATAAAATTATTCGTATTATTGCACTTTTCCACTTTTTATACCATTTTCAATTTTGCTGTGTATTCATAAAAATCAGAAGGTAATTATTTCATACTTTCCAGTGAATTTATTTTTACTGGTTCCTAGGTTTCGAAGTCGGTTTAATATTTTTTTATAAAATGTTTTTTATTTAAATGAGTGAACATCTTTCACCTAAGACTTTGCCAACAAATATCCGAGTATCTGCTTTTGAATATATTCTTTTCTTTTTTTTTTAAATAACTATCAAGGGTTCCTATTTATTGTATGTATATTTACTTAAATACTTGAAGAAAAACCCGTCACAACTATGCAGTTTGCAAATGACAGTACACCTCTTCAATGAAGTCGGCCATACCACTCAGGTTTTGAACATTCCCTACCTCCGCCGAACCTGTCCTCCCATGTTCCTAAATCCTTATATGAAACAATACCCAAGAGAGCCCTACCACTCGCCGTATCCCCTAAATTCCAATCTCTTCCCTCTTCAGCCACCAAAATAAACTGACGCTGCAGAATGGAACGGCTGTTTGGAACAAAAATTCTGGAGGTGCTTAAAATATGTGTTATGGACTGATAAAACATGAATAATCCAGTGTGAAAACATATTGTTCTCAAACGCATTTTAAAGTTAATAATGTGACTTCGAAGTTTATTACGTAAAATTCAATATGTAAACATCTATCAGATAACTAGTTGATACAATGACGTTTAGATTAAGAAATGCACGCTCCTTGGCAGAATAAATGAACTAGAGTGTGAATACAAGGTTTTTTCTAGGCCCAATCAGTTCCAAACTTGCGCAGAATTGATTTCTTTCTTCATTAATCTGAATTCGAATTTTTCCTAAGTACTCTACTTTTTTCTAGAAATAGAAAAGTTATTTGATAATATTTATTTGAATCCTTAAATTCAAATTCAACAGTAGCTCTATAACTGAATGGCTGACAATAATATGTACAAATTTAATGACATAAAATAGAACGTGAATGTAGCCGCAAACTAAAATCTAACAAAACAAGAAAAAGACATCCAATGATAAATGAATCATGTCTTACTCAGCGTGACTACTATGTAATGATCAAATCTAGTAAATTAATCTTTCTATAACTAGCTTACGGTAAAAAACACATTAAAAATTTACCAAACCATGAAATTATAAAGACGTATGCTAAATTGGTATGAATAAGTGCAATAGTGCATGTTAGGAATTCTCAGTTAACATGCACCATGCATTAATCAAGTACATCAGAAGGATATGATCTTCAATAGCTTCATTACTGAATCTGCAATGAAATCAGCATCCTGGAAAAATTTACCAACGATAGGAAGTTGTATCGAATTTGCAAAGAAGTCTTATAATAGCTTCTTCATCAGTGCAGATATCACATCAAACCAGAACAGCGCAGCAATAATGTATTGAAGAATAATTGTGTTTCCAACAAATGGTCGCAAATGATTAGGGTTAGTGATATTTATTATACAGAATAAAAAGAATATATGATTTTTTTCCAATTGCTCTACATAATAATATTTGACATTAAAAAAAAGAAAAAATTCCTTGCACTTTTATTAATTAATGCGGTCGCCACAGAGGGGCCCGGTGTGAGTGAAAGACGCAGCGGGTTCGAGTTCCGCTCAGGGTTGGGATTTTCTTGTCCAGGAGAAATAGCTCCCAGTGCTGTGGGTGTTTAAAAATGGGTGGCAATCCGTAAATACCCTTCTATTAAGTTATAAATTAATTTTTGATAAAATAAAATAATCTAATAAAACATAAAAAGCAGGTAACAGTAAGCCTAGTCAAAAATGAACCCTTGAACAGCCCAAAGGATCATCTCCAAGTGTGTCTATAAGAGCAAAACAACTTTTTTAAGCTTAGGCAATGTTTCGATATTTTATAAAAAAAATAAAAATAAAAATAAAGCAATACATCATTTATCAAAAATTGGAATTAACCCTGAAACAACAAGAATACAAACAAAAACGCTTTACTTCAACTCAATAACATATCCCACACCGAGTTTAATTAAATATATATATAATATATATAATATATAAACATAAAGAAGGTTTTCCTAATTTATTCTTTTTAAAGAATAAATAGAAAAAAAATTGTTCATCAGTTTTAGAAGATTAGTCATCAGCTTTCTTAGGGTTGTCGTAAACTGAAATACAGAAAGTTTTGAGGAGTTATAAATACAAGGGAAAGAAAGAAATCCCTCAGAGATAATAGGTCCAACAATTGGTATTTTTGGATTTCTAATAATGATATTACAAATCATCTGCTTTTTTATTATAAATCATTTTAATATTAAAAAGCATATGTAAGAAAACAGGGATGTATTTTTTTTTAAATAATATTTTAAAAAGATTTCCAGGAACCCTAGCGCGCATTGGTAAAAACCCTCGAGCTTGACTCTAACATTTTTTGACTTAGTATATTCAAAATAATGTTACACTGAAATCAATGTTCCCACTTCTGTAGCCTTCTCTATCTTATATATAAAATTCTCGTGTCACAATGATAGTTACCATACTCCTCCGAAACGGCTTGACCGATTTTTATAAAATTTCATATGCATATTCAGTGGGCCTGAGAATCGGCTACTATCTATTTTTCATACCCCTAAGTGATAAGGGTTGTCCACCCCTAACATTTTTTTTTTATTTTTTGGACACAATTTTTTTTTAATTTTTTTATGATGTGGCATTAAAAAATACACACAACCCTAAATTTTCACCCTTCTATCACCAACCCCTATTTGTTTAGAGTCATTTTAGTAATACGTTGAGCGCCAAGCGGTACGATCGTAACGCTGTGGGACTATTGGCTGGGGCCGAGGAGGTCGCCAGGTACCCCTGCTCCCGCAAGCTAAAAGGTTGTTCTGTTTTCGCCCAACAATTCGCCAATGCAATTTTTTTTGTTTTTTTTTTTTATTTGGGGGTGCAAGGAGAAGAAGAAGAGGTCTGAACGCCAAGTAGCCAAGAGCAAAACTGAGGGATAGAAATGAAAGGAACAGGAGAAGTATGAAGGGATTGACGTGGCGGTCATAACCGGACATCCCCAGGGGGCTACTACTTCAGGTAGCGGGCTATTACCCTGGGGCCGGGCGGTACGTACGTACCGCTCTCATAATTATTGTTAATGGCCAAAATTAAATTATTTATTTGTTTTGCAATTTATGTATCATTCTAATAATATTAAAGTTTATAAATTAGGAAAAAATGCTTCGGCCCCATGCAAAAATACATCATCTTTTCCATGGCATTCAACGTGTTAATCATTTTTCATCTCGCTCGATAACTGATCAATTATCACTTGGTAAGTTATGCCCGCCAGTTGAGCCTAACATTTAATTGAAACATTTACATGGTAACATTCTATCAATGTCATTTTGTCACCCGTCATGACAAATTGTAAACAATTCGTGTATGTTTATAACAAAGTTTATCATTTAAAATGAATAAAACTATATACAGTGATGTGCAGACTAAACTATACACTATGATGAGTTTGAAGTTTGAAGGAAAACAAAAGGAGCAGCAAGTTCTTTTAGGCAAAAAACAGCAATGTTTACTTGCCATAATGTGCTTATAGGTCAGTTTACCAAAAGAGTTTTGGTACAAATACATCGTCATGACATTACAGCACGTGTGTCCAGACAAAAGTTGAAGTATTTAATGAGTTTCATTACTAAATTACATGTATTCGGTCCCACACGTTGCTGGCAGTATTCGGTTGAGTGGCAAAAGCGAGGATTACCTCATGCACACGGATTTTGGTTAATTGACAAAATCCGTCCTTAAGAAATCGATAATATAATTTCTGCGGAAATTCCAGATCCGTCTACTGACCGATTGCTGTTTGAAATTGTTACAGCAAACTTGATTCATGCCCTTTTTTGATACTTGGCCTATGCGGTACTCTTAATCGTGCATCGCCTTGCATGGCAGTTGGAAAATGTACTAAAAATTTCCCTAAAGATTTCACTTATAATACGATCACAAATGTCGATGGATATCCAATATATCGTCGAAGAAATCCCGATAATGGCGGTCGATAATTTATTAAGAACATCAGCAACACAGACATTGACATTGACAATCGTCTCTGCTGAGCAAGACATACAATGCTCATATTAATGTTGAGTTCTACAGTTCTGTGAAGAGCATCAAATACATTTGCAAGTAAGTCCATAAAGGAATGCTCCTCCAGTGGATAAAAACAATGAAATAACGC